>CAJNDT010002090.1:459109-898798 GCA_905221615.1 Symbiodinium sp. CCMP2592
AGGCAGTAGCCTGAATTAGAATTCGCGTTTCTGCCGTAGCTTAGAACATCGGTGGCTGCAGGCAGCCGCGCAAGATTAACCTTGCACTGCTGCACAGCCGCTGCATTTCAAGCTGCTTGAGTGTGGTTCTTGGGCACTTTTATGGTTGTCGCCAGTAATTTGGCCACCAGCTTCACATTAAACCTTGACGTTTGTTATGCGAGGTGATGTGAGTTTACGACATCATCCGATATGCACAAGACCTTCACGCATGCAAGGACAAATGCCCTCAAGAGGTATGAGTTCTTGTCGTTCTGTCCTTGCGACAGCCCATCAGGGGCTGTGCGAAGTCGTTTGGACTTTTGGCAGATACGCAAGAAGTCAGCAAGACTTCTCACACAGACATCTAGTAGCCAACTAGGCGATTGCCAACCGAGCTCTGTTTTCCTTGCGATGAGCATGGGCTCATGGGCATACTCGTGTTCATCGTCATGCTTGGGGCAATCTTGCTTCGATAAGATCCGACGAGGATGCTGCGTGAAAAAGGGTCGTGAGGGTTTAGGGTTTAGGGTCAGTCTGCATGCATAGAGCCCGAAATCAGCCAGTAGTGGTAAATCGTTTCTGAACCCATGTAGTGACATGTGATTATGTGCCTGCCCGTTCTACGCGGTGCCTTCCCATGAGCCTAGACCCTCTACTACCCTGGACCGTAAGCGAAGTCATAAATGATTAGTTGGATTCCATTCTTTGTAACTATCATGGCATATTCCCAAATCGTACACCTCGATTGAAGGGTGTTTTACAGCGCGATTCTTCAAGTCTTGCAGAAGGCACCTAATCGTGAAATTCTTTTTAGTAAGACCAGGTTTAGGGTTTCGAGATCATAGCGGGATCCCCATAACAATCCGCCTGTTGGGAAGGAAGGTTCCTAAGCCATGCTCTCCATCTATCCTCTTTCTGTCGGAACACTTACTAGCAGTAGCGCACCCGTATTGTTCCGAATATAAGTATATAGCTTATATTCCTGTAAACCGCTATCCTGATTACTAAGGCCCCTGCATTACCTAATAGTGGATCATAGGCTGGGGCCTGGTGTCATCCGGCACAGGATGGAACACATCCTGCAACCTTCACAGGCATATGCGGATATCCGAAAGCCCAACGTTCTTCATGCTCAAAAACTCTGAAGGCCCGAGCCCTTATCGATGAAGTTTGCAAGCCCTTTACCTGAACACCCCTTAAACACCCCCAGAATCGGCAACGCCCCTCCGCCCTACTTCTCCGGAGGCATCCATCTGAGACAGCATCCACCCGAATCGCAGAGCTTGAAGGGCACTTGCTGCGGGAGGCGGCGGTTTGAGGGTACCTGATCCGCAAAAGTTGGTAAAACATTGACCCAACACTAATAAAGGGCGATTATTCTACATACTTTGCGGTCCAGGCAATCACGTGGCTCTACATCGTTGCTGTCTCCCCGAGACAAAACGTCCCAAAAGTGCCCGTAGGATCGTGTTCGGGCTCGGCAGTCTCGAAATACGGGTCCTTACATGCCTTCTAGAACGGTGGCTCGAGCATGTCTGATACAGCGAGCCTGTCTGATACTGCGCAGCCCTGCTCCATTTCTACTGGCTCCGACAGTCCGCAATCGCAAGCAAAACAATGCGACTTTGCAAGGAAGCTCAAGCCCCTTTCAGCAAAGCTATCACCGAGAATCATAGACTAGCTGTCAATACGCTTGTTTGGATTTGCGATCGATTTTGTGTAATATGCTGTAAAGTACCATGATTTACCATAGTACATGCCATAATACACACTGAGTATCTACAATTGTCGTGTGGTGTTGTCATCCCAAAAGCCCGCCACTTGCTACTTGCCTTAGCGTGCCGGGCAGCTCGCACGCGCGTGCAGCCGGGAAGAAAATGCTGGGCGATGGCAGGGCAGGAGTGGGGAAAATTCGCGACGTGAACTCTCTTTCGGGGTTCAAGGTTCAGGTCCTATTCTGGCTCCTGAATTGCATGTCCTACGGCTGCTTGTTGTTGTTGAGGTTCTGCTTCAATTAGGAGGCATTTTCAAGAAGCCATCGTCGTTTGGTACCTCCTACAGAGGGAGTAGAAAGGTGATATCGGGGACGGCGCGCCTCGCAAGACTAGATCCTAAACCCTGAAGCCCAGATAGAACCCGTGTAGAACCCTATTAACGGGCACTTAGGCTTATACATATGCGACCCTTCCTTTTGGGCTTAATTTGTTGATGTACGGTGCGAGACCAAGACTTTAGAGTCATTCGTGGTATCGCTCTCTACATGGGGATTTCTGAGAGAGAAGGACCCCGGGCAATATGTATGCCTGAATATTTATACATGTTGTTGCTTAGGATTCCTTATTGTAATCATATGTTTTATACATTTTCCCCCAAACCCGGTTCTACTCATATAAACCCTAAACCCTAAACCCTAAACCCTAAACCCTAAACCCTAAGCCCTAAACCCTAAACCCTAAACCCTAAGCCCTAAACCCTGAACCCTAAACCCTAAGCCCTAAATGAGCTAAAGGAGTCCTTGAACTGGCTCCTGCCCCCAAATTTTGAAGCCCCAAGCTCCAAACCAGACGCCAACCTTGCCTCATAGGGACCCTTCGGGGGTAAGGGTTTTAGGGTTTAGGGTTTAGGGTTTAGGGTTTAGGGTTTAGGGTTAGGGACCCTTAGGGGGTAAGGGAGGGGGGTACTTAGAGGATCATGGGGCTTAGTAAGTAGGTTATAACTGGGGTTAGAAGTCCCCTACAGTGGGGTTATCCTAATTATAACCTACTTATAACCGTTACTTACTAAGTCCCATGAGCCTTTAAGTAGGGGACCATACTTCCTGAAAGAAAGCCGTATTGAGTGATTATTATGGGCATTACGGCCCCTACCCCCCTCCCCGCACCCCCGCCCCCCCCTAAGGGCCCCTGTGATTGCTCTGAAATAGTTTAACTACCCCCAGAAGCCCCTCCACGACTCCAAAGCTCTGAGGTCCTAGACAAAACCACAAAGGAGTGCCTTACAGTGTTCTGAACCCTAAACCCTGTAACCCTATAACCCTGTAACCCTATAACCCTAAACCCTATAACCCTTTCGCACTCCCCCTTTTTCCACTCCCATTCGGGGTCTTCCCTGGTGGCACTGCCGAGGCGAGAAGAAGGAGATCAAGGCGAGCGAAGACGAAGTCAAGGCCGAGCCGGGCTTCGGGTCCCGTCGATTTAGTGGCTTGCGGTTTAGGGGCTTTGGGGGTTTGGGTGTTGCAAGGTTTAGGGTTTAGGGCTTAGGGGTCTAGGGTTTAGGGATTTAGGGTGTAGGGTTTTGGGGGTTTAGGGTTCAGGGATTGAGAGACTTTGAGATGTGACTTGACAGAGCAACGTGCATTCAACCCTCGTGTTGCAGAGGTCCCTTTCTTCGTTGTTTCGCCCGGCGATCGGAGCATGGGAGTTTCCGAAAATAGGGGACCCTAATATAGTACCCTAAATAGTAGGATCCTTATTGTAAAGACCCCAAAATCAGGTGCCCTCAGTTTTCGGAAACCCTAAACCCTCATAGGGCCTTTTACAGGAACCCGTATAGTACCCTAAGACAGGCGTTCGCAAGCCTTCACGGTCTGCCGTCCCACGCAAACCCGGAACCGTAGAACGCAGAAGCTCTAAACCTTGAATCTGAAAGCCTATAGCCCCAAACTCGGAATTCTAAACCAGAACCCGAAGCCCCAAAACCTAGACCCTAAACTCGAAGCCCCAAAACCTGAACCCGAAACCCCGGAGATATACCAAAATGCCAGGCTTTTCGGGCCTCGCTTTCGAAGCTGGGCTTGGTTCCAAGATGGAGTCGGAATATGGCATTTGGGGGGGTTTGGGGGTTTGGGGTTTCAGGTCTTTGGATTTGTGGCTTAGGGGTTTTAGGGTTTTAGCATTTTGGTTTTGCAAGGCTTTTACTGTTCTCGTCGTCGGGTTTGGGGGTTTAGGTATTGACTTCAGGGTTTTCGGTTTAGAGCACAGCCATCATCGTGACAATTCCGTGGGCTGGCTTTTCTGGGAGCAAAAACCCCAAACCCCGAACCCTCGCAGCCAACTAACTTTGCTTTAGCTCTCAACAGAGAAGACCGGTCCGACGTCAGACTCTAAACCCCAAACTCCAAACCCTAAACCTGTCAAGTAACACAGTAGCAGTGGTGGTAGTTGGTAGTGGTAGTATTAGTAGTAGTACGGTAGTATTACAGTAATAATGTGACCTGTCCGGAGTCCAAGAAGCTCTCGCAGCCCACAAAGAAACTCTGTACTATAGGCCTGAATAAGTATAATACTACCCTTATAGATCCCTTATAGCCCCGTAGACCCTTTAAAGGAGCCATATTCTAATTATTAAGGCCCCTACATTAGATGTGAAGCTTCCGGCATCCGCGAAGTACCCGTAAAACCGTGCATGCCGGTCGAGAAGCCCCGAGTTCGGGGTGCCGGGTTGCGGGCCGAGCGGGATGATTGCGGCGGTTGAGGCCATTCGGAGCCGCACCTTACCTATAGTCTCCATTGTAGATCCTTTTTTTGGTTAACCTTTTTTATGGTTAGGACTCTATAGTAGAGATTTTGGTTAACCAAAAAAAGGAACTACAATGGAGACTATAGGTAGAATGGCTTCTGCAGGGAGAGTAGTTTCTTCATTGTTTCATAACCTCCATCTTATCTTAGCTAGAGCAGCACATTCAATCGCGTCCTTGAGCCCTAAATCGACCACGCCAGGAGATTCGAGATGTAGTTTTTGGGCCGTGGGTTGAACCGCTTGAGCTTTGCTTTTTGTTGCAGTTTAAGGGGTCTGTAGAAGTTCAGGAGGACATACCGGCATCATAGGGGCGATATAGAATACAGAACCCTTCTTCTTCTCTAATTAGTACTGCTTATACCCTAAACTTTAAACCGTTATAGTCATAGTATACTATACTCGTCGAAGCCTTGTGGAAGCCTTACAGAACCTTTTTATGGAACCCTTAAAACAACCCTCCTGCGCGGCAGCGTTTGGCACACAGCGAGAGCAACCCCACCGATCAAAGCGCAAAGAACATGGCTCGCTACGTGGTCGTTGCCTAAGTGTTTTAGGCTTAATAAGGGTTAAGGGTTTAGGGTTTAGGGTTTAGGGTTTAGGGTTAAGGGTTGAGGGTTTAGGGTTTAGAGTTGAGATTTTAGGGCTTTAGGTTCAGGTATCTGTCAGTTATTCTGGGTGGGGGGCCTTAGGCCGCGGCTGAATCCCAAGCCCTAGACCCTGATGGTAGGGTTTATCGGAAAGTTTGCGTGGGTTTTCGGAGTTTGGGACCCCTTATATCTATAGTACAATTGTGCCCAAAACCCTACAAATTTTCAGGCCCTTGTATTATAGAACCCTACTACAGATCCGTATAGACCCAAACCCTAAACCCTAACTTCTCAGTGCTTCGGGCTTCTAGGGCTCCAATTCGAGGCTGCAGGAGCAGGTCAATCAGGGTCCCTCCGGTGTTTCATCAGGGGCCCCGAAAGCCAACATGTGCAAAGTCCCTGCTTGCGGTTCTCTCATTTTGGAGGCCCCTTACAACCCCAAACCCTGAACCCTGAACCCCAAACCCTGAACCCTAAACCCCGAACCCTGAACCCTGAACCCTAAACCCTGAACCCTAAACCCCAAGCCCCAAACCCTAAACCCGGAAAGGCCCGCCTTCCGAACCTCTGCACCCCAAGGATCGGATCCGGGAGTTTGCATTGTGATTCGGCCCCGGCCCCTAAAGCCTAGATAGGGCTCAGAGTTCATGGTTTAAGGGTCCAGGGTTTTGGGGGGTTTGGGGGTTTCTGCTAGTCTTTAAGGCTTTCTGCTATAACTACACTTGCCGTTATATCAGGCATCTACACTTCCGAGCCAACTGAGGGGCTTTTCGACACTCTGATGCCCGAAGTCCGTGAGTAATACGAGCTAGCACCAGTACTATACTATACTTTCTAATCTATCCTACCTGACAGTATGCTACACGTACTATACTGTGTTGTACCACACTGTACTATACTATACTATACTATACAGGCTATACAGGCTATACACTATACTATACTACACCACACTATACTATACTGTACTATACTATATTTGACTTCACTATGCTGTTCTATGTTGTACCCCACCATACTTTACTTGTGCACGATATCTATGCTAATTTTTGTATTAGACTGTATACTGCTTGTTTACTACACCTATACACTATACGCTACGCCATGTGCAACATATTAGATACTAGGTACGATATGCTATGTGCTGTATACAATGCTATACACCAGCAGCCAACCTTTGAAGACACCCCATATGGAACCCCTCATAATGGCCTGATAAACACCTTGTCTTGTCCCAGGAAAACCTCTGTAAAACACCATTTAGCCGTTTACTCCATCTATCTAACTATCTATCGATCAATTTATCTATCCACCTGTCCATCCAAGATATACATAGATGGATAGATATGTAGATAGACAGTTAGACAGATACCAAGACAGACAGACAGCCAGGAAGGCAGGCACACGGATAGTCGACAGTTACACAGATAGACAGATTATACGTAGGTATACCTAGACTCTAGACCCTAAACCCTAAACCCCTAGATAGACATACACACAGTTGTAGTATAGGCCGCATGCTGCCTCCTCGCTGCTGGCATCGCCACAGCTTTCGTTGGACCAGCCCCGGTGGGCGGCCTAGGGGGGCTTTGCAGGGCTAGGCCAATGGTTCTTGGGGGTTTAAGGTTTGGGATTCAGGTTTTAGGAGTTTAGGGGTTTTAGGGTTTGGGGTTCAGTGTTTATGTTTTTAGGGGTTTGGGGGTTTCGGGAGGGTTGAGGGTTGAGGGTTTAGGGTCTAGGATGTAAGGTCTAGTGTCTATGGATGAGAGTTTTGCGATGTGCGGGGTGGGGCTTCGGGTTGGGGGAGACGTGAAAAAAGGGCCAGAATACTTGGAGATACTGCTTCCTAGGGACCCTAAGTTAGGATTCGTTCAAAGTGAAGTTAGGGCAGGATAGCATCGAAAAACCTACTCTTCTTATTTTGGCCTCTGTGCCAGGGCCGTGGTGCAGGTCGTGAGCAGCTTTGCCAAGCCTCAACTCTCAATCCTGAGCCCTAAACCTCGCACCCTGAACTCTGAACTACACACCCTACTTAGAGGATCATGGGACTTAGTAAGTAGGTTATAACTGGGGTTATAAGTCCCCTAAGTGGGTTATCCTACTTATAACCTACTTATAACCTTACTTACTAAGTCCCATGAGCCTTTAAGTACCCTTGAACACCAACAATTGTTTGACAAAATGTGTTGCGCTCGACGGTATATCAGGGCGAAGGTTGGGAGTTGGATTCGCGCACCAGTACACAACGCAGATGCTTCAAATGATCCTTCCTTTTTACGGCTTGGTGTTTTCGGGCCTAAGACTGTTATGCAATCCTTTTGAACTCGTTATGAACAGAACGATTGCAATTTCCTTACAGAGCCCGTCTTAAACCATTACTCAACCCTTGCAAAACCTCCCGGAATTGTTTCGAAATCCTCACAGGACCCCTGGCAGACACCTTACAGAACCCTTATGGACAGCACCCTTACAAAATCCTTGTAGAACACTTTCAGGATCCCAAAACAACTCTCGCAGAATCCTTATAAACCCCCGACGGGGCTCGGGCTCTTGGCTTACTTTTGGATAGTAGGGAATGTAGGAATGGGGTACAATTATAACTACTATTATTACCATTCCTCCATTCCCTACTAACCAAAGGAAAGTTGGTCTCCGCAATCTCCCAGGTGCAGCAGACCTCCGTCCCACGCAGGGCCTTCGGCGAGAAGCAAGCGGAGGTAGCTGGACAGAAACCCAGAACCCTCAACCCTTGGCCCTAAACCCAAAAATTGACTGCAGGGTTTAGGGCTTTACTTACCTTCCTACTAAGCAAAGGTAAGTTTAGGGAGCCCGGAACTTCACGAATCCGAAAGCGCCTGAAGTTGGAAAGGCTGTGGGACTTTCTTTTAGCAATCTCCAGGTGCAGTTTTTCTGTAGGATCGGCAGGACTATATCTTGAAGGCACCGAATCTCGGTATGGGTCTCCTAAACCCAATCTCCCCCAAGCCCCCAGCTTGGAGGGTTTAGGGGATACCGGATGCTGTTCGATTCGGCTGTTGCCCCTGCTGCGAAGAGAGGGCGTCGGCTCAACTTGCGAGATCTGCGAGGGTTTAGGGCTTAGGGAATTAACCTAGGTTGGATTTTGGGACAGTTTTTATTTTCCTTATTTGGGTTTATAAGGGACCCTATATATAGATATTTTTCAGGGTGTTTAAAGGCCAAGCAGGGTAACCATAGCCCCCAAAAGCAGGTAAAATCATGGGCCAAACACCAATCAAAGGCTATTCACGGCAAGTCTTCTATATGCTTTTGGGGTCCAGGTGGGTATTTTGTGCATTATGGTCCCTGGTCCCAAAGAGGTACTTCTTCGGCCCTAATCCTCTCCCTAATCCTTTAGTATTGCATGGGGCCCTTCTACAAATTCCCAATCTAGGATCTCCAGTAGTACCCTTATTCCCTTTTTGTAGTCCTAGGTTCCTTATAAAGTTACCCAATACCAAAAAGAGAGGCCTTTTTATTCTTAGGTTACTGGGTATCCTAGCAATACTTTCGGATCTGGGATTGAGTTACCTGCTAAGATCGGCCCTGAACCCAAAACCCTATGGTAAAAGCCAGAAAGTTGGAATATGATTATCCTAACCCTTCTATGGTAAATTATAGGGTATCCTACCATGAAACCATATTCCAACTTTCTGGAGTTTCCTATAATCCCCTAAACCCTAAACCCCATCCCCTAAACCCCTACACCCTAAGCCTAAAACCCTAAACCCAAACCCCTAAACCCCCAAACCCTAAGCCTAAAACCCTAAACCCCTACACCCTAAGCCTAAAACCCTAAACCCAAACCCCTAAACCCTAATCCCCTAAACCCTGAAAATGCCGAACGCCAGCATAGAACGACGAACCCGCGACCGGAAGCCCGACAGCAATGCACCACAAATCCGAAGTCAGAGCCCCATCCGACTTAAAGTACGGGCCTTAGTAATTAGAATCTACGACCTAGAGTAGGCCCTTATTCCCTTTTTTAGGGTTCAGGTTCCCTTATAGGTCTCTTTAAACCAAAAAGGGCACCCTTTTTATTCCTAGGTTACTCTTGGGTCTAGGAATAGGGCTCCTTTAAAGAATTAGAACAGGGTTTTAGGGGTTCCTATTTTTTCTTATGGTATGCTGTACCTATTCTAATGATTCAGGCCTGACATGGGGTTCGAGTTTAGAGGTTCTGTTGGCGTATTGCAGGGATTTTGGGCCCTGAACCTTAAACCCGCGACCCTACACCCCTAAACTCGAAAAAGCGCTACACTCCTAAACCCAAAAAACTTCGAACTCTACCCAAAGGCCCCAAAGAAGTTCCTTCTTGGGGGCTCATATCTAGAATCCTATAAGGTAATCCCAAAAAGGAACTACTTTGGGACCTATGGGTAAACCGGGGCTGACTTCTTGGATCAAAGGGGAAAAGGAGGGACCCTTAATGGGGACCCCTACCCTATGATGGGTATATAACGGGTATATGATAGCTATATTAAGGGTATATACCTAGGGGTCCTTATTAAGGGTCCCTCCTTTTCCCCTTTGATTGGATCAGGCTGCCGCTGCCTCCGATGACTCTCAGCCCTCTCCGCCGCTGGGATGCGAACCCTAAACCCTAAACCCTAAACCCCTAAACCCTAAACCGGTGGAGTGGGTTCGCCTGGATACGTAATGTAGGGCTCTGAATAATTACCTATACTATTCTTTTTTTTCGGGTGGGGGTCCATGTTAGAACTATAGTATAATGGGCCCGGAAACCTTATTCTAATTATTAAGGCCTCAATATTAATGGTGCAGGGATTAGGGTCTGAGGGTTCAGAGTTTAGGGCTTTGGGTTGAGGGATGCTTCTCCTTCCGGTGAACACATGTCCGCTGCAGGGCCAGGGTTAGGACCGTTGAGGGTTTCAAACTCTTCTGCTGTTCTTGGTGACGCCAAAGAACGGCCAGCTCTTTGCGTGGAAGCCGAAAGCGATGGGAAGTGTGACCATCCGCCCAAACAACTCCTGCAGCCCACTGTGCTGGGAGAAAGTGCGGGGCTAAAGTTGGTTTGGCGTGTGAGGGTCTATGCCAGGGTGAAGAACGTGTCCACCTCACGTTCCCCGACAAAAAACACCGAGAACACCAAAAGCTTTGCCCGGGCCGGGCGCAGAGAGAGCCGGAAGAGAAGCCTTTTCGTCTGAGTTTCTGCAGTGGCGCTGTAGAGCCTGGCCAAGTTCCTCCTGCTCCAGCAAGTGTCAGTGCAGAGTGACCTCCTTCTCCTATAGTCTCCATTGTAGTTCCTTTTTTTGGTTAACCAAAATCTCTACTATGGGGTCCTAACCATAAAACTAGCTAACCCAAAAAAGGAACTACAATGGAGACTATAGGTAAATCCTAAACCCAAGTTTGAGACCGGCAGACGCGGCCGCAGGGGCATCGGTCCGATTGTCGCTTCTGCCACAGGACATACAAGCAATCAATATGAAGGATGAGGCTTTAATCTAGAGCTGCGCCTGAGCACCCTACTCTAATGGTTTGGGTCTCGATATTGCCTTATTGTGTCTGAGCTTTACTGTTCGATGACAAGTTTCTGGTTGCAGCGCTGTACCTAAACCCTAAACGGCCCTAAACCCCTAAACCCTAAACCCAAACCTTCCACCCTGTGAACCCTAGACCTCATGGAAAGATGGTTTCCAGTTTCGATGGTATTGCTCGGCGTCGTAGGGTTCAAGCCTTTCTGATTTCTGGCTCTAAGGAACGGTAAGGGTTTGGGGTTTATGGTTGATCCAGCTCTTTGAGTGTTTTCTCTGTCGGCCGAGATTGACTGAACGAGATTTGCTGTCCTTTGCTGCCAAGATACGATGTTTTCATGTTCGGGAAGACATGGCCATCATGGGCCCATGTCAATCCTAGAAGAACCAACTTTTTTGGGTCCAAATCGCAACTAAATCCTAAACCCTAAACCCCTAAGCCCCTAAACCCTAAACCCCCTGGTGAATCTCCGTGTCTTCAATACTAGGTTGGATTTTGGGGCATTTTGTATTTTCCTTCTTTGGGTTTATAAGGGACCCTATGTGTAAATATTTTTCAGGGTGTTTAAAGGCCAACCCAGAATAGGCTTCCTGTCTATAGGAGGGTTACTATAAGGGATACGATAAGTGCAGCACTATGATATAGGAGCCTTGATAATTTTCAATGGGGTTTCTGGGCCTACATAGTATACTATACTTCTAATAAGAACCCCCAAAATAGTATTGGAACTTATTTAGGCCCCTATCTTAAATACTAGACTCCATGTTTCAGCCCGGGACCCTTGATTTTGCAAGTTTGAATCGGCGAAACCCTCCAGACGCCGAGCAAGAGACCTAAAGCCGCAAGAGGGTTCAAACTTAAACAACCCTGCGTGCACAAGAAGCCGAGGCTCTCCGCCGATGATGGATAGAAAGCACCATACTTCAACATACGTCTGGTCGAAACATGCAAATATTCCACATACTCTATAGGGGCCTAAATAATTACCAATACTATTTTCTGGGGCTCCGTACTATCATCATAGTATAATGGGCCCCACCCTACCCTATTCTAATTATTCAGGCCCCTATATTAGGCTACTTTAGTTTGGGATAAGGAAACCGGATTAAGGCCAAATAAAGCTGGGATTCCCTATACATTACTGTTAAGGATTGAGGCTATGGGGTTTCCAACTTTTGGGCTTCTACCGTCGGTGGAGCGCGCTTGGGCATCCTCAGGATGCGCGTGGGCGGCGCGGTTCTGTCGATGCTCGCGGCTTTCGTCATGGCAATGCTGCCCATGCAGGCCACTTGAAGGATCATGGGACTTAGTAAGGTTCCTTTAAGGGCTCCTTGAAGGGATCTATAGGCTTCCTTAAAGGGATCGATAGGGTCTAGGGGTTAGGGTCTACTTGGGAGGATCATGGGACTTAGTAAGTCAGGATATAAGTACCTTAATTGGGGTTCTAAGTAGTTAGAAGTATAGTTACCTCACTTATAATCCTAGTTACTAAGTCCCACGATCCTCTAAGCCAACACCTACTAAAGGGGCCTAAGCGATTACATACTATTTGGGGTGTTCCTTGTCATGATTATGGTATTATATTATATGCCCCAAAACCCTACTCCAATTAAGGCTCCTGTATCAAACTCCAAGCATAAAGAGACCTTTTCGAAGCTCTAAAGCCCCTGGCCCAATGCCCTAGACCCGAAAGCAACAAGTACAGAGCCCGAAGAGAAAAGCAAGCAACTCATCTCCGAGTAGCTTTCCGCCCCTGAAATCCCACAGCCACACAACTTCATCTCCAGACACGCCCAAACTTCAACGAAATCCACCTTACACCCCAATAACTATACCCTCAACCCAAACCCGGATATCCACCGTGAGCCTAAAGTCCACGCTGCACCTCAAACCTGAACCCCAAACATAAACACTCACCACAGGAGGCGCAGGCAGCGCGCTCTGGCGGGCGCATCGGTGGCTCCGCCCCGTCGGCGCGCCGCGCACCGCCGCCGCGCCCAGCGCCCCGGGCTCCCGCCGCTGCGAGCAGCAGCAAGACTCCTCCGATTAAGTTATGGATACTTAAGGGCTTCTTTTTGATGTTGCAGAAGGGTTGCTGTGAGAGTTTAGTATTTTCAGGAACTTGAAGATCATCTGTAACACTTTGTCTCAGGGTTTCCTTATGGCTATGTGGGAGTTTCCGAAAATGCGCTAAATAGTGGATCCCTATTATAAGGACCCCAAACAAAGGTACCCCTAAGTTTCGGAAATTCCCATGTAAAAATCATAAAGCACGATGAACCCGGCCCGGCAGTCTGCAACAGCCACGATTTTCTCAATGCAAGGAGGAGGCCCGGATGACAAGGGCCCCCCAAGTACCCTTTAAAGGGCTCTGGTATTTCTCATTAAGAGGGAATTCGGGGCTACAATCAAGGGTAGTTGGGGGGTCTAGGTGCTCCAAAACCCTACCCTCAAGACCCTGAACCTGGGTTCTTGTTAGGGGATTTCATTTAAGTTACCATAATGAGGAAACCATACTATCTGCCATAGATCCTTATGACATAGATCCCTATTATGGTAGCTTTAACTAATTCCCTTAACAAGAACCCAGCAACCCTGAAGACAGCCTGCTCTGGGCCGTGCACGAACCGAAGCTTCAGCCCACAATGTGCAGCTGCAAGTGCTGAATTTAGTGGTCGGTGCAGGGTTTAGGGTATAGGGCACAGGTTTCAGAAATAATTGCTACTTGTGGTCCTACCATGACTATGCCAGAATCTTATTCACCGTAACCGCTGAACCCCTGTTCCAGTTATTCAGAATAAGCTCCACGCCTCGTGCGAACGCAAAGCGCTTGAAGAAGCCGGAGTTGTACCCTATCCCGAGTCCTGCGCCCTTCCATACACCTTACAGGGTTTAGGGTGTATGGGTTACTAGACTAGCATGGAATCCGAAAAGGCCTCCTTTCAAGGTCTATTAAGTTCCAGTCTAGACAAAGGGAGTTGCAATCAACACTCCGAAACCCGAGTGATGCAGACGCGTAGGACCACTGTCATCAACAAGACGACCGTGATCGCACCTCCGCCGGTTGTGGCGGCTCCTTCCGTCGGCTTCGGTGTGACCCGGCAGCAGACAGACGGGTGTTTCGGTGCTTTTTTAGTTATATGATCATCGCGATTACGATTATTGTTATTCCTACTACCAGTATGACTATTATTATCATTACTATGATTATTATGATTATGATCATTATGATTATGATTATCGGCACTTTGCTGAAGATTATTGCTACTATGAAGAACGCAAGAAGGGCCTGGGTCCGGTTTGTAACCTGCACCCAAACCCTGGAGAGTTTTGGCGTGGGGATGTTGCTTGTGGGGTTTAGGTTTAGGGTTTAGGGACAGGATTTCATGTTTCAATTGCACCTCAATTCATGATGTGCGGTTGTGCACTCAGCAGTCGACATCCCAGAACTGTTTTCGGGTGGCTACTACCGGATTTGAGGCCTACTGGCTCTATGAAGTCTCTGCACGAAGGCTGGATCTACGTAGGACATAGGATTCAAGAATGTGGGTCAACCGTAAGAACCTCAGGTCGCATATTACCGGAAACCAGGCAACAGCTGACACTCTCTGGAAGCACCAATCCGAGACCTTACCTCTGTTTGTGTAATCTCTCTCTATATATATATATATGTGTGTAAATATGACGTTTACATATATATATATATATACATATGTATATAGCTACACACACATTTGCACGCATGTATGTATGTATGTATGTATGTATGTATGTAAATTCATTCATATATATATATATATACCTATCACCATGTATTTACTTGCTCAAAGACAACCTGTATATGCAGATACGAACATCTTTGCCAGACGCCTCAACTATCCTTCGGATCTACCCCTGCACGGTGCATGCCCCAAGCCCCTCAAACAGGGTCTAAGCCTTTATTGATGTATCCATCGGTCTGATCTATCCATTAACCTATCCATCTATCTGTCTGTCCATGACCCTCTCTCTTTATCTATCTGCCTATCTATCTATCTTTCTATCTATCTATCTATGTACCTCCTCTCTCTATCTCTGTGTCTATCGATTTATCTATCCATCTCTATCTCTATATACCTACATACATAGATATATACACACATATACACATACATACATCCGTACGTACATGCATACACGCATACACGCATACACGCATACATATACAAGAGCGCGGAACTCGATAACAAAGCCCAACAAGCTCCTCAGAGAGCACCATCGAATAAACAGCGACTGTGGGAAGTGCGTCAGAATCTCAGGACGCTAGGCGGCAGCCTGTTTCGGGCTTAATTAATGCCTAGGGTTTATACATAAGGTTTTGGGTTTAAGATATAGGGTTTAGGCTTCAAACAAGGCTTAGGGTTTGATGTTTAGGCTTAAGATATAGGGTCTAGGCTTCAAATAAGGTTTAGGGTTTATTTAAGGGCTAGAACTTCGAAGCAAATCTCGGCACATTGGAAGAAAAACGACGAAGCACCTGCCAAGATGGGATTCGCTCCTGCACCGGCCACCATCTCAGCAACGCAGTGAGGTTAAGCTGGGGGGTCTCGGGTAAGGTGTTGAGATAGCTGAGGGCTTTAGAAGGTATGGGGTCTTAGACGGTGTGTGTTTTGGATGATTTTGGGGTTTTGAGGGTTAAGGTGTGATATGGCGTCTCTTGGGATTAACGTTTCAAATCGGTTAAAGCTCCAAAGTGTGAAGGCTTTGGCACATTCAGATCACGGATTTTGACTTTTCTGTGCCCGTAACCTAAACCCTAAGGTCCGGGAAGCCCTAAGCCCGAATCCCCGAACCCCTAAACCCTGAGTAAAACACGGAACCAAAAAGCCTGGCCGGCCAAAACCTGCGATCCCAAACCCCCAAATCCTGAGACACTTTCCCTGCAGGGTCAACCAAGATGCGAGTGTTTTCCTTAACAAATCCGGACCTTGACAAGCCGCAATATCCGAACACTCCAGGCCTTACGCCGAATTTCGTAACCCCGAGACCCTCTTGAACTCACTCCTCGCTTTCGGGCTTGGGGTATCGTTCGGATATTTAGCTCCCTTTCTTCGGGGAAGTTGCAGAACTTTCACCTAGACCCTCCATCTACCCTCTATTAGACCCTAAGTGCCCACTATTTGGGATCATATTTTCCCCTATTTGAGGGTACAAGGAGGGTCCTTTCATGAGATGAAGCAACGGCCGAGATCCGAACCCGAAGCCCGTAACCCTGAATCTTACGGTTGATGATAGAAGTCTTGCATTACCTTAAGGGCCCTAAACTATGGGAATTATGGTATATTCCTTATTATGGGTAATGCAGGATGTATATCATCAACCGTATGAAGGGTTTGCAAGGTGGTTGTGGCACCTCCACCCACTGTTGGTGACGTCATTGTGGGCAGCGTTGTTGGTGGAGCCATCAACAATGCCATGTATGGAGGCGGGCTTGCTTTAGCTGATTCGGACTTTCCCAGACCTTCCAAAATCCCTGAATTAAGGAATATACCTTAAATTATAATAGGATCCCTAATATGATTTAAGGTATATTCATTCCTTAATTAAGGGATTTTGGAAGGTCTGGGTTGCGTTGTTAATGGCGTTGATGGAGGGCTAGTGCTGCTTCAATGCTGTTTGACGCCGTTCTTTCAATTTACTGGCGCTGATGTTGCCGTGGATGCTGATCAAGGGCGTTGTAAGAGTGGTGATACCAGAATTGCCGATCCCACTCCAAAACCGTGTTACCTACACCTTGCTCGCGATTCAACCGTTTGTTGTCGACCTACATTCTTTAACGCTAAACCCTAAACCCTAACCCTGAACCCTAAACCCCGAAACCCGAAACCCCTGAGCAACAGACCCCGTGAGGTCAGGTCTCCCCAACACCACCATTTCCGGACCCCTGACCCTGAACCCTAAACCCTGAGTATATTATGGTATAGTATATTATGGTATATTGCAGTATGTTATACTATAGTACAGTCATATATTATACTTCAGCCTGCTGAAAACCTTCCCTTCTCCTAACCCCCCAATGCCCTGACACGACCGTAGCCTAACCGAACACTACCTTAACCTACCATAACTACAAAAAAGTAGGGCCCCGATAAATTGCATATTAGGGTTTGTAATAAGAGCCTACAAGAAGGCAGGATTTGGTAGGTTAAGGTAAAGTACCCTTCAGATACTAAAGCCTAAACTCTCAAGCTCTCAACCTCCAACGTAGAAATCCGAATAATCAAGAATAGTGTCCCTTTTAGTCCCTGTATATTTTCTAGAAACATCCACCCAAACCCAGGCCACCAGAGTTCTCTGTTGAAAAGAAGAAGTAACCCCACTCCATCTGGAGGCATCAAATCCAAAACCTCAAGACCCGAAACCCGTAAACACTAGAATGCCATGTTTTTGAGGGTTTCTGGTGTTGAGTCGGGCTCGGGTTCCTGAAGCTTCTCGCGGTGTCGAGTAGATTCAAGCAAGGTTGAATTGCATCGACGGACTCTTCGAACTTGGGAAACTTCTACCTTTTTTTGAGAATGGATTTCGGAACTGCGCTTGAATACTGCTTATTTGGGGTTGCCAGAATGGCCATCAGCATGAGGGTGCTTGGATGACTAGGGCCAAGGTCCGCTCTCAGATCCTTATTGTATAAGTAAGCTCGCGTTCAGTGGCGCAACCTTAGTAGCTGAGGGAGAACACGTTACACTTTTTGGCATAATAGAGCCCCTTATAGAAGCGAAAGTGTACACTTTTTGAGACTCCTGAACTCAGCAACTCTGTAATTAAACTGCCAAAATCTGAGACCCCCCACACTTTCCCTAGACCCCGAAAACCAAGTATCATGACCCCAAAACAGATGATGGGAGGGGAGGGAGGGGGCGAGGGGTACCTTTGTTCTATCACCTAGAAGAGCACACAAAGTTATCAGCTCCGACAACCCCAGGGCATCTTCCCGAATCATCAGCTTTCTGCGCAAAGGGATACTGGCAAAAGCGATAATCCGATGTCCTGCGCCGTTTTCCCCGCCCCATCTGCCCCGCCACCCCAAACCAAGACGACGACAGCCACCCACAGCAGCTATATTCCCAGTGATGCCTGCAAAAGAGCACTCCAAACCCCGAAACGCCTAAACTCGGAACCCGAAGCTCTTGAACTCGCCTCAGCGACAGGAAAGCTCCCTGCTTCTTAGTAGGGAATCGGTAGGATAGTCCCTTACAGTAGTTTCTATAACTTTAACCCATTCCCCGATTCCCTTCTAAGAACCAGGGAAATATATAATACAGGGGCCTAAATAATTACCAATACTATTTTGCGGGTTCCTTAATACATTTATATAGTAGAAGGGGCTGCAAAACCCTATTCTAATTATTGAGGCCCCTATAGTAGTGGCTTTGAGGGTCGCAGAGGCCAGAACCGTGGCCCAACAAACACCGATCGCATGCTGGAGAACCAGCAGCGCCAGGAGCGACCGGGTGTTTAGGGTTTAGGGCTAGGGTGGGGTCTAAAACCGAAACCGAATCCTAACTAAAGTCTATCTCCCGCTCTCTCCCGCTCTCTCTCTCTCTCTCTGTCTCTGTCTCTGTCTCTGTCTCTGTCTCTGTCTCTGTCTCTGTCTCTCTCTCTCTCTCTCTCTCTCTCTCTCTCTGTCTCTCTCTCTCTCTCTCTATCTCTGTCTCTGTCTCTGTCTCTGTCTCTCTCTCTCTGTCTCTGTCTCTCTCTCTCTCTCTCTCTGAATCTCTATGTGTGTACCTGCAATATATCTATATCTATCCCTACATCTAATGTCTAGGTTTGGATCTCTAACTCTAATACCTACATGTGTCCACACCTGGAGCTGTACCTTTTTCTATACATGTATCCAAACCGTATCTATGTCAACATCTATTGTCTATAACTATATCTCTATACACGCATCATGCATGCATGCATGCATGCATGCATGCATGCGCATGCATGGATGAATTGATGGATGGCTGGCCCCGGCCGGCCGGCTGGCTGGCTGGCTGGCTGGATGGATGGATGGATGGATGGACTGTCTTGGACTGTTCTGTAATGTAATTGTAATGTATTTTATTTTTGTATGTACGCATGTATGCTTGCATGCATGCATGTATCTATCTATGTATGTCTGTATCTATGTCTGTATGTATATATGTATGTCCGTACGTATGTATGGATGTCTGTATATACAGTTTCATATATATATATATATATATATTTGTAAATATATACATATATATATATATATATATATGTATATATATATATATATATATATGTATGTATATATATATATGTATATATGTGTGTATATATATATATATATATATATATATATATATATATCACATAGGGTTGGGGCCTCTTTCAGATCAAGGGTTCAGGGTTTGGTGGTTTGCCAGGGTTGAGGAAATAGATTGGGCTTCGGGATGTAAGGGCTTTCTTGTCGGGCCATATACCCCTTAAGAGACTGTACGGTTACAGCACGCCCTTAAGTATAGCATTTAAGTATATGTATATGTATACACATACACACATATATATATATATATAAATATATATATATATATATATATATATATATATATATATATATATATATATATATTTTTTGTATCAGTGTTTTTCTAAGCTCCGTACAATATTTATTGCGATATGCTTGACAATAACAACTTACAAGAAAGCGCATCGTGGTAGTTACTTGGTTTGGCGCAGGGTTTGGGTGTCCGGCAGCTTTATTGGCATAAGGCCTCAACATTGGGAACCGGAAGGATCAGGCTGACTTTTGCTTTTGGTTTTGGGGGATCCCACAGAAAACATGCATCACTCTTGTAAGGACCGCTGCCAGGAAACGTCAAACCACCCATACACACCAAAAGAGCACTTCTATACATATCGTGCTTTCAGTCAGGTGGCTCTCAGCCCCAGAAGTGCCTCTGTCCTAAGGGTTTCCGGACTAGCATGAAGGAGATGCCCCTATGTATGGTCCCGTCCCATTCGAAATGCACAAAGCTAAGTAAGATGTCTTTTCAGAAATAAGTCCCTTGCCCTGAAAACTTAAAACCCAAGCCAACAAGACAACGCCCTGAAGACCCAAACCCGTAAACCCTAAATTGACCTCAAGCCAGCAAATCCAGCAGAACTACATCCGAGGTCCGGAAACCATTGATCTGCACCCTAGTTCCTCAATCCTAATCTTGAAGCCTAATTTTGAGCCCGTACCTTACTTAAACTTGCATTACAGCCCTATGTCCAAGGAGGCCCTAAACGCCATAAGCGCAGGAGGCTCGTGGTCTAAGGTTAGGTCTTTTTTAGTAGTTCTGGGTGTCGGCACCCTAAACAGCGATCATGAGGATGAACGCCAGATCGACAACCAGCAGAGGGAGATCGAACAGCTCAAGTCTGAGCTGAACGCACTGAATCTTGGCTGCAGATTGGGGGTTCCTTATTACAGTTATAGTAGAATGGGCCTCCCAAACCCTATTTTCGAAGTATCATGGCAAGGTGCCCCGGGCTTTGGGGTTCGATTTGGGTTTCTTTGCGTTTTAGGGGCTTTCGAGTTGGGGGTCTGCAAGCGTAGGTGTTTTAGGGGCTTACTTAAAGGATCATGGGACTTAGTAACTAGCGTTATTTTTAGGGTAACTATACTTACAACCCGAATCAGGGTACTTATAACCTTGCTTACTAAGTCCCATGACCCTCCAAGTAGGACTTTGGGGTATAGGTGTCTTGAGGGGTGTTCGGATGCAAGTGGGGGGTGGCGGTTAGAAAGATTCGTCAGTCGCTTGTAACGGTAACATACGCTTCTGGACTGGCAGGGCTAAACGAACCCCTAGGAGCTTGCTGCAAGTCAGATGCCTGAAGAACTCTCACGACTATACTGACTATACCTAGAAGCACTACCACGACTATTCCTACGGGCACCTCATTGCATGTATAGTATAGTAGGTATTATGACACGAACCCCAAAGCCTCAACCCTGTTCTAACCATGAAGGTCCCTTGGAAGAGCCTTCTTCAAGTCATAACCCTAAACCCTAATCCCTAAAACCCTAAACCCTCAACCCTAAAACCTTCATTCCTAAAACCCTAAACCCTAAAACCCTAAACCCTAAAACCCTAAACCCTAAAACCCAAAACCCTAAAACCCTAAAACCCAAATCCCTAAAACCCAAAACCCCAATCCCTAAAACCTAAAACCCCAATCCCTAAAACCCTAAACCCTAACACCCAAAACCCTAAAACCCTAAAGCCCCAATCCCTAAAACCTAAACCCCCCAAAACCCCAAACCCTAAAACCCAAAACCTAAAACCCTAAAAACCTAAACCCCAAACCCTAAACCCTAAAACCCTAAACCCTCAACCCTAATAAAGGCCCATCTCCATCTGCGGAGGGTGTTGGGTTGAAGCGGTGTCGTTTACCAGAACCCCCCAACGGTTGATGATATAAATCCTGCATTACCTTAAGGACCCTAAACTATGGGAATTATGGTATATTCCTTATTATGGGTGATGCAGGATTTAGATCATCAACCGGAGGACCCTTTAAAAAGAGTGCTTATGGCCCTTAATAGTGGTTGTTCGGGGTCTATTAGAGGGTAGTTGGGGGGGGCGTAGGTCGTGTTTAGGATTTAGGGTGCAGAGTTTAGGCTTAGCATTTCTGAGGGGTTAGGATTCAGGGTTGAGGGTCTATTGGGATGTTCTGGGTTGGGATTTAGGATTCAGGGTTAGGATTCAAGGTTTAGGGTTTATTCCTGGGGTCTTGAGGGACAAACTTTTATGAGGCTTGTTCTCTGTCGAGGTCCTGTGCAGAAGCTTCGAAGCAGTCTTTGCTTTTCTGTGGGGAGGTTCGAGACCCCGCTTCGAGGTCTCATAAAGTGCACGGGGCTATTTCAAGAGAATCCACTTTTAGTCCCGATACGATTGCACTCTAACCTGCACCTGTTTTGAACACGGAGGCCTCTAAACCTAACACTTGCCTATACTGTTTTGGGCGTTCCTTATTGCAATTATAGTAAACTATAACCCTAAGCCCAATGACTCAAAGGCCTGCCAGGCTTTGGAACCCCGGTCAGGGTTCGAAAATACAGTTTTTTTTTTTGAAGGGGAGGGGGGGCGAGGGCTGATCGGGCTTTGGCTGTTGTCTTTTTTTTCGAGGAGGGGCGGGGGGGCTGGGGGGGTGGGGGTTTGAGTTGTGTTTGGTGTTTTGTTGTGATTGGAGGTTGTCGATGTTTCGACACCAAAGCAGGACTTCAAGTCTTAAATTCTGGCGTACTGGGGCCCTTTCCGGTTCACCCCTAAACCCTAAACTCCTAAACCCTAAAACCCTAAACCATAACCCCTAAACCGCTAACCCCTAAACCCTTAACCCCTAACTCCTAATCCCTAAACCCCTAAACCCTAAACCCCCAAACCCTAAACCCCCAAACCCCTAAAACCGTACACCGACAGAGTGAAGCGTTTGGGTCTAGGCTTTCAGACTGCTCAGGAAGACGCAGAAGCAGTGAGCGGCAGAAGATCGAACCGCTTCTTTTTGGAGTTGAGGCTTGGAGGATTTCTTTGATAAGCAAGACCAGTGACACTTACGAATGTGAACAAGAGGTGTTTTTTCGATAGACGCGGGCTTAGGCTTCGTAGGAACCTTCGTGGTATAGGTTTCATGCGGGACCTTATGTCGAGTCTCTCCGGGCGTCAATGAAGACTTGCGACCTTCTATTCGCACCCCGCCCAATGTCAAGCCGCGTCGGCTTCAGTTTTCCGTTGAGCGCAGACAGGAGGTTCTCAGCGTACGCTGGATAAGACCGTCCGGCTAAGGCCCCTCAGCCCTAACACACAAAGCCGAAAAGGCCAAAGACTGAATCCTACGACAGGATTCACAAAGCATCACAAATCCAGATACCAAAAGCCTACATCCTAAGCGTAAAGCAGCCATGAAGCAACAACAAGGGGTCCTCTGGTGCGAGTAGGCGATCTCCCTGTTTGCAACAAAGGGCCCTCTAAGTCAACTTGCTGCAGTCGCCTTACCCAAAGGCCCCAAAGTAGCTCCTTTCTGGGGTTCATATGTAGAATCCTATAAGGTAATCCCGAAAAGGAACTACTTTGGGGCCTCTGGGTAATAATTACGAAGATTTTTTGAGGGTTCCCTATTGTAAGTATTAGTATAGTACAATGGGCCCCAAGACCCTATTCTAACTGTTCAGGCCCCTATATTGGAGCACCCTTATAGATCCCTTGTGGTATCGTTGATATAGAGCCCTTCAGAGGAACCCTGTTCTTATTGTTAAGGCCCCAAAATTAGTCGGCGAGAAGCTCCTGACCTGTTACGGCAGGGGCAGGAACAAATCGGCCCAAGCCGTACAGCTGCCGGAAGTATGAGACTTTACTTTGGAATTTTAGGTTTTGAAGTTTTAGGCTTTAGGGCTCAATTGAGGGTTTCGGGCTCAGGCATAAGGTTGCGGGTTATCCTCCCTTTTATGAGCATGCATCCTGGCGTGCACCGCATGCACACACTGCACATGCATGCGCAGGCGCACGCATGCAGGCACGGATGCAGACGCAGAAGACAATTTGAAGACATCAGACACCCGAGACTACGAAATGGTGCTTTTGAGAGCCTTGAGCGTCAACTCGATAGTGGCCACGAGTGATTCTCTTGTGTACAAGTCCGGGGTTGATCATTCGGCTTCTGCTGGTCTCGTGTTTGGGCATTATTTGCCGAGCACCTAACCCTGATATAACAACCGCTAGACATCCTCAGGTGATCAAGTCGAGTTTAGCCTAAACCTAAACCCTGAAGAACACAACTTCTACATTGAACACACTGGCTCTGTAGGATACTTTATGCCCGTGCCTTTCCAGCCAGCATTTGCATACCATCAATACTTATGGTCTAGGAACTGAAACCAGCAACATACCCCAAATCCGATTTTAATCATACAGGCCCCCACGTCCCTATGCTAACCTCCCCCATGTCAGTCTTTCTGTTAGCTTAAAATTCGCATTTGTAGTTGCCACCTGCCCCTGCGCATCGTTCCACCCGTCCGACCCGTACAGCGGTCCAGAATTTGCATCCAAGCTTTTGAATTTGGGCGAGATGTCCCCAGCCGTAAACTCCTTTGTCCAGCAGGGAACGTCATAGCCTCTGAAAAGCCGGCTCGACTGGAGTAGTACATGGACCTGCATAAGTACTTGGTACTACTTTTGGGTTCCTTTCCATAATATTCTACAAAATATCACCGAAACTCTAGTCGACATGGTAACACCGCTATATTAAATCAGACAGGTTGATCTGCAGCCTAGACTTTAGTTTCATTGGCAGCCTCGAAGACGGTGATACAATGAAGGGTTGCTGTGGAGGGGTCGGAAAAGGCTAGTAGTTGCCCCTGACAGTCCCGATAATATGATCGTAGTAGATAATGCCAAGGCCATATTCTTATTGCCGAGGCCCCTGTATTCTGGAGAAGCTCATACCCGATGCCCTCCACCTGCCCTTAACTCTAAAACCCTAAACCCCTAAACCCTTACACCCTAAACCCATAAACCCTTAAACCCTAAACCCCTCAACCTCTCAACCCCTAAACCCCTAAACCCCAAACCCCAACCCCTAAACCCCTACACCTCTAAAGCCCTAAACCCCTAAACCCCACCTGAAACTCCTCTTGGAGAAATTTCTTTGCAAAGCGCATTCTTGGGAGATCTCGCCCCACATCTTCGGCACTTGCGGGCTGGTCCAAGTCTAAACTACAAGGGCTTAGGATAGAGGGCTTAGGATATAGGGTTTAGGATATAGGGTTTAGGATATAGGGTTTAGGATATAGGGTTTAGGATATAGGGTTTAGGATAGAGGGTTTAGGATTTTAGAGCCTCTAGGGTTTAAAGGGTTCAGGGTTTAGGGCTTAGGTAAGCTACGAGGGCTTAGGATACGTGCAGGGTTTAGGGAGCTGCGGGCTTAGGATGTGGAGGGTTTAGGTTCTTGCGTAAAGAAGCATCGGTTTAGGGTTTAGGGTTTAGGGTTTAGGGTTAATTTTTAATTTAGGGTTTAGGAATGGGAAGTTATTTGTTGAGAGCTCACTGTAGGAACCAGGATTCAGCAAGTAAGGGTATAGAAGCCTGTATATTTGTCACCGTGATCCGTCAGGGTTTCGATTTTATGAGTAGAGTATGATATACCCCCCAAGCTCTGTTCGAATTCTCCAGGCGCCTATCGTAGCCAAGGCCGAGAGTTGACGGTTTAAAGTATAGGAGCACTGTGAGTTTTAAAAGCTCAATAACTGCCAACATTGAATACTCGTTGGGATTGCTTTTTGACACACACACACAATCATGTACCGTATACCTACAAACTATTAAGGGGTTCTCTTGTAGCTATAGAATCATGGTGTGCTACCCGATGAACATCAGAACCTCCAAGAATGGTAGCCAGGGCGACTTCTACATCATACTGTGTGTATGTGTATGTATATGTATATGTTTATGTATATGTATATGCATATGTATATGTTTGTACGGGTATATGCAGATTTTGTATATGTATATGTATACCTATATATGTGTGTGTGTACTTATATATATATATATATATATACGTTACTTTTACGTTTTATGGCAATCAGCATCGAGATGTACAAATGATATAGGCGCTTCGCCGCGCCGTAGGACTACTTCCTTGAATGCAGCTGCCCAAAACGACGCCGCAGTTTTTCCACACCATTGAGTCATGCTCTCGATGTGTGTGTGGTCCCATTAACCTCGCGCAGTATGCCTGCGGCTGAAAGAACTGTTGGGCAGGTCTACGCCCTGAACCCTAAGCCCTAAAGCCCAAATGCTTAATGGTTCTCAACTGCAGCTGGTTGTGCGCCGAGGGCCAGATCGATTTGTCCATTTCGCTTCTATACAACATTACATGACACACGATACTTGTATACATGCAGATGCATATATGCATACACAAAGGTGATTTTGCAACCGGTTTGAATCATACATCGGGCTCCGTGCATGATGTCATTATTTTGCACTGATATGCATATATATATATATATATATATATATATATATATGTATGTGTATATATATGTATGTATATATATATATATATATATAGTTTTGTATGTGTGTATATATATATATATATGTATACATATATATACATACATATATATATATATATATATATATATATGCTCGACCCCCCTCCCCCCGCCATGATCCACCGTTGGCGGTCTGGCAACGGTCGATCATGGGGGGTGGGGTGCGATATGCAAAGTGCCCATCGAAACAGAGCTAGAGAGTATGGGTTTTATATTTGCGGGGAAGGGTTAGTTTTTTAGAAGCCTTTTCGTGTGCTTTCTCCAGAGCGGATCCGTTATCTAGCCATCTTGGGCGCAAAACAACTGCCATAAAAGTATTTGGAGAAATACAGCTGTAAGGACAGTTTTAGTAAAACCGATAGTGGCGCAAAAAAGCTAATTTTCGTAGTAGGCCACGCAGGTTTTTCAGTCCAAGTACGTTTATGGCAGTTTTTTACATCCAAAATCCTTGGGAAATCGTTGTGCTGCAAAAAAAACCTGGGCCGACAGTCATGAAAAATGCGGGAAAAACGCTTCTTTTAGGCCTCCGTCACTTATATCCACACAATGAAGGAGTGCGTTTCTGCATGCCCAGATACGTCACCGAGTCGAATCAAAGATTCTATCCGTACATTGCCAACAGATCACACCGGCCCACATTCATGCTCTCAGTTGCCATGCCGCACCCGAATTGTTTGTATTCTTGTGCTGTACTTTGCCAAAATATTAGTGCCTACTTTCATTTCGAACCTCCGGACCGAAGACATACCGTGACAGCTGTTGGGAAAATTAAGTTGTAAGAGAAGTCTTAGTAAGGCCCACAGTGGGCCGAATACTTTATTTTCATTTGCTATACCTTTGCCAAAACATGAATACCCATTCTCACTGCGAAGCTTCCGCACCGAAAACAGACCAACAAAAAGTTGGAAACATGGAGCTGTATGGGAAGGCCCAGTAAAACTTATAGTGGCGAAACAAGTTTAGGTTTCGAACCACACAGTACGGTTATGGCATCTCTTCGCATATGCTGGGTATTGTTATGTTCTTTGTAGCTGCAATCGAGAATCGTGCACCCTCCTGACAACTGAACTGAATACTGCAGCCTGGTATTGCTCGAAGCATTGCACTTCCCTATCTTTCTCGACTGCCGTCTTCAACCATGGCATCACAGCTCACTTCCGGAAATGTGTGCCGTGACGACGTCAAACATCTCGCCGAGAACTTAAACATCTTCACGCTCGACACGCACAGCTTTGTTGAGTCCTCTGGGTCCTTGAAACCACTTGATCTCCCTCTCGTGGATTCGCCAGCAGGTGGACTTCTGAAGTGCTTCGTCGACATCATCACTGATGTCTCTGATTCCCCCAATCTGAAATCAAGCAGGCTCTCGTCAGTAAGAAGATCCACGACCTTCCGGCTCCCTACGGCCTCACCCAGAAGATTGACATTCCCACGACGATAGACATCGCAATCATCAACTAGAATAGCGGGACTTTCTGCGTTGTTAAGATCGTGAACTTGTCGGAGAAAATGACCGTGAGCCGGGTCCAAAACTTATGTTATGGCAGGTGTCAAGCAGTGGATTGGGTAGCTGACATCAAAGCCGTCAAGAAGTGCTTGCACTACCTGTTCGAATGATAATTCGTGAGGAAGAAGAAACTGAAGCAGAGCGAACACCTGAAGAATGGGATTTCGGATTTGACTTCATCCAGGACCATGGCCCCCGTGAGAACATCAAGAACAGACAACTTCGGTGGATCATCAAGGAAATCGCTCGAAAGGAATCCCCCATCTACAAGTGGTCTCTGGTGTTAGTGGAAAAATCCCTCCGCAACCTTGCTCAGGATGGCGTCCTGTCACAAGTCCATGAAGTATGGCCCCTCACACTATATGACCTGGACATCCGCATTCTTCGTGCCGTGGAACCTCTCGTCCCTACGTTGCTGGAAAAGGCCATTGGATTCCATGGGCTTCCTGGTGCGGTAAAACTCCTGTGGCGAGGACACTCGCCATAGCCATCTCCCGCTACTGGATCCACAAGGCCAAAAAGGACGGAGAGATCCGACCTTCGTTTCGTCAAGCTTGCGGGTTTGATTTCTTTCGCGGACAAGCAGGCTCTCAGATGCGTCCGGACATCTTTGACGATGGCACTCTTTCAGATCAACCATTTGGCAAGGTGAAAGCCTTTACGGACGTTGGCAATATTGAGTCCATGTCCAAAGAAAGGCAGGAAGTTCATTCTGGTAGTCTGATGTCCTAAATACAGTTAGTTTAAAGCATGAAACTGTTAGCAGTTGTGCTATGATCTCTTGCTATGCAGGCGGGGCGCTGCTAAATGGGCCAAGGGCCAAACCCGCATCTACTGTGTCAATGAGTTCGAAGAGAACACGGGGCCAAAATTCGACCAGCCCCTCCTCCAGCACGCCGAAGGCATTCCCACATATGTCTCCCACGACGATTTCCTCTAGATGCTGGAACCCTCATGGTATCCCAGGGAAAACAACAATGCAACGGTCATGGCTGTTCTCAAGCGGACCCACATCTTCTTGAATACTGCCACATCTCTTTATGTGCGCCCGGCAAGTGAGAAGCCAGGCCCTGTTCTTCGTCATCCACTGGGCGACAAGACAGACTACCTGCATCGAGACTCCCGCAGCGTCTACGACTACCATCGCAAGGGTGGCACAGATCTTCCAGATGACTTCGAGACGAAGCTTCAGTAGGTGCTCCCTCGCCAGTGAAGATCAAAACTGAGCCGTCATCTGCCTTCTCCCGTGCACTGTCCTCAACAATCGCGACGGGCATCTTTGATATCTCGTCTCCATCACCCTCGAAGTCAACAAGCACGAAGAAGCCGGAGGACGAGCCGGACGCTTTGGAGCAGGACTCGGAAAAAGATGCTGGAGGAACACATCGACAAGCTCGAGGACGGAGATGAGATGGACTGTGCGGAGTGAGGGGCTCGCCAAACAAAGCTCTCGTCTGCAAATGATGTAGCAATCCAGGCCCACCGTTTAGTGTTGTTCCTACTAGAATCAAGTGTGAACCTTTAAACTTAAATGAAATCGCTGTGGGCCTGCAGTGACCCCACTCTGCGGCGTACTCTTGGGGAACCCCTTGTTTTGACTTAGAAGTTGTAGCGGCATGATGCAGTGTCGTTTGCTTCCAAAAGAGCGAACAGTTTCCAATCTCGTGTTCATACTTCCTCAGTAGCACTGTAAAAGCGTGACACTATGCATCATATGGACTGGCTCCAGCAATCCATCAATAGTGCATTGTTTGTATCCCTTTCCGGCATCCTGTCTCTGCCATGCCCAAGAAGATCAACCAGAAGAAATCAGCTGGAAGGAAGGTGCTGGCCATTGCCGAAAACAGGTAAGGTACGCAATCTCTACAAGAAGCCCGTCACCAACCACAACTCCAAGACGATGAAAAAGTTTGCTCCAGTTCCTTATGCTCGACATCGTGAGCCTACCACAAGAACAGGACCGACCGACAGCGATGGGGTCACTCCATCCCCCAATTCAGGAGAATGCGGGAGGAAACTTTGATTCGAACACTTACGTCTTACCAAGGAGAACATCTTGCAAGATTGATCAGAGAAGCTGTGTCCTCGTTGGGGTGAAGGCAAGCTAGGCGAACTCACGAAGCACTCCTCCCGGAATGCATGGTTGTATCGGTGTCCTCTCAAGAAGTGTCGCAAATTCGTTCAACCCCATGCAAGAAGTGTCGCAAATTCGTTCAACCCCATGACTTCCATACCATCTTCTTTGGTGGTGCTGGCAACAGCTATACAGAAATCAACACTCAGGCCTGCGCTTTGTTCTCGGCCGTAGCCGGTGTCTCTAGCACCGCCGCCCATTTGATTCTCGATATGGACCACAAGCCTGTTGAGCGCATCTTCACTAATCTAGAGATTGCTCGGGCAAGGTATGTCGAGAGCCAGGAGAAGCTCATCACCTACGGCGACCCATCTAGCTCCATGTGGAAGGATGTGGAAGCGGATGAGGTTGACCTGGGGAAGGCTTTGGTGGACGATGTAGATTATCCCGCATACAACCTCAAGTGGGAACAGTGGTGTGGCAGCGTGGAGCGCGGCCGTCTCACCTCCCTCCGGCTGTTCCGGCTGCAGCCCCCCGCGACGAAGCCAAACTCGCCGGGGCCAGGCCCAATTCGCAAGATCGAGTGGGGCAAAATCGGCACACCACTTCTTCGAGATCGCAACGAAGTTGTGCTTCACACCGATGGAGCTCGCGCCTACAAGCTCAGCATTCCCGGCCTTCTACATGCAAATGTCGTACACAAAAAGAAGCGTGTGATGCTGAAGAGCCAGGTGTCTTCAACTGTACTTCATAACACACTCTTCTATTTCTTGTTGTTACGGACTGTGTAGTTAAACTGATTGTTCTGCTTCACGATATTATCACACAGTGATAGCTCGTCCACGTCAGGTCCGAAGGATCAAGCCCCATTTCACGAAGGTGTACGACCTGAAGCTTCCTGAGGGCGGTGAATTGCGTGTGAAATCCGGCACGCAGATTATTGATCGCTTTTGGGGACGTGTCCGCTCCTATATTCGGCGTGCCCCTCGCAAGCCAGGAAATGCTGTCTTGCGACGCAAGCTTCGTGCAGCTCAGTTTACATACTGGAACAAGGGCCGTAATGCCTGGAAAGCCACAGGGGAGATGCTCCTGAAACTCTATGCAATGTAGACACCCGATTTTGTGACGCAGGGCTTCTATTTGAGTTTTGTACAATAGCATGTTTACCGGTATTTATAGTGCTTTCTATATGTTTTACATATGGAAGAAAGCCGGCGGTGGATCATGGGGGGTGACCATCCATATATGTATATATATATATATATTTTTTTTTATATATGTATATTCCTGAACCCTACACTATATATGTATATATATATATATATATATATAACTATACAGATAGATAGATAGACAGCTAGATAGAGGGATTTATGCCCTGGAGACCTAGATTCAGGGATTGTGGGGACCAGAAGCCTCCGGATCGGACTCACACGTCCGAAGCCAAACCGTGGAGGTTTAAGGTTTCGGGGTTTCGGCGCTTTGAGCCCTCATGACATGTAAGCAGAATAGTGCGATCAAGTGCAACAGAGAGAGCAACATCAGCAATGATAAGCTCAGATCAGTGTTTTTGCACTTCTTTTCTGCAGCATCTGCGTCATCACAGAATCAGTATCATCACCATCGCTGCCGTCATCGTCATCATTATCATGGAGCTCACCGCCGCCGTGCTCGAAGTGATTCTTTTCCTCACCGTTTGGTATATTGCCTCTTTTCCTTTAAGTAACTATCCAACCGAAAAGCCCTAAAGCACCCAAACCCTAAAACCTCGAAGGCTTCCAACAACACTCATACACAGGCCTGGTAATTAACAAGAGCATCCCCATGTAGTCTGTGTTTGACTGTGACCCTAGTATAGTATCCTAAATTCCTAAATAGTAAGATCCTTATTTTTAGGACCCCAGAACAAGGCACCCCTTGTTTCCACCGAAACCGTCTTCTAATCAGTAAGGTCCTTCTTATCCTCTTAGGCCGCCGCCCCGAGGTGACGTCTACGTTAACGATGCTTTTGGCACCGCACACAGGGCTCACTCGCCATGATCTCAGACGGCTAGGCCATACACAACCTTACTGGCTTTGGAGTTTGAGGCGGTTTTCGGATTAGGGTTCACGAGTTAAGTAGTTCGGGGCTTTGGGGTTTCTAGTGATTGTAGCGTGGGATACGCAGCTCGGGCCTTTGATGGAGATCTTCGGGCGGTCGTGGGATGCTTTCCTCGGAATCACTCCAAGAATCCCCGTACGGCTGAAAAGATTGTCCTTAGTAAGCTCTGGAGAGGCGGCTGAACGCCTAAACCCTAACCGTAACCACTCGAACCCTTTAAACCCTACTACTCCTAAACCCTAAACCTTTAAACCTCCAACCGAATACCTCTAGCCCTACATCCTAGAACGAAGTAGTTTTCAATATCGGCATGAGCTTTGCTGTTTCTTACCTTTGGTTAGTAGGGAATGGAAGAATGGTAGTAATAGTAGTTATAATTTTACCCCATTCCTCCATTCCCTACTAACCAAAGGTAACATTTTCTCAGCTGCATGGTTACGAAAAGGTGTGGGTGCGCCCAAGGCTGAGTTGTCCTTACCACTATCTTTTTCTCTGGGTTGTCCTTTGGGCTTTTTTTTACTTTCCCCTACTATGTTGTAGAGAACCATAATAGTAAATAATTTCCAAAGGGTTCAAAGGACAACTCAGTTCTTTGCAGCATAAACTCAAGGGGTCTCAGACACAAAAGGCGCGAACGTCTTTTGAACTTGACTGATGACAGTGGTAGAGCTTAAGTGTCCCCCCAACATAGGGTTCCTTGTTATAGTTGTAGTATAATATGCCCCAAGACCCTATTCTAATTATTCAGGCCCCCATACAGAAGTACCCGATACGTAAGGCGTGGAAGCCTGCAACGCCCTGCTACTCCCGAACAGCTCTACAAACCTGCAAATGGAAGCCCTGAAGCCTACAACCGTGAACCGCTCTTCCAGCAGCCCAAATGGGGTGCCCTTTAAGGGTACATTTTCCTATAATATAGGGATCTATATACCTTAAACCCTTACTAGACCCTAAACACTATATAATAGGAATCCCTCTAAAATGCCTCCAAGACTCGAGTTGCTCTTCGAACACCCGTGATCAGGTCGATGGTGGGTTGCAACCTTCCAGAGAAGGCCCCTTAGCACTAGCTTCGGGGCTTAGGATTCAGAGTTTAGTGGAGGGTTTACCTTTTCTGCGTTTAGGCTTACAGATTCGGGTTTAGTCTGTGGCATGTGGGGCTTAGGCTTTCGGCTTTAGATGCAGGCTCTAGGCTCAGCTGTTTTGCCCATTAGAAGAGTGGTTCTTTTTACTTTGGAGCCCCATCCTGCAGGGGACATGCTCTTAGTAGCCGAGTGGAAGCACTTTACACTTTTTGGGAGAATCTTACGCCCTATAAACTAAAAGTGTACACTTTTGGGGGGGCTTATGAACTTAGCAACTAACTAGGTGCTGTTGTTTAGGGGTTTTGGGTTTTGGGCTCCGGATCAGCTGCTGCGGTTTGGCATTTAGGGTTTTTCGGGTTTCTTGTGGTTGATCCTCGACATCGCAAGCCTAAACGAGGCCTTTCGCCACACCACACTCAACCACCCTTGCTGAAAGTCCAAGCCAGGATAAGCGTTGCTCAGGTTTATAGGGTTTAGGGTTTATTGGTGCGCAGCTAGCAAGGTAGGAAGAGCCAGCGGCACGAAGGTTTCGGAGCTTTGCGTCTTAGTTCCCCGACCCTGGCAAGACACTAATTAAACTCCGAAACCCTAAACCCTCAACCCCAAATCGCAATACCTGAACGTCTTGAGCCGCAACTAGGAGCCTCACTACCGAGAATTCAACAATACTTGTGCTATTTTCATGCAAGGTTCTTTGCTTTCTCACATAGAAACACACCTCTAGACCCGTTTGTATTTAGTTATTGGGTGGTTGTCAAAATTAGGGTCCCTTTTTGAGTCCCTATTATAGTACGGCACCTATTGTTTAGGGTACACCAAAAAGGAACCCTAATTTTGACAAGGCGCCAGATCAGAGAACCCTTGTACTGGCCCTTCAAGGAACTGACAATATTATAGGGGCCTCAATAATTACCTGTGTTATTGTGGGATTTACTTTTCAAAAATGTAAGATAATGGGCCCCAAAACCCTATTCTAATTATTAAGGCCCCTATATTATAGTACCCTTACAGCGTAGACCCTTTAAAGGAACACTATTCTAATGATTAAGGCCCCTTTATTAACTCCACCGCAGGTTGCTGGCCTTCTTATCGACAAGGAGCTGAAAGCCTTCTCACAGGTCTTGCCTGGGTCCCGGTGAGGGTTTGCTTACTGTTTAGGGTGTTAGGGTTTAGGGTTTAGGGTGTTAAGGTTGAGGGTTTAGGGTTTAGTGCTGCTGATCGCTCCGGCTGCGAGTACTACCGCTAGCCACGACTGCGATAGTTATGTTTGCAAGTTAGAGATCGACTGCTAATTAGAATGGGTTTTTGGGGTATATGCTAAGGTATATATACCTCAACATTTACCCCCAAACCCCATTAATAACCATAACCATACACGTAATCACAAAGAAAACAATGAAAATAGGAATAATGATAATAAGAATGCTGATGAACGTGTACTCACAATGAGTTTCGGTGCTCTGCCACACTTTGACTCCATATCCTCGGCCGCAAAGGGTCCCACTCAAGGCCCGAAGCTCACGGAGTTTGCGTTTTGGGGTTTAGGGTTTTTGGGTTTTGGTTTAGGATTCAAGGTTCAAGAATTTGTATTCAGAGTTCAGGTCAAAGTTTAGGGTTTTTTGGGCATAAACCCCCTAAACCCTAAACCCGATCGTAAAGGCGATGGTGGGGCAATCAGGCTCCCTCGAATCGGGGTTTCGGACGCAACTGCAGACGGAAAAGGGCCCATAAAGAAAAAGAAGAGCCCTATACCCCTAAAGGTTTAGGTTTCGGGTTTTCCGGTATTTGGGCTCCGCGGGTTTTGGCTTTCGCTTTAGGTTGCGAGCTGAGGGCTGGTCCCTTTAGAGTCTTTGGGTTTAGGGTCTCAGGGTTTAGGGGTTGAGGGTTCAGGGGTTTAGGGTTGAGGGTTTAGGGGTTCAGGGTTGAGGGTTAAGGGGTTCAGGGTTTAGGGTTTAGGCTTCTAAATCCCTAGGGTTTGGGCTTCTAAACCCCAAACCGAAACACCCTTACTTAGAACTCCTGAACTTTTCGGCGGCAAAGTCGCGGATCCTCTCGCCGAGGACGAACCCTCAGCGACCGCTAGTTGCCGTGGTCGGCGGCGCCAAGATCAGCGACAAGCCGCACCCTTGGCGATTTTTTGTGTAGGACGCATTTCGGGCCTCTTCTCCGGCACCAAGAGTTAAAATAGGGGCCTTCATAATTAGAACAGGGTTTTGGGGCCTATTATACTATAACTACAATAAGGAATCCCCAAAATAGTATTGGCTACTATTTAGGCCCCTATAGTATCTGCGCTGTTACATGCCATTTCCCTAGAGTACTCCGAAGGACTGGCAGAGCTCAGGTCCATAGCTCTGCCGTGGACTCCCTCCGAGCCCTAAACAAACCTTTAGGGTTTAGGGTTTAGGGGTTTAGGATTTATGGTTTATCCTGAACCTCGCACAAGGGACCTTTCTGAGGCATCGACCTTTTCTGCGGTCTGCAGTACCTTGGGGAGTTTCAGCAAACTAGCTGATTCGGAGCCCCGGACGAATCCTAAAGTTCCTAATGATCCTGACATAATTAAGGACTTCTTAAGACAGCAACTTGACATAATTTGAAACGCTGCGCGTCGTCCGCCTCGGCCCGGCTGCACGCGCATGCGGCGAGTGGCTACTATCTGCAGCAAGCTCTTGTAGGAAAAAAATAACATTAAAGAATCATGGGACTTAGTAACCAGAGTTAATTTATAAGCCTACTTACTAGTGCTGGCACTGGAAGAGCGGGGAGGCGGGAGGGGGGGGGGGGGGGGGGGGGGGGGGGCCGGGGGAACCTCTGACCGCTTCGGCCGGGGCCGAGGCGAATTAAGGACTTCTCAAGACAGCAACTTGACATACTCAAGGACTTCTCAAGAAAGCAAACACCCTCAGGCAACAACTCTGATAAGCCCCCCTACACCCTAAAAGACCTCCTTAAACCGCCCGACCAGCTGATCCGAACCACTATCATCGTCCTCCTCAGACGCCATGAAAACGCAAAAAGACGTTTTTGTTAGATATGAGTTAAAGACACGCTCTCACACCTTAGAAAGCCCGTATACAACCCTCCAGATGGCCTGTCAATCCGCAAAAACGCCCTAAAGCCAAGGATCAAGCTCATTGAGAACCTCATCGACAAGGCAGGGCCGATCGGAACAAAAAGGGTGGAGCTTTGCAGTTTCCGTGGTTCTGGTTTTAGGATTTGGGGTTGGCGGTTTAGGGTTTCAGCAGAGCATTTACTATTGTTCTGTTGCGTGGTTTTGGAAGGGTGTCGTGCAGTTTTACAGGGATTGTGTGGTGATTGATTCGAGTATCGCAGGGGGGGTTCTGAATATGGGACTGCCAAGTAAGTGGAGGGTTCTTGAAGGTAAGGATGGATAAGGTTTCTAATAGCTTCGCATGCTCTGGACCTGCGTGTCTGTGCCTACTACCGTCACTGCCACTGCCGCTGCCTCCGCCACTGCCAGTTTTGAGAATTTTCTACTACTTTGAGACTGCTTCGTTTGCATGCAAGCACTAACCCTAAGCCCTAAACACTTAATGACGCTGGTATTGTCGTTCTCCTCTCTGCTTGGGTCGGCGCTGTATAGGAGGCTGGCCCTTCAGCGACTTGCAAACCTTCCGAAGGAACCTAATAACTGCAGTGTGCATTAGTAGGGGCTCCCCACCCTGTAACAGTGGTATAATAGGAATATAGTGGGGCCCTAATGTAATCCTTATAGTCGCCCCGTCTAAAGTAAGCATTTTATCAGAAGCTGCTTCTACATTCTACACCTTTCTGCCCTAGAAGATGTTTCTACATTCGAAACCCTAAAACCCTAAATACCATGCGCCCGAAACCCTACACACATTTTGCTAGATGCCCCCTGCGTCCCCGGACGAAGGCCGATGGCATTATCATCTGCGGCGGCATGGCCTACACCTTCTTGAAGCCGCCCGGCTTGGCTTTAAAGACTTAGGGATTTAGGGTTTAAGGATTATATAAGGGTTTAGGGTTTAAGGATTAGGGGTTTAGGGTTTAAGGATTATATATAAGGGTTTAGGGTTTAAGGATTAAGGGTTGAGGGTTTAAGGATCAAAGGTTTGGCGTTCAAGGATTACGCCTGGGTGAAGGGTTTCAGGATTATTGTTTCGGGTCGGTCGGAAATATCCGACATGACAGTCAGAGCAGTGAGACATTTGGCGTGATGAATAATTAGACGTACTTAGCGGCAGAAAAAGGACTAAGCCCAACAAAGCTAGATGTCGTAAGAGTGTAGATAACAGCTGTTCGGCACCACCCAGACCTTCCAAAATCCCTTAATTAAGGAGTATACCTTAAATCGTATTAGGGATCCTATTACAATTTATAAGGTATATTCCTTAATTATGGGATTGTGGAAGGTTTGGGCATTCTCGATGTTTATATGATGTGACGACGATGCAGAGGATGACTCTGACGCTGATAGTGCTGATGGACAAAATCCTGCATGACCCTAAGGACTCTAAACTATGGGAACTATGGTATATTCCTTATAAAGGGTAATGCAGGATTTTGTCCATCAGCAGTACCAATCTGTCTGGGCTGTTTACTATTGGGAAGATGGAGCATGGACTCTGGTACCAGCTTTTCGCTGGTTTTCGAAGGGAGGGTCCCTTTTAAAGGCCTTTGTATAAGGGTGCCGTACTATGTTGAGGGCCTAGGGCCGAAGAGGGATCCGAATCTATAGAACTACCCACATATTTAGGGACCTGAAACGGGATCCTAATCTACAGAACTACCCACCTATTTTCTTAATATACTGCGCACTAAAACTGACTTTGCTACGCGTTTGTGCAGCTTCTCTGACCACGCATCTGGACCCGGGGCGGCAGCTGGAGACTATTAGATAAACAAACAAATTAAAACAAACGCCAAATGCCGGGCAGCATAGGAGCCTGAATACTGAGTAATAGTACAGTACCTCAGGGTTTCTTAATATGTTTCTACAGATAGTTATTAAGACATGTCGCCACACCGTGTTCTGAGTATTAAGGCCCCTATCATGGAGCCCAAAGGGTGGACTTAGAGCCCAAACGGTGGAATATCCAAGATAAAATCACACCAGGGACACATCCCGTGCAACAACAAGGCTTGGGAGAAGCAGCAATGTTCGTGCTTGTGCATCATGTGTACCTGTAATCTTTCGGTCTACATGCCTTTCGGTTTACATGGTCGTCTGCATGCATTGCTCATGAACACACAAACGAACGAACAAAGAGACGAGGGCACAGGTCAGTAAATATGTAGTCTCTATGTATGTGTGTCTGCGGGCATGGCCAAGCTATGAGCGAGGAAAAGCATAGCAAGGAGCCCCTTGAGTGACGAGAAGGAGTTTAAGAGCATAGCATTGCTTCGCAAGCCTTTCCATGATCCGAAACCCCAAACGGAAAAGCCCTCTTTTTTTTCGAACACCTTTTTTGATCTCCAGGTGCAAAAAGGAGTTCAAAAAAGCCCTAAGCCCTAAACCCTAAGCCCGAAACCCCCAAACCCGAAACCCCTATAAAAAAGCCTAAACCCTAAACCCCACTACGATCTGAGGCAGTGCTTCGGAATGAAGATCGGCTCGGAGTCCCAGTCTCTTCGGCAATCCGAAACTCCTACAGGGAGTTTCCGAAAATTAGGCGTACCTTAGGGTTCCTTTAAAGGGTTACTATAAGGGGACTGTAAGGGTTCCTTTAAAGGGCTCTATACGGTTGAAAGTTTCCGAAAATTTGGGGGGTACCTGATTTTGGGGTCTTGAGAATCGGGATCCTACTATTTGGTGCCTTTTTAGGGCCCCCTTTTTTCGGAAACTCCGAGTGGTTTAAGTTTTGGTGTCTTCGGGGGTAGCACCATAAGGACCCTTAGGGGCGGAAGGGGGGGGGGTAGCGGGCCTTAATGCCCATCAGAAGGACTTAATAAGGCCTCTTTAAGGAAGTATAGTCCCCTACCCCATCCTCCCTACCCCCCTAAGGGTCCCTATGAGTTTTGGTGTCTTCGGGGGTAACGCCAAGAGCTTTTTCCAGTAGCTGGGGATTGGGGGTGGATACTGTAGGGGCCGTAATAGTCACCTATACAGTTTTGGGGGTGCAAAATAATGGAAAATCTATAGCATACTGGGCCCCAAAACTAAGACCATATTCTAAATATTGAGGGGCCTGCGTTGGGACACTTGATGTTCTAGACCTCTGGGCCTTCATTGCGGTTTAGTAGGGTTTGGCTTTCGCGGCCTCTCCTCGGATCTTCCTCGGCAAACTGTTAGTTCTCGAAATTAGGGTCGCTGTCTAGGTCCCGAAAATGGTATAGGCATCCGTTTCAAAGGGACAACAAAACGGGAGACTAATTTGGCAAACTACCCATACTGCACTTTGTCAAATATCGACGGCGGTTTTGGGATTCCGTCCTTGCGGCCTGTCACGGTTTTTCAATTATCGCGGCCTGCTCTAGAGTGTGGAGATTGCACTACAGTTTCTTCTGGAGGGGAATGTAAATCTGCGGCTCCAGTGCATATCAAGATGAAGTGAATCAGAAGCAGAACAACCCAATGCGAAGAAGCCTAGACACTGATGCCAAATCCTACACCCGAAACACTTCCTTAACCCAGAAGGACCTACCTTTGTAAGGACTTATATAAGGAAATATAGAAAGGAACCCTAAAAAGGTAGGTTATTCAGGCTTAAGGTTAGCCCTAAACCAGAGACCGTGAAGCCTATGCCAGGCAAGAGCCTTTTCGACAAGAAGGGCCCGAAGCCTAGTGTGACGGGTCCAGGTCTGAAGGGTGAACCAGTAGCTCTCACATGGAGGGTCTAGGGTTTCGGGGTGTCGGGTTTGAAAATTTAGGGTTTATAAGTTTATTTCGAGTTTCGGGGTTTGGGGGTTTAGGGCTTAAAATTTAGGGTTTATAAAGTTTATGGATTAGGGTATACGAGGCCTGAACAACTATGCTCTTGGGGGTTTTTGAACATCCCCAAACCCATTGCATCCCAAAGCCCAATTCGACGTATTGGCGCCTGTTTTTTTTGCGGATTAACAATGTGACTTGCTCGTTGTTGCTTACGGTCTTTGGGATCTTTTCATTGTTTCCTTATATGGATTTGTGGGAGGCAGGCTCGTTCATGTGTTGCCTACTCTTTGCTTCTAGCTAGCTCTCCTACTGTCTTCCGAAATGCAACAACCGGGGCGATGAACCCATACTTATATTCATTCGTAAATCAGCATAGGTGTTGCCCTGTGCTTCCAGAGACCTTATAGTTAGGGCCCCAGACCCCTGAAGGACCCAATCATAAGGTCCCTGAAGCATAAGGTTAAGTAAGGTTTTCAGCAAAGCGACCAGACCCAGTGCCGAAGCATCTTCGATTTCAGTGGTTTCGCTCTTGTCTTTGAATCCAGAGACTCCAGTATCCCTACGGCCTAAACCCTAACCTCCTGAAACCCTAAACGCGTCCCTTAAGGCCTGATCTCTGGCCCTAGCAATGCCATGCCATCCGGTATCCATGAACATCGTTTTTGAACAGGACGCAGTCCTGATTCTCCCCTCCCTGACAGTGGAGTATTAACAATCATTTGTACTAAAATTACAATCAGGAACCCCCAAATAGTATAGATAATTATTAAGATACACTTTAGTTATAGTAAGGAAGCCCCCCGCCAAAAAAATGGCTGCAATTTTTTAATTTGTGTGCCACATCCAAGGACAGCCACTTGACAGAATGGCTATAGAGAAAATAGACCCAGCTTGCTGCACGACTGTGATGTTGCAGGGCTGCTCCCGGGAGGAGCTTTTTTGCCTGTTGTTTCGGGGCTGCAGCCAACGTCAAGGATACCCGACTTAGACAAAAACAAGTGCCCTAAACCCTAAACCCTAAACCCTAAACCGTGGCTCTGAAGGCCGAGTAGGGGTGTGGTTGGGTAAGCCTCTTGCAGGGCTCGGCTACAACGGGCGGCAGGCACGCACGTTCGACGACTGTTGGGCCCAGAGAACCAGCAGAACGACGAGCCCACGGAGACCGGAGGAAGCAGCGACCGTTGTTCAGGCGCCGGACGCCATGTGGAAGGCGAGCACTTCTTCGCTGGGTTCCAACCCCGTTTCAACGCATGGATCGCCGTGAGGGGAGTCGATGCGGGGGTTGGGTCTAACATGTGGGAAACCAGCAAAATCCCTAATTAAACGATAGGCTTTTCTCCAGCAGGTTTACAGCATTCTGAAGTGTGTGAGATCATTTTCGAAAGACAAGTGGCAGGTATATAGATCAGACTCGGTGGTTTTAGAGTCGGGTGTTTAAGGTTCGGGGTAAAGAATGTAGGGTTTAGACTTCTTTCGCTACGGTTTTCAGCTTGACTCGGGGCTTACGGGCGCCTAGAAACAAGCCGAAACGAGCCCTATACCCCAACCCTCAGTCCCAAACCCCAAACCCTAGGCGCAATCCCAAACAAGCCCTACACCGTCCGGTGGTTGGATGGATGTACTATAGAAGCTTAAATAATTGCCAATGTTATTCCCAGGGTTCCTTAGTACAAATATGCTATTTTTACCCCAACACCCTATTCGAATTATTAAGGCCCCCATATCATAGTACCGTTACAGTATCCCTGACAGTAGCCCTTATAGAGTTAGCTAGAGCCCTTTGGCTCCGAACTCACCAGGCTCTGTGAAACCATATGGGCCATATGGGAGTTGAAATATGGGACCTTAATACAGTACCCTACATAGTGGGATCCTTATCAATATGGATTCCCCTAATTTCGGAAACTCCCACAATGTCAGGTGCAGACATCGTGCAGGGCATCCTCGACAAGGCAAAGGCCAAGGGCTGCGAGGCCGGCTGAGAAGGAGGGATCAGTCTTGTAAAGGTCTCATAAGTCCCATAAGGGTGGGGTTTAGGGTTTAGGATTCGGTGATATTAATGAGGTCATAAGGGGTAGGGTTTAGGGTTCGGGGATATTAATGAGGTCATAAGGGTGTAGGGTTTAGGGTTTCGGGCGGTGAGGACGTGCTTACAGGGCGTTGCAGTCGGTTCATCTGGGGTAGAGAAAGGCCTATTCGTGTGAAAGCATTAGACATGGGACCCATCGAGGAATCCTGTCTTGGTTTAGGGTTTAGGGTTTCGGGTTTAGGCTCAAGTCTGGAATCCTCAACTCCCTTAGTGCACTTGTCCTCCTCTAAACAACCCCCAACATACTTTCAAACCTCTAATGCGCACATAGACTCGTATGAAACTCCCTTTGTATCACGCCTTTTTACAAAAACCCTAGAGCGCCATAGTAAACCGCCTTCTCAAACCCTATTTTGCACCCTAGTAAAGGGCCGCCATGCAAAAGCAAAAGAACAACAACAACTGTGCAACACCCCGCCGCTTGCTGTTCCGGGGCTCTGGGCAGGTGATCATAGGAGGCCAAAAGGGGTTTTAGCCTATGGGGGTTTAGTAGGGATTAGGGTTTCCATAGTACGGTTCATATTAAGGAATACCTACCCCAAGAATCTTAAACCCCCCTTTTGGCCTCCCATCAGGTGACGCTGCCGGTCGACTGGCTCTGCGGCCAGGAGTTCAAGAACGACCAGGACTAGAGCATGTTAAGGGCCCAGACCTTCCAAAATCCCTGAATTAAGGAATATACCTTATAAATTATAATAGGATCCCTAATATGATTTAAGGCTTATTCCTGAATTATAAGGGATTTTGGAAGGTCTGGGGGGTTACATCTACGGTTTACAATAGGGCTTACAGGGCTTTTAGCGCACAGGGTTTGGGTTTAGGTTCAGGGTTTGGGGTCTCGAATTTCGAAGGATTTGGGATTTAGGGTTGCGGATTTGGGGTTGAGGGCCTCGTTTTTCAAGGGTTCAGAATCCTAGAAGGAGTTGTAGGTTGTACAGGCTTTTGGAATTCTATTGGGTTTCATGGTTGCTGCACAGATTTTGTGATTTGTTGCTTCATGGGTTTATTGCGGTTTCAAGGGTTGTACGTTGTAAGTTGTAAGAGTTGTATGAGCTCCATTGCTTACTGGCCTTAACATGAGGATGTCCGTATGTCACCCTTGTCAAGTGAGGGGCCCGGAGGGGAGTTCGATGATGAAATTCTCGTCGCGGGTTCGAGTTTCGAAGCCGCAATAACTGCAACCTGGAGGGCTCTAAAGCACAAGCCATTACTGCCGCTCATGTGATTCAAATGAAAGCCTTCCCAAGTCCTTCCACTTCATCTCGTCCACCTGCCTCAAGTGTGTGGAATGCCTGCAGCGCAGCGCACATTCACGGGCTATGTTATAGCCGACTCCCGCATGAACCTATTACCGGTCTACACCTTGGACGAGCTTCTCAGAGCAGAAGTCTAACCTTGCAATCCGAAACGTGGAACCCAAAGCCCTCGAAGTGCCTATAGCCCTATGTACTAGTATAAGGGCGTTGCTGATAAGAATGAATCTGGATTTGGGGCATATTATGCTACACTACCATTTTTAACGCGTCTTAGTGTCACTTCAAAAAGAAAGGTACGCATTTACACTCTAAGCCCGAATCTGCCAGGAAGTGTACATACCCAGACCTTCCAAAATCCCTTAATTAAGGAATATACCTTAAATTATATCAGGGATCCTATTATAATTTAAGGTACATTCCTTAATTAAGGGATTTTGGAAGGTCTGGGTAGTCTACAGGCTCCATTTCACCAAGCTTCCGGGGCTGTCAAGTGCGATTGAAGCCTAACCCGCACACTTACCAAACGCTCTAACCCCTCTAAGCCCCTACAAACGCTCTACCTGTCCTTCATAAAGCCTTACAAGTGAAACCTCCTTAGAGATCCATAGAAATCTTACAAACCCGCGGCTTGCAGAATCCCTTCATACACACCTTAAGCCTAAGTCCCAAGCCCTGTGCAGAAACCCCATAAAGAGCCTAACCCTGAAGCGTACGCACCGATAAACCCTAAACCCGAAACCTCTAAATTCCTAAACCCCCCAGACCTTCCAAAATCCCTCAGTTAAGGAATATACCTTAAATCATATTAGGGATCCTATTATAATTTAAGGTGTATTCCTTAATTAAGGGATTTTGGAAGGTCTGGGCCCCTATCACTTGCCCGAGTTTGCCCTGCTTTGGAGGAGACAAAGCTGGCCACCCGAGAGGAGGGCATTCCAGACGGATGGGAAGGCGCTCTGCACAGCTTGATTTTTCTTTTTGGAAGCATGATTTTGCTTTATTTCCTAATACAATAAATGGGTATTTGCTATCTAGCTGTTCGGACACAGGAGTTGATAAGGTTTGGGGCTTATAGACTTTTGGGTGTAGGGGTTTAGAGCTCAGGAGCTCAAGAGCTCAAGGTTTAGGATTTGGGGCTGTCATTCCAGGAGAATACTGTGATGTTGGTTCCTAAACCGTCCGTATTTCTCCTCCAGCACCTTGTACCGAATACTGCATGGCCTTTTTTGCCATACTCCCGGGCGGTAGGGTGGGCAGAGCACAAGACCGCACCCCTGAGCTGCTGTTGGCAGTTCACCAGAAGCAGAGCCCAATGAGCTCGTCCATGTCAAACTCCAAAAGCCTCAAAGCTCGAAACTTTAGGACTCCATGCGCACGCCGAGTACTTCTTCACTGCTTCACAGAATCTACCTGAAGACGTGAGGTTTAGTCTTTCGGCACCTTGTGTTCTAGTGTGAGTGCGTCTTGGGTAGCCGGGTGGCACCTTGCGAAATCAAAAATGCCGAAGTTCACAAGATTCTCATACACACCTGAGTACAGCCTGAGTAAGTGAAAAGCGTGCTGAGGGTTTGCTGTACCGGATGTTTGAGGGAACGTTGCGAGCAGTCATCAACCTCAACCAACGCACTTTATCAGCCCCGCAATCCCGTCATCTAGGGTTAGAGGATTTAGGCGTTTCGGGTTTAGGGGTTTAGGGTCTTGGGAGTTCAGTATAGGGCATAGGGTCTGGAAGCCTGTTTGGGGTGCTAATATAGGAACCTGAGTAAGAAACCTTGGGTCTTTGTCAGGTATCTTTATATGGGTGGTTCTCAAAATTAGGGTCCCGGTTTGGATCCTGAATATAATATGGCACCTATTATTGAGGGTACCCAAAAAGGGGACCATAATTTTGACAACCACCCAAGTGGGTCCTAACATTTTGGTGTTGTCGGCCAGAGTTTGTTTATCAGGTTCCCACATGTTTTGGCCCGAACCGCGTTTGACTTGGATTCTGCTGATTGTTTGCGGTGCAATACTGTTGTGTACGGGCTTCTATCAGATTTTGTAACGCTTTATGACGGTTGAAACGGTTATACATGGACTTTTTTTTGAAAGTTTTAAACGGACAATATATCCGAGAATGTTGTGCCTGTTGGATGGCTTGGGACTCACATATAATCCCAAATCCATCATACTATGCATGGCCCGTATTCGACTTTGTGGCTCAAGGCTTTGGAGTCTTCAGGTTTAGCATTTGCCGTCGATGGGTTTCTAGGACCTAGAGTAGGCCCTTATTCCCTTTTTTGGGGTTCAGGTTCCCTTATAAGCCCCTTTAAACCAAAAAGGGCACCCTTTTTATTCCTAGGTTACTCTTGGGTCTAGGTTTCTACGGCACACTAAACCCCAAAGTCCAACTGTAACCTCTAAGCCCGGCTAAGCCCCCCAAAGCCCCAAAACTCGGAAAGCCTTGAGACTTGGGTGACCTGTGCAGGCATGGACTGCGGACCGAAGAGTGCGGAGCCCGGGGACGCTGTGGCTTTGGGGGTTTGGGGTTTAGGGGTTTAGGGTTTAGGGTATGGGGTGCAGGGTTTTGGCTTCTTTGTTTCTGAGGCTTTTTGAAGCAAGTCTTTGTAGGGTTCGCCGGTAGGTTTTAGTGACTACTGTGCATATGGGTGGTTGTCAAAATTACGGTCCCTTTTTGGGTATCCTAAATATTGGGTGCCGTATTATAGTAAGGATCCAAAACGGGACCATAATTTTGACAACCACCCTAATATATGTTAAGTGGACTCGAAGTTACGGACTCCCCTAAACCCTAAACCCTAAACCCACATGTCTCAACCGCCCCAACCTTTGAAGCCGCAAGCGATCGTTGCCAGAGACTCCACCGCCTCGAAATCAAATCCCCAAGCCTGGATGCTACTTAGAGGATCATGGGACTTAAACCCTACTAGTAATCCCTGAACCCCACAACACCTAATCCCCATAGCCCTAAACCTTAATCCCTATAAACCCTAGCTCATTAGCCTCGTGCTTAAAGTAAAGTATAGGGAATCCTAAATCTATGTTCCAAGTTTCTGAGGTTCACATTACTTAGAGGATCATGGGACTTAGTAAGTAGGTTATAATTGGGGTTATAAGTCCCCTAAGTGGGGTTATCCTAATTATAACCTACTTATAACCTTACTTACTAAGTCCCATGAGCCGTTAAGTAGACCATGAATCCCCCTAAACCCCAAGCCTTCTATACCTAGATCCTGAACCCTAATCCTATATAGACCCTCAATAAACCCAAACTCTGAGCTCCAAAAGCCCTGGACTCTAAACCCTAAGTCCCTGAAACCTGGACCCTGCGCAAAAAGGCATGGAGCTTTTCGCCGACACGGTGAAGGCAGCCAAGACTGTCGGCATCCTGGAAAGGGATCGCAAGGATGTGTGCTGTTGCTCAGAATTCGGGCTTGGGGCTTAGGTTTTAGGGTTCAGCGTGTAATTGCATTCGCATCGTCTGCTGGCCGAAGTTGTTATCAAAAGGTGCTGCAAATACGTCAGAGATGCGGTTTACCTGGTTTGGGGATCTTGAGTGGCAACGAACACGAGGACAGGATTCTGGCCTAAGCGTCGCAGTTACGAAGTGATGATGCTGTATCTGTTGTGTCACATTCAAGGTGCCCGTCTATTGGAGACAGAGTATACTACTCTCCCAGCAGGAGAGCGCACACTCGGTCTCTCCGTATTGGTATAGCATGTTGGGTTCACAGATCCATGCCACAGATGGTTCTGGAGCTCTGGTAAGGCCTTGAGCGGAACACTCTCTTCCAAGCACTTCACTTTCTTAGCATGGGCATCGGTATCTTGGGTAGTAGACAAAGCCCTATGTTATTTATTAGATGAATTTACTATTAGCCTGAAGCCGTCCACCGCAATCACCATAAACCCTAAACCCCTAAACCCTAAACCCTGAACCCCTAAACCCTAAACCCCTTTAAACCCTAAACCTTAAACCCTTGCTCGAAATCCCCAGGTTGTGTGGAATGGACCCGCGGGTGTCTTTGAGTTCGACAACTTCTCCAAGGGCACGAAGGCGGTCCGGAGAATACTATACTTAGAGGATCATGGGGCTTAGTAACTAGGGTAATAAGTAAGGTAACTATACTTATGACTACTTATAACCCCAATTAAGGTACTTATAACCTTACTTACTAACTAGGTCCCATGATCGTCCAAGTAGGGTTTGCAGGGTTTAGGGTTTATATGGTTTACTTCTCGTTATCTATCCTATTACTTTAGGGCTCCCACTACATTTACAGTAGAATGTACCCGAAACAAAACCCGAGTCTCGTTATGAAGGGTTTAGGGTTTATGCTTTAGGGCGATCCGCAGGATACTTTCCTGAATCCAGACCCCCGCAAAGCCGAGTGACGCGCGACAGCCACAACGCGAGGCCCTGAGTCCTAGGCCCTAAGCCCTAGGCTACATAGTCGTTCCCTTTTGAGATTACCTTATAGGATGTCTAGCCCTAGGCTCCATGGCAGTTCTTTTTGGGATTACCTTATAGGATTCTACATATGAATCCCAAAACGGATGTACTATGGAGCCTCTGCGTAAGGCCTCTAAACTCTAAATCGTTTATTGGACCCGACATTTTCAAAGCAAGTCTGGGGTGTTACACTCGAAGGAAGACTAATCGATTTTGGTTTGAGGTTCAGGGCTCAGAGTTTTTTTGCCTTCCGAACGCAGAAAGACAAGTTTTGGTTTCGAGGCACGTGCAAGACAGGTAAGTAAACCGATGAATCCCACAAGGAGAGAATTTGCATAATAAAGGATACTAAAAGGACCTACAAAATTCCCAATAGTGTTCTTGGGGCTCCTCATTTAACTTATAGTACAATGGGCCTCAAAACCCTATTCTAATTATTAAGGCCCCTAGAGTATAGACCCAGGACAAAGCCCGAACCCGGAGCCTCAAAGCGCTAGAAGTTCCAGGCACTGTTGGATGCCGTAGCTGGCCTTCATGCAAGCGGTGTCTGCCCAAGGAGCTTAGCAGCTGAGCAGCCCGGTCAGGGCAATCGCAGGGCTTGGGGCTTGGGGTTTAGGGTAGTTTGGGATGACTGTTTTGATTTGGTTGCTAGGTCGTACGAGACACGGCCGATCCTCACCCTGATCCCAAACCCTAGACCCTATAGACCCCATAATTTACAACAGTAACAACCCCATGCTTCCCGACACCTCACATGAAGAGCCCGAACCGCCCCATCAGACTGCATAGGAGAACCTCAAAGGTGTTACCAACCCTACAGTATATAACAATCCACTACATTACGAATAGTACGAATACTAGCAGTACCGAGAACTTACTATGATTGCAGTAATCACAATAGTAACAGTGCTAATAATAGCAATAGGACTATATAATACTATTGTTAGTAGTAGCGATCATAGCAATAAGGACAAAAATGAATGACAATGATGACAATAAAAACACGACAGCAATAACAAGATAAAATCCCAGGGATCAACACCCAAGCCTGGCTTAGAGTTTAGTTAGGGTTTAGGGTTGAGGGTTTAGGGTTTAGAGTTGAAAAGACCGAGGCGGCGTCGGAATTATCGGCGGAGGCGACTCCGCAACGGCCGCGGCCAAGTGGGACATGGAGGCCTTTTTGGGGCCCTGCGGCTTTAAGATGTAGGGCTTTGGAGTTTAAGGTTTAGGGTTTAGGGCTCAGGGGCAAGACTTAATTTTAGGTATGGGATTCAGGATTTACATGGTTTTCGGCCGCAATGCCTACGTCCAGGATTTAGGATTTGAGGATTTAAGGCCGAGGCGTGAGTTGCGGGAGGCTCATGGGCTTTTTGTTTTCGGCCTTTCTAATGGAGGAGATAAGGGTCTGTGGGGGTTGCTGAGGCATTCAGGTTACTAGTTCAGGCTTTCTTAAACCGGGAAGGCTCAACCCTGAACCCTGAACCCTTGTAAACCCTAAACCACTAAACCCCTAAATCCCTAACCCCGAAAGCCTTAAACCCCTAAACCCCTAAGCTCCTAAACCCCTAAGCTCCTAAACCCCTAAACCCCGAAACCCTAAGCCCTTGCCTCTTGCACTTGGCAGGACAAGGTGTCCTTCGTGTCCACCGGCGGTGGTGCTTCTCTGGAGCTCTTGGAGGGCAAGGCCATTGGGGGGTTAGCTTTTGGGGTTTACCCAGAGCCCCAAAAGTAGTTCCTTTTTGGGATTACCTGAAAGGATTCTATATGTGAACCCCAAAAAAGGAACTACTTCGGGGCCGGCCTTAGGGTAGGGATTAGGGTTTAAGGTTTAGGGTTTAGGACGGGCTCCATTACGGGGTTCTATCTGGGTTCGATAAGAGTTTTGGGGGGTTTTGGTGCCCACTGAGTTTGTAGTCTTGGGGGTTAAGGCTCTGGGTTTGCAGGCTTTGGATTTGTGGTTCATGTACGGTTTTGAGTTTCGGTTGAGGGTTTGGGTACAGGGGGGCAGGCTGAGGGGGCCTTCATCAGGATTCGAGTCTAACTAGTGGTGGTAGTTGCAGCTGGGTTGCACTGAGATTGTCTTGTTAGCTTGTTAGTCTCTCAGGCTCCCAACTATTCCAATCGACCCCAAGTGACTATTCCAGATTGTCCCCCCCACCCGCTACGATGTAGGGTTCATATTTGACTCTTGTCATGTGGGACCGCAAAAGGAGCGCGGTAAACAGGCCCGTGCGATGGTAGTGAAGAAATAGGGGACCCAAATGTAGTACCCTAAATAGTAGGATCCATACTGTAAGGGCCCCAAAAGAAGGTACCCCTAATTTGTCGGAAACTCTAAACCCTAAACCCTTTATAGAACCCTTATAGATCCCTTAAAGGAACCCATATTTAAGACGGTTTGTTTCATAGACTGATTGAGGCTTCGGGCGTGCAGGGGTGCAGTGGTTAAGGGGGCTTCAAGGGCTTTGGCATGTATGGTTTTCGGCTACTTAGAGGATGATGGGACTTAGTAACTAGAGGGTTATAAGTAAGGTAGCTATACTTATAACTACTTCTTAACCCCAGTTAAGGTACTTTTGACCGTACTTACTAGCTCCCATGATCCTCCTAAGTAGATGAGCACGACACCCGAAGCCCTGAGCCCGAAACGCAGGCAGCCTAGCTTTTGTCAGGCTCGGGATTCCACGTTTGGCGCGGCTCCACTTTTATATGATTTCCTTGCATAAGCCAATAAACAGGAAATTTTTGGGTCTAAAGCAAAACTGAAACTTCAAGCCCTATACAACCTCCATCCCGAAACCCGAGAGCCCTTGAGGGCTGGCATGATGCCGCCCTGACGATGACTCCCGAATTGAATCGGACAGAGTTTGTCCGTGCAGGTGCAGTCAGGCCTTGGGAGATGAATGCAAGTCAGGGACGACTTTTCTCTCCGGCCATAGAGGGAACTCCAGAAAGTTGGAATATGGATTACTGGCAGGATCCCCTATAATTTACCTTAAAGGGGTTACGATAATGATATTCCAACTTTCTGGCTTCTACTGTAGAGGTAAACGTGCAACGCCGGCTCGAGCATGGCGGCACTGGGGGGAAAGCTGCGCCGTTGAAGGTCGGGCTTGCTCAGTTCATGTTGGGCAGAACTTGCGCCTGTAAGTACTGTGAGTACCTTAATTGGGGTTATAAGTGGTTGTAAGTATAGTTACCTTACTTATAACCCGAGTTACTAAGTCCCCTGATCCTCCAAGTGCCTTGAGTGGGAAATGCAGGAGACGGGCGTCTTTCCGCACCTTCATGCAAACGGGAGTTTCCGAAAATAGGGGAGCCCAATATAGTACCTAAATAATAGGATCCTTATTACAAGGACCCCAAAAGAAGGTACCCTCAATTTTCGGAAACTCTAAACCCTAAACCCTTTATAGAACCCTTATAGATCCCTTAAAGGAGCCCGTATAGATCCCTTAAAGGAACCCTTAAAGGATCCCTTTAAAGGTATCCCCCCTAATTTACGGAAACTCCCACATCGATGTGTGTTACGCTTGGTGCAGAGAACCTTGGAGGCCTCTCTTCGGAGCGACCAAACAGGTCACGGCAGCTGGTGCAGGAGCTCCTGCTGAGAATCGGTACTGACGAGAAGAAGGACCCAGACCTTCCAAAATCCCTTAATTAAGGAATATACCTTAAATCATATTGGGGATCCTATTATAATTTAAGGTATATTCCTTAATTCAGGGATTTTGGAAGGTCTGGGTCTCCAGCACCCTCGAGCATCACTTCAGCTCCTGTGTTCCAGAGGGTCTGCACTGCGTCTCCGAGCTGGCCAATGCACTTCCCAGCCACACCTACGGCAAGCGTCAGGTACATGATTCGCAGGCATGCAAGCCCGAAGTGACGCAGAATCCCCACACCCTAATCCCTAAGAGTTCAGCGAAGCCATATAAAGCTCTACAAACGCTTGGTCATGCAAGAAACGATCCCCACGTTTAAGAATCAGAGCTGAGACGCTGCAAGGTGCTGCCCGGCATTGTGCGATCCTCGGAGCTCTCTGCCAGATCTAGGAGTTCTCCTACAATTATGTGCGTTTACAGGGGTCTCTTTGGGGTTGTAGTTTGAAGGGGCTCAGTGTTTGGAGGAAGTTCCAGAAAATTCGGGTCCCAGCCTAATGTAGGCTTTACTTCAGTATCCGTACAACTGCCCAGACCTTCCAAAATCCCTTAATTAGGGAATATACCTTAAATCAAATTAGCGATCCTATTATAATTTAAGGTATATTCCTTAATCAAGGGATTTTGGAAGGTCTGGGGAGGAGTTTAAACTTATATTGGAGTCACAGCTCAGGGTTACCTTGAAGGTGCAGGGAGAAGGGTTTCGTTTAGTGGGGGTTTAGGGTTTAGGATTTAGTTGAGCACCATACTATGTGAGGCTACTAGCTCGGTTTGGGCGAGTAGCGTCGCAAGGAGTCCATCACAGTTCGAGTGACATGCGGTTTACGGATTCAGGGCTTAAGGGTTTTAGGGTTTCTGTACCCTTTTGCTTCCAAGAACCCTTATCATTGGGTCCTCAAGGGGTCTTGGGCCCTAACTATAAGGTCCCTGGAAGCATACCTGTAGGCTCATACCCTACCCTTTTTCAGGGTATCTTTAGGGTATCTAGTTTTCTAAACAACAGATCCTAACCACGATACTAGAATATCCTAAAAAAGTGGCAGGGTAAGCCTCTGGGTACAGTAACAGCCCAAAAGTTGCAAACCCCATAGCTTCAATCGAGTAATGTATAGGGAATCCCAGCACTATTTGGCCTTACTCCGGTTTCCAACTTTATGGGGTTTTACTGTATCCTAAAGAAGTGGTAGGGTGGTCAGCCTCTGGGTAGGGCAAGGACTGCGCTTAAAATGCGGCGCGCGAGATTGAGCCGGGAGGCAGCTACGAGCTCGGGGCCTGTCGCTGAAAGCCATACCTCTGGGCTCATACCTTACCCCTTTTTTAAGGTACCTACTTTTCTATATAGGAGATCCTAACCATAAAACTAGGTACCCTAAGAAAGGGGTAGGGTATGACCCTCTCCGTACCTAGTAGCTGAGTACGCAACCTTTAATCTTTTTTGTTACTTAATGGTATGCTTTTAAGGGATCTAGTTGGGTACTATAAGGGTTTAGGGGTAACCTTTAACCTTTTGGGGGTTTAAGAAATCCTACCAGAACTGAAAAGGTCAACCGTTTGCGGGCTAGGGTACTCCTGCAAGTCGGCAAGGTTGAGTAACACGCCGTCCGGAGCGGGGAAGACATTCATCCGCAGAAAGCAGGTTAAAATGTGGACCTATTTTGGAGGGTTTGGGGTTTAGGATCTTTAGAACTTCGGCCGCAGTGGTTTCAAGCAGTTCAAGTTGCGAGACCCGCACGTCTTCAACATCAAAGTAAACTACCAAACCCTACTTTTTTGTAGTAGGTTCTCATTATAAACCCGAATATGGAATCTATAGGGACCCCACAAAAAAGAGCTTTTGGTAGGCTAAGGAAAGTAAACGAGCATGCAGACAGAGAGCCCCGCATCCAGCCCGTAGGCTTACATCGACTCAACCCAAACCCTAAATCGTAAGCGTAAAACCCTGAACCCTTAACCCTAAATCGTAAACCTTGAACCTTCAACCATAAACCTTAAATGGTAATCCGTAAGCCCTGCGCCCTAAATCGTAAACGTTCAGCCGTCAGTGCTAGACCCTAAAGACTATAGTTCGTCCAAAACCCTGAACCCTAAAGTCCTCAATTCTGAACAGCAAAACGCTTACTTAAGGCCGCACTGACTGATGCGCCTCCGAAGTGGGAGGCGTTGGCAGAAGCTGTGGTTGTAATTAGTACTTTCTGGGCCGTAGCAATAAGAGTTAGAGTTTCCCGGTGTGCGCTATAGTCCTGTTCTCTCGAGTATTGCTGCTTGTCAAGGCCCCTGTTGGGACAGGTGGGGCCTCGGGCTTCGTCCTTGGAAGCATAGGTTTGCATTCGCTGTGGGCCTATGACATTTTACACTTAAAGGTCCCTAAACCCTAAACCCCTACAGTAGAAGCCAGAAAGTTGGAATATGGTTCCATGGTAGGATACCCTATAATTTACCATAGAAGGGTTAGGATAATCATATTCCAACTTTCTGGCTTCTACCTTAAACCCTAAACCCTTAGTTTAACTTGCCCTCGGCTTCCAAGGATGAAGAGGACTTCTCCCAAGAGCCCACACACGCATTCGGAAGACTACTCCGAGCCTTAAGCCAGCAACGGTGTGAAAGTATAGGGGCCCGAGTACTTACCTACACTATCTTGGGGGGTTCCTTACTTTTTTTCTAGTGTAGTATGCGCCAAAACCCTGTTCTATGTGGTAAGGCCCCTGCATTACATCCTAACGTTTGTCCGAAAGCCGGGATCTCCACCATGATTTTAACGCCGCAAAGCCGCTACAACCACTGCTGATGGACAAAATCCTGCATTACTCATTATAAGGAATATACCATAGTTCCCATAGTTTAGAGTCCTTAAGGTCATGCAGGATTTTGTCCATCAGCAGTATGAACCCCAGAACCGCAACAAAGCCTTGCAGCAATTCGCAGAGCCAGTAGGACTGTCAACCCCAATGCGATTATCAAAAGAGACCTCCAAACAATCCACAAGCAGATCTTAAATACAAAGCCGTGACCTTAAACCCTATACTTTGAAGACACACCTGACCAGGGCACAGTCACTGGAAAATACCAGTGGGACGACGCCAAGAAGAAGAACACCGATGCTGACAAGGCGATTTTTGAGGCTTCTGGATGTAGGACTTAGAGCTTATGGAACCCTAAACCCTCAACCCTAAACCCTAAACCCTGAATCCTTAAGCCCTTAGATGGAGACCTAGGGTTCAGAGTCCAGCTTTTCACATCCACAAACAAAAGCATAGCTTGTCCAACAGTTGTAGTGATCCTAAGTAACAACTGCCCCTGCACCCCAAAGCCTTAAGTGCCTCAAACATAAGCTTACGGAGGTCTAGGCTTGTGACCGAAAGATACTTTTGCATCCGGCAAGAACCTGCTCATGTACAGCACACATCAAGGGATCAAGGCAGGCTTACTTGATTGGGATCAGGATGGTACAACTTAATCTAACGGTTTAGGGTTTACGGTTTAGGGTCTAGGGGTCTATAGCAGACACTGTGGAGTCTAAGTCTAACTCAAACCTGTCGTAACCCTAAAGTCAGAGTCGTAAAGCCGAGGGCTTTCCAAATCGTATGTGATCCTTAGCCAGGACATGAGCAGCGCCGGCGACGCCATCACCAAATACAGCTGGGGTGATGGCAAGAAGCAGGCCTGCCTGCGAGATTCGTTTTATGGTTTTCGGCAGTCTATCTGGTGTTCTGCGGCACTGCTCGGGATTTGCGTTGCCGTGTTTGTCTCCTTGTTTGGGTTTTTTGGCAGTATATGCCCGTTGCCCACCAAGGCCCACGTTTGTTAAGGCTCCTTTAAACGACTTCCTTGTCAATGTCCTCTTCACAGAACCAAGGTCGTTTTGTCATGATTTCGTTATACATGTCCTAGTGAAGTATGCTTTGTCGGGAGGGGGTGTTAAGTGTTGGGCTTGACTCTTGAGGATCTCAGACTACCGGCTGGGCTTCTTCGTCTTTCGGCTTTCTTGGGGCTTTAGAGTTTAGATGCTCCATGCTCGGGCAAACATTCACACAGCTACTTTTGGAGTTTATGTGGTGTTTTTGTGGTTTCGATCTCCTTACTCATGACTGGTTTGGAACTTTGGAACTGCCAATGTTCGTTCTTATGGGTTTCGGGTTTGGGGGTTGGTGCTGTTGCTTCTTGAGTTCTGATGTTCAGGTGCCAAAACGTCACGCAAGCAGAAGCTTTTGGGTGGTGTATCCCTGTTCAAGCTGTATTGGCTTACTTTAACGAGGGGATGGTGGGATATTTGCCAGCTTCCTGCTGATGTGCACTTTGGCGTCCACAACTGCCTTGCGGGGTTTAGGATTTAGGGTTGACGGTTAAGAGTTTAAGCTGTCAATACTAGGGCTGCTTTCGGGACAGCTGTCGCAAGATGACCCAACTCAAGCCAAGACCCTTAGGCTCGACTCTGTTAAGCCCTATAAAACCTAAAACTCCAAACACACAGAGCCGCAAAACGCAAGTAACTTCGGAACTCCAAGAGTACTAGTAAAAGCGAGATTAGCTTGATACGGCAGCTTCGGTTGTTCCAGAGACTGCAGACACACAGCTAGCCAGGCAGCACCGTCCTAGGCTTTGCAGTTCCGTGTTGCACTCAAACTATGGCTCCTGCAGCTAGCACGAATACTAGTACTAGCAATTGCTAGTACGACTACTACTACTACTACTACTACTACTACTACTACTACTACTACTACTACTACTACTACTACTACTACTACTACTACTACTACTACTACTACTACTACTACTACTACTACTACTACTACTACTACTACTACTACTACTACTACTACTACTACTACTACTACTACTACTACTACTACTACTACTACTACTACTACTACTACTACTACTACTACTACTACTACTACTACTACTACTACTACTACTACTACTACTACTACTACTACCTACTACTACTACTACTACTACTACTACTACTACTACTACTACTACTACTACTACTACTACACTACTACTACTACTACTACTACTACTACGACTACTACTACTACTACTACTACGACTACCACTACCACTACTACTACTACACTACCACTACTACTACTACTACTACCTACTACTACTACTACCACTACCACTACCACTACCACTACCACTACCACTACCACTACCACTACCACTACCACTACCACTACCACTACCACTACCACTACCACTACCACTACCACTACCACTACCACTACCACTACCACTACCACTACCACTACCACTACCACTACCACTACCACTACCACTACCACTACCACTACCACTACCACTACCACTACCACTACCACTACCACTACCACTACCACTACCACTACCACTACCACTACCACTACCACTACCACTACCACTACCACTACCACTACCACTACCCACTACCACTACCACTACCACTACCACTACTACACTACCACTACTACTACTACCACTACCACTACCACTACCACTACCACTACCACTACCACTACCACTACTACTACTACTACCACTACTACCACTACTACTACTACTAACTACTACTACTACTACTACTGCTACTGCTACTGCCACTACTACTGCCATCTGAAGGGGGGACTCGGATTCCCTGAACGAGATAGAACCTCCCGGAACTCCCCAGCCCGACAGCGAAGACCGCATCATCCGGAAACCCAAAACCGGGAGACCCTGAACCTTCTAAGCTTCACCCCCTAAACCCTAAACCTAAACCCTAAACCCCAAACCCCAAACCCTAAACCTCAAACCCTAAACCTCAAACCCCCCCCCCCCCCCCCCCCCCCCCCCCCCCCCCCCCCCCCGACGGCGCGTGAGGTGAGCATCTACATCGAGCTCGATGGTCTGGACGACTGCACTGAGGACATGTTCCAGGCGGCCCCGGGGGTTTAGCCGGTCAGGCATGAGCAGTATTAGGGTTTAGGGGTTTAGTAAGGGTTTAGTAAGGGTTTAGGAAGGGTTTAGTAAGGGTTTAGTAAGGGTTTAGGGTTTTGGGTTTAGGGTTTTGGGTTTAGGGTTTGGGGTTTAGGGTGTCGGGCTTTAGGGTTTTAGGGTTTTGGGTAGGGTTGATTTTCATGTCGGAAGTGTCAGCACCATGATTGCGTCGGGCTTGCTAGTCGGCCCCAGACATTCCAAAATCCCTTAATTAAGGAATACACCTTAAATCATATTAGGGATCCTAATTAAGGAATATACCTTAAATTATAGTAGGATCCCTAATATGATTTAAGGATTATTCCTCAATTAAGGGATTTTGGAGTCTCTGGGGCCTTCATGTTTCCGGGCTTGCATGTTCTGCGCTTCCGGCCTGAGTTCAGGGTTCAGGCTGCTCCGGGTGGGTAGTTGTCAAATTTAGGGTCCCTTTTTGGGGTGCCCTTAATATTAAGGGGTCCTTAAAGGGATCCTCTAGGGTTTCTATAGGGTTTCAAAAGGGTACTATATGGGTAGTTGTCAAATGTAGGGTCCCTTTTTGGGTACTTGGAGGATCACGGGACTTAGTAAGTAAGGTTATAAGTACCTTAATTGGGGATATAAGCAGTTATAAGTATAGTTACCTTACTTATAAGCCTAGTTACTAAGTCCCATGATCCTCCAAGTACCCTTAATATTAGGTGCCGTACTATCTAAGGGACCCAAAAAATGGATCCTAATTTTGACAACTAACCAGGTAGGGTTCAGGATTCTACGGGCATGGTCACGAAGTGCAGGGGCCCTTTGGGTTTCAGCCCCATAACATCGTGTCAAAGCCATGTGGAACCATCTAACTCACACAGAATTCTGTCAGCGTAGTTCACCCAGACAGTGATAAGCCAATCACGACCAGAGGCAAACAGCCCATCAGGATCACCACAATCACCAGGACAGAAGCAGGAGATCGCGCAGGACACGACCAGCAAGAGACCACTCACAGACCACCAAGAGACCCTACGGTTGATGATATAAATCCTGCATTACCCATAATAAGGAATGTACCATAATTCCCATAGTTTAGGGTCCTTAAGGTAATGCAGGGTTTATATCATCAACCCTAGGACTACCCCGATAACTCTGGGCGCTGTTTGTTCTGCATCTGAGCCTCGGCCTTAAAGCCCTAAACCCAGAACGCTACCCAGGGGCCCCAAGTAGTTCCTTTTTTTAGGTAGTATATTAAAGTCCCTAACCAAAAAAGAGGACACACCCAAAAAGGAACTACTTTGGGGCCCCTGCGTAGACCCTAAACCACCCGAAGTTTCCTAAACCCACCACCCCACCCTTTTGAAGAGGCCTCTTCCGGCGAGAAGGATGTTTCCCTCACCATCGCCAAGGCTTTAAGTTTAGGGTCGCAGGGTTTAGGGTTAGGTCGCTTCTTCGGGCACTTAGAGTGCTGGCAATGTGTTTTGATGGTATATGGGTGGCTGTCAAAACTAGGATCCCTTTTTGGGTCCTTATTATAATGCGGCACCTAACATTTAGGGCACCCAAAAAAGGATCATAATTTTGACAAAACTACCCATGTATGTATGTATGTATGTATGCATTGAGAACCCCAGGCGAGGAGCAGGCGACGATGATAAGAGGAACCGGCAACTATGATTTGGTTTAGGGTTTATGGGGCTTGAAGTTCAACCGCGATATGGGTTACTAGAACGGCCAGCATATGGGTCGTTGTATGAGCCATGGGTTGTTGTGTGACTGTAAGGGCTGTTCAAAGCTTGTAAGGGTTGCTGGAAAGGTTAGTAAAGACTTCTGCGGTTTGCTGCAAGTGCAAGGCTGCAAAGCCTACTACATGCTTCTGGGGGTGTAGCTGTTAAGGGTTGCTACTCAGCGGGCCAATGGCAAGCCCAGCGTCCGTTCTTGACCGGATAGCATGAAGCCAGTGCGGAGTAAGACCGGAACCCAAGCCGGATGGAAAGACGCCCGGTGTAGAGTCTAGGGTCAACTCATTAGTATCAGGAGCTGATCTCGCAACCCAACTTCGTGCTAACTTAGGTTGCCCGATAAAGGCCCAAACCCTAGAACCTGTGGAAGCTTTGGAGCCTACGTCGGCCTTTGAAAGGCCCGTTCTTCGGGAACAGGATGAAAGGGCATGTAGAACAAGGGAGAGCCTAGCTGTTTTTTTGTCCGGCATCCGGTTTTTCACGAAGTAGTGGTTGAAGCTTTCAAGCCCGCCTGCCTTTTTGGTTACATTTCAACAAAAGACAGGCTCAGCCAAGGGGTTTACGTTTCGGGCTTAGGTTTCCGGGTTGAGGGTTTCTAAAGTTTATAGGGGCAGAGGAGGATAATACCCCGATGAGCCACCTTGCATTCCGGCCTTTTGAGCACCCTACTTCAATGCGGCAGTAACATATTTTTCATTACGTAGTTTTCGGGCATTACAACTATGCGACCCAGTTTCAAGTATGCAGGCCCTTATATGAATGAAGCCTGTTAAACCCCCCATGAAGCCCTCTCAGACCTTTTGTAAGCCCTTAGAAAATCCTTAGTCTATTCAATAAACCCTAAACCCTGAGATAAAAAACGCCTAAACCCTAAACATCCCTAAAACAAACAGTGTCCGACGTCATGAGGTGGCTGGCAGGAGAAGAACTTTCTCGCTCAAGGACCTCGCGCATGAGATCGACGGCGTGAAGGCGTCGTGAAGTCTTACAGAGAAGCCTGAAGAATTGCTAATACTACTAGGATGCCCAGTAGTACCCTTATTCCCTTTTTGTAGTCCTAGGTTCCTTATAAAGTTACCCAATACCAAAAAGGGAGGCCTGTTTATTCTTAGGTTACTGGGTATCCTAGATAAGTAGATTCACTACTTAGAGGATCATGGGACTTAGTAAGTAGGTTATAACTGGGGTTATAAGTCCCCTAAGTGGGGTTATCCTAATTATAACCTACTTATAACCTTACTTACTAAGTCCCATGAGCCTTTAAGTATCATGGACCCAGCTTTAAGTTGAGGCGGCTCTGCGGTCTGCAGTGCTGAATGAAGCTTACGGAAAGTTTACCCAGGGGCCCCAAAGTAGTTCCTTTTTGGGTGTGTCCTCTCTTTTGGTTAGGGACTTTAATATACTACCTAAAAAGGAACTACTTTGGGGCCCCTGGGTAGGGTGTCGTCTTCATGCCCAAACAGACGCCCTGGCTTTCAGGCAAAGCTATGCCAGGACCAGAGAGGAAATTCCCTGGTTGCGATTTGCGTTTAGGGTTCGGGTTTTGGGTTTAGGGTTTAGGGTTTTCAGGAATGCTCGACAATTCCCGATCGCTTCGTTTCGCTCAAGAAGGTGTAGTCTGCGCAGCCCGCCTGCCTTGAGAACGGCGGGCAGCTCGACCATGCAGACGGCCGCCGAAGTTGCATTCCATGCCTTGGATGCAAACAAAGATGGTTACATCGGCAAAGATGAGTTTGTTGCTTCCCTGGTGGGGCTTCTGAGCCACAGCAACGCGGAGAGCTTGTTTGAGTCCCTGGATCTGGATGGGAATGGTAGTATCGATCTCGAAGAGTTTCGCTGGATGACGCAGGAGCTATCAGTGAACGACATAGAGTATGCCTTCAGTTTCTTTGATATGAACGGCCATGGGCGTGTGTCTAAGAAAGACTTGCGGCTCTTCTTTTCACAACGTGGCTTGATCCGTGAGGCAGAGCTTGATGATATGATCCGTGCTTTAGACACAGACGGGTCAAGCACGATTGACGAAGATGAGTTCATCTCATGGCTTCTTCGTGTGACGGGCGCGGGAGTTCCATCGGTCCCAGGGACCTCAAAGACGTGCACCAACCGTGCCCAGAGGCGCCGAGCCCGGGCAGCAGTCGCTCGGCGCCATGGCGCAATTCGGAAGTTCATGTCCGCAGTATGCGTTGCTGGGGCATTGAGCCACTGGGAGACAACTATCCTGTGCCAAACCGGTCGTGTCCTCCCATCGCAGGTCAGCGACGATCCGCTGAGCAAAGCAGAGAAGATGTCACGCTTAGAGATCATGTCGGAGCGGCGCATCCGCGACTTGCAGGAAGAGATCTGCAACCTCAAGGGTTTTGTGAGGCATTTGCGAGCTGGCCCGTGACAGAGATGGCAGTTGGTGGCAAAAAGAAACAGATCCGATCGTTCCGCACGGGTCTAGAACTTCGGGTGCTTCGGCTCTTCCTTGCCAGGCTTCTCAGGTTTTCCGGTTTCAGAGCCTCAGGGTTTTGAGATGTAGGGTTTAGGATGTAGGCTTTTTTGGGACAGTTGAATGCTGAATGCTTTGCTCCTTCATGTCTGGGGGTCCAGAGCGCTGAGCGCTGACTTGAACCCCTGCAGTTTCAAGAAGTGCTGTCGCGCAGGTGAATCACAAGAAGGGCAAGGGCAGCCTGGCCGCACCAAGGGCTGCTTCACTTGGGGCCCGGGGCTGTCAGAGAAAGACAGAGAGAGAGCGATATATATATATATATATATATATATATATTAATATGAGGGAGAGAGAGAGAGAGAGAGGCCTATCGGGGAGCCTTGTTACCGAAAGGAACCTGCCTCCCTCGCCTGCCTGTCATAAGCCAGGGATCGCACCGGCGGGCGCTTGCGTGTGGGGAGGGGTTCGCTTCTTTATATACATGTGGATGGACATATATATATATATATAGAGAGAGAGAGAGAGGGAGAGAGAGAGAGAGAGAGAGAGAGAGATAGAAAGAGAGAGAGAGAGACAGTCTAGATAGATCGACATGGTTGCTGAGATATAACACTGATGTACATGTTCAAGATGTAAAAATCTGCATATACGTACAAATACATGTGTATACAGTGTATACTTGCGTACGTACATACATACGTACGTACATACGCAGATGCATAGATAGATACCTGCACACATGCCTGCCTGCCTGCCTGCCTGCCTGCCTGCCTGCCTGCCTGCCTGCCTGCCTGCCTGCCTGCCTGCCTGCCTGCCTGCGTGCGTGCGTGCGTGCGTGCGTGCGTGCGTGCGTGCGTGCGTGCGTGCGTGCGTGCATCCGTATGTATGACTGTATGTATGTGTATATATATATATATATATATACATATATATATATATATATAAGTATATATATATATATATGTATATGTATATAAGTATATACAAGAAAAAGGTATGTCTGTGGTTCGGAGTCTGGTGAGTCTAGGCAAACTTGTATTATATGAGTGAAGTCTCAGTGTTGAATGATTTTGGAGCGCGTAGAGGGGGAGGGGCTGTTGCAAGCTATAGTCACTGAGGCATGGTGGTGCTCAAGCTGACCAAGAAGGACCAAGCTCCCAATGACCCTAAACCCTAAACCCTAAACCCTAAACCCCTCAAGCTAAACCCGAAAGCTTGAGACCCCTGCAAACATGGCACCCCTAAACCGGGCCCGACTCACTAAACCCTACAAAACCTGAAGCACGTTCTAAGCTCTTGAGGGTTAATATAGGGGCCTTAATACATAAAACGGGGTTTTGGGGCCCACTACACTATAAGTAGAACAAGGAACCTCCAAAACAGCGTACGTAATTGCTAAGGCCCCTATATTAGGTGTTGAGTGTTCATCCCTCACTAAGGCTGCTTTCCAGGTATTATGTTGCAAAGCCCTACTGTACTTGTCCATGTTTGTGATTTTCCAAGAGGAGCCTTCTTGCCACTGATTCAATATGGGAGTTTCCGAAATTAGGGGTACCTTATTTGGGGTCCTTATAATAAGGATCCTATTATTTGGGGTACTATATTAGGGTCCCCTGTTTTCCGAAACCCCCATATGACACTGGTGTACTCGTATGGCTTACAAGGTTTCATGTTAATATAGCATAACGGACTGTAAACATGTCCAGTTTAAAGAACCACCACCCGTCCTCTCTAAAAATACTCTTGGGTCACATGTAAAGCCTAAACTTCCAAAACACATAAGCCTACAAAGGTATCCTTTTGGTCCACCTCGTTGCCTTGTTCCTGAAGCTTCGGACAGGAGGAACAGCCGTGGTTCAAGCTGCAGGAGTCGTCTGGCAGTGGAGGTGGATTTTGAGTTTCTGGTGTGGGTTAGAGTTTTAGATTCAAGGTGAGCGTTGAGTTCCGCAAAATACTCCGCTGTGGTAGACTCGGCTCTTCAGGGATCGACAGTGCTCTGCAGCCTTTGGAGGTTGGAATAGAGCCCCAACAAATCGCAGTGGAAACTACAATTCTGCACCATGATAGTACATGCCTGCTTTGTTCTCGTCATGTCAGCGGCTTTATTCGGGCTTCGGGTGTGGACCTCGGGGAGAAGAAATTGCAGCATTGCCATAGAGAGAGAGGGTATTTCTCTTTCCTCCGTCTTTCGGCCCTTCGTGGCCTTTGCAAAGCCCGTGAGCTCAAAGCCTTCATCAAGCGGGTTCCTTCATAGTATACTGTAGCATTACAGTTGGTTTAATTTTCGGGAAGCAGAGATGCAAGCCATCCACCTGTGCTTGTTGCAGGGTTGCGTGAAGTTGAAAGTGTCCCGTAGTCTTAAGAGTCTTCAAGACCTCAACCTAACCCAGAAGCCTTAAATGCCTTGACATATTCCAAAACAGACCGAGACCTTCAGCCCAGAATCCTAAACCCCAAAATCCTCAACTGCCTACGCTGGTGTTCTCTTCAGGTGGCGATGATGAGGAGGAAGGTGGCATGGGCGGAATGGGCGGAATGGGCGGAATGCCGCTGAGCTTTGCAAAGAATGCAGAGTTTTGGTGTGGCTTGCAGGTGCTTTAGGGTTTAGGGGGCTGCATCACGTTTAGAGTAGTTATTTGTTTATGGCATATAGCGTTGAAGGTTTAGCTGTCAGGGTTCGAGGTCTAGGGATTCAGGGTTATGAAGACCTTAAACCCTCAACCCTAAACCCCTAAACCCTTAAACCCTCCACCCTACACCCTATAAGTCCGAAAATGGCAGGGAGGCTTCGGGGGCTCCTCTTAAGTAACCCGACCCTCACGGCCTCCCCTCCGGAAACTCTAATATGGGATTTTCCGAGAATGGGTATCTTATTCGGGGGGTCCTTGTTATATGGATCCTATGTAGGGTACTTTATTAAGGTACCCCATTTTCGGAAACTCCCATACAGGGGCCTGAATGATTAAAAGGCTGGGTTCTGGGATAAGTGAAACTACAGTACAAGCACAACAGGAATCCCATTTTGTAATGATTTAAAGCTCCTATGGTCTATCCCAAATCCTATACCATAAATCCTAAAAGGAGAGACTATGCCCTGACCCACGAAAGCCTGATCCCTGCCTTCGTCGCTATAGTCCGTGTTCCAGAGGCCGCTACCTGTTGATGATATAAATCCTGCATTACCCATAATAAGGAATATACCATAATTCCCATAGTTTAGGGTCCTTAAGGTAATGCAGGATTTATACCATCAACAGTACCCGAAAGCCCGAAACAGTCAGCCGAAGACTCCGGAGTCCATTATACGGGCCAAAAAACCACATAAGCAGAAGCATTTTATAGGGATGTCCCTACCTTAATGGGCTTCATCATAAGGGGGTTTATATGGGATATCCCTATCCTAAGTTTTGCTTATGTGCTTTTTGCGGGCCCTACTATTGGGGCCTCAGCACCCCCGAGCCCTGGGTTCTTAATCCAAGCGCGAAACCCCGAACCCTAAAACCCAAAAGCCCTAAAAATCCTAAACCCTAAACCCTAAAGCACCAAAAGCTCTAAAAATCCTAAGCCCTAAACCCTAAAGCGCCAAAAGCTCTAAAAATCCTAAACCCTAAACCCTAAAGCGCCAGAAGCTCTAAAAATCCTAAACCCTAAACCCTAAAGCGCGAAAAGCTCTAGAAATCCCAAACCCTAAACCCTAAAGCGCCATAAGCTCTAAAAATCCTAAAGCTGTAAGCCCTAAACTCTGAAGCCTCAACCTTACGCCCCTGTAAAGCCTAAAACGCGAAAGTCTTGAACCCCAAGAGCACTAAAGCCCTAACAACGTTAAGCCCTATAAAGCCTAAAACCCGAAAGTCTGAAACCCCAAAAGCACTACAGTAGAAGCCCAAAAGTTGGAAACTCAATAGCCTCAATCTTTAAGAGTAATGTATAGGGAATTCCAGCACTATTTGGCCTTAACCCGGTTTCCAACTTTTTGGGGTTTACTGTAAAGCCCGAACGTCCGAAATCCTGAACTCTCAACCCCAAACCCAACAGCTCTAGACTCCCAAAAGCCCCGTATGGGAATTTCCGAAAACTAGGGGTACCTCATTTTGGGTTTCCGAAACTCCCATATCCTAAAACCCTAAACCCTAAACTCTCGAAGCCAGCACCCAAGGCCCGGTATGGGCGGAATGCCACTGAGCTATGCAAGGAGTGAAGAGCTTTGAGGTTCAGAGTTTAGGGTGCTTTTGGATGTAAGCTGTAAGGTTTGCGGTTTGGGGGTGCGTCGCAGTTGGAGTGCATGGTTTACGGATGTTCAAGGTTCAGGGGTTAACTGTTTAACATTGCGACTCCTCATTTCGGGGCTCAGGTTTTTAGCGTTGTGAAGACAGCAGCATTGGGCTAAGTGGTCTCCTCTTCAAGAACTTGAAATACTCCAAGTTCCAGCTCTGAGGCCTAAAACCTGTTGTCCAGGAGTATTTTTTTAGGGTTTAGGTAGGGTTTAATATTTTTTTAGGGTTTAGGTGGGGTTTAATATTTTTTTAGGGTCTAGGTAGGGTTTAATATTTGTTTAGGGTTTAGGTAGGGTTTAGGGCTACAATCATAAACCTGAATATATCTCCTGGGCCTGAATGATTAGACAGGTTTGGGTTGCCTCAATGAAGGGGTTGGAGGTACCTTAACGGCCCTAAGGCTCCAGAGTAGTTCCTTTTTGGGGTTCATATGTAGAATCCCATAAGGTAATCCCAAAATGGAACTCTATGGAGACTTAAAGTATAGTCCCTGCCGGCAGACCCCTGGCTTTAGAGATTTTTCGGATGAGGCAGGAGGCACTCCTCGCTTCCTGGTTCCTTTATCATCCGCACGCTGCGGAAAAGTGCGGAACAATATGACATTGGCGATGTGTTGAAAAGCCTTCACGAAGCAGGAAGCGCTTCTACAGAAGGGCCGCGCGATCTCACAGTTTGGACATACCGTTCACAGCTTCTTCAACATGTTGCTGACAACGTCGCGACCACCATCAACGACATGCTATCCCACACTGACACGAGCTCCGGGAAGCCAGTGTTGTTGGAGCAAATTCAGCGCCTACAGCAAGAAAACGACGTCCGTCAATAACTAAATCCTGAACCCAAAGCCCTACTTAGAGGATCATGGGACTTCGTAACTAGGGTTATAAGGAAGGTAGCTATACTTCTAAATACTTATAACCCCAATTAAGGTACTTCTAACCTTACTTACTAAGTCCCATGATCCTCCCAAGTAGACCCTAACCCCTAAACCTTATCGATCCCTTTAAGGAAGCTTATAGATCCCTTTAAAGAGCCCTTAAAGGAACCTTACTAAGTCCTATGATCCTCCAAGTAATCCCCGGAGCCTGAAGACCGAAACCACCCAGAGAGCTAAATTGGGGTTTCCGAAAATAGGGAACCCCAATATAGTACCCTAAATAGTAGGATCCTGATTATAAGACCCAATATAGTACCCTAAATAGTAGGATCCTTATTATAAGGACCCGTATATAAGGTACCCCTATTTTTTGGAACCAACACAAATTCCGATCTCAACACCTAAAGCCGATAAGTCCCGTTCATCACACTCCCAAGCCTCGCTCCAAAGGCGTATAAACCCTAGTAGTAGGGTAGGTAACCTTTAACCCTTTTGGGTAGTATAGTCCCTTTATACTCCCTATATACCCCAAAAGGTTAACGTTTAGCTCCAAATGATACCCGACAAGTAGGAAACCCTAAACTTTCTAAAAAGAAGACCTACACTAAAGGAGCTTTTAAAAGGTACGCTAACCCCGAAATCCTGCGCCCTAAACCTCTAACCCGAAACCCCTAAAACCCTTAAACCCCTCAGCTCTAAATCCTAAATAACCCTAAACCCGAAACCCTCAGCCCTACACCCCTGAAAACCCTAAGCCCTAAATCCTAAACCCCCAAGCCCCAAACCCTTAACCCCTAAACCCCTAAGCCCTAAACCCCTAAACCCGAAACCCCTAAACCCCTAAACCCTAAACCTTGCACCCCTGAAAACCCTAAGCCCTAAATCCTAAACCCCTAAACCCTAAACCCCCCAACCCTAAACCCCGAAACCTTCAAAAGACAAGGAGATGTGTCGGACAATTCCTCATCAAGCACAGCTGGTTGTTTGGTAACCCCTGGAAGCCCTAAACCCCCAAATCCTAAACCCCTAAACCTTCTAAACCCGAAGCCCTAATCCTCCAACCCTAAACCCCAGCAAAGTACATTCGCAGACCGGAAAAGGGGTCTTAAACAAACAAAACTTAAAACCCTAATCCCTAAACCCCAAACCCCGCACCCTATAACCCTAAATCCTAAACCCTAGCTAGTTTCGAAGAGCCCAATCCTAAACCCTCTACCCCCAAACCCTAAACTCCTAAACTCCTAAAGCCCTAAACTCCTAAACTCTCCTAAACCAAACGCGAAACCCCGAACCCTAAAACCCAAAAGCCCTAAAAATCCTAAACCCTAAACCCTAAAGCGCCAAACGCTCTAAAAATCCTAAAGCGCCCTAAACTCTGAAGCCTCAACCTTACGCCCCTGTAAAGCCTAAAACGCGAAAGTCTTGAACCCCAAGAGCACTAAAGCCCTAACAACGTTAAGCCCTATAAAGCCTAAAACCCGAAAGTCTGAAACCCCAAAAGCACTACAGTAGAAGCCCAAAAGTTGGAAACTCAATAGCCTCAATCTTTAAGAGTAATGTATAGGGAATTCCAGCACTATTTGGCCTTAACCCGGTTTCCAACTTTTTGGGGTTTGCTGTAAAGCCCTAACGTCCGAAATCCTGAACTCTCAACCCCAAACCCAACAGCTCTAGACTCCCAAAAGCCCCGTATGGGAATTTCCGAAAACTAGGGGTACCTTATTTTGGGGTCCTGATTATACCCTCCAGAGCCCTGTTCGCGCGCAACATGCGACGGGCTCTGGCTTGCGATTTTGCTGGCGGGCGCAGTAGTTTCAGGCATTCTTGCTTCTAGAGGGTGCCAAAGTACTGGTTTTTGCAGCATTTCCTGCACGTGTCCGGGTTGTTCCCGCAGACCTCTGAGCCTCGAAGAAGCTTCAGCCATGGCGCCTCACACCTGGTCTACGCACTGGGTGGAGACGGACCCCGTGGAGTTGGTCATGGAGCGGGACTGGCAAGCCAACTTGGCTGCAGAGGAGGCAGCGCAGAAGCGAGCAGAGGAGACCACCCGCCCACACCTACAGTAAGCATGCTCAAACCGTAATAACGTCCAGATTAGACTCCATCCATTGCCGCAGAGCATCCATGTGCCAACCATGATGACGTGCAGATCAGACTCCATCCATTGCCGCAGAGCATCCATGTGCCAACCATGATGACGTGCAGATTAGACTCCATCCATTGCCGCAGAGCATCCATGTGCCAACCATGATGACGTGCAGATCAGACTCCATCCATTGCCGCAGAGCATCCATGTGCCAACCATGATGACGTGCAGATCAGACTCCATCCATTGCCGCAGAGCATCCATGTGCCAACCATGATGACGTGCAGATCAGACTCCATCCATTGCCGCAGAGCATCCATGTGCCAACCATGATGACGTGCAGATCAGACTCCATCCATTGCCGCAGAGCATCCATGTGCCAACCATGATGACGTGCAGATCAGACTCCATCCATTGCCGCAGAGCATCCATGTAGAGAAAAAATACAGCATTTTGTCGGACAGTCTTGCGTGGCCCAACACCTCGAATTCATTGGCAGGGCCAACGAATTTGCAACATGCGCGCCTTTGCGCGCGCGAACAAAGCCCTGGCGCGTTGATTATAAGGATCCTACTATTTAGGGTGCTATATTAGGGTCCCGCTATTTTCCGAAACTCCCATGTCCTAAAACCCTAAACCCTAAACTCTCAAAGCCAACACCCAAGGCCCGGTATGGGCGGAATGCCACTGAGCTATGCAAGGAGTGAAGAGCTTTCAGGTTCAGAGTTTACGGTGCTTCTGGATGTAAGCTGTAAGGTTTGCGGTTTAGGGGTGCGTCGCAGTTAGAGTGCATGGTTTACGGATGTTCAAGGTTCAGGGGTTAACTGTTTAACATTGCGACTCCTAATTTCGGGGCTCAGGTTTTTAGCGTTGTGAAGACAGCAGCATGGGGCTAAGTGGTCTCCTCTTCAAGAACTTGAATACTCCAAGTTCCATCTCTGAGGCCTAAAACCTGTTGTCCAGGAATATTTGTTTTGGGTTTAGGGTTTAGGGCTACAATCATAAACCTGAATATAAGTCCTGGGCCTGAATGATTAAACAGTTTGGGTGGCTTGAATGAAGGGGTTGGAGGTACCTTAAGGCTCCAGAGTAGCCTTTTTGGGGTTCATATGTAGAATCCTTAAAGGTAATCCCAAAATGGAACTACTACTGTATAGAGCCTTAAAGTATATTAGAGTACAGATACAGGAAGGAACCTGGGGGAGTAGTTGATGCTAGCCCAAAGCCTAAAGCCCTAAGTGCTGAAACGAAGCCCCGACACACAAAAGTCTCATCCCTATTCGTCGCGATGGCCCCTAGCCAGAGGCTCCTAAACTCCTAAACTCCAAACCCCCTAAACCGAGGCCCGGCATGGGTGGCCTCGGAGGCATGGCGGGGGCCCCAGCCGGGGTCCTTTTTGGGGGGCTTTAGGGTTTAGGGGTTTCAGGGTTTAGGGGTTTAGGGTTTAGGGGCAACCGGGTTGGGCTCTTCGAAAGTTCTTAGGGTTTAGGGATTAGTGTTTTAGGGTTGGGGGTTTGGGGTTTGGGGGTTAGGGTTTAGGACTTAGGGTTTATAGGTCTTTTGGGGTTTAGGGTTAAGGGCTTAGGGTAGTTCAGGCTTCATGGGTTTAGGGGTTTAGGGGTTTGGGGTTTATCGGATTTAGGGTTTGGGATTTAGGGCTTAGGGGAGCCTGAAGGGCTCTGGAAAGAGGTGTTTTGGTGAATTTTCGGTTATAAGGGTTTAGGGCAGGTTTATGATTTTGTGGTGTTTTCGTGTGTTATGCTAGGCACACCCTAAACCCTAAACCCCTAAACCGTAAACCCTGGGTTTTAGGGGGTTAGGGCTGTTGGGGTTTAAGGATTTTGGGTTTTTTCGGTCGTTAGGAGCCGAGGCCGGGTTCTGTTCCGAGGGCGCGGCTTAAATCCTTGGCCAAGATCCTTACTATAGGGCCTTAAAAAAATGCCTATACTATTTTCTTATGGGAGGGGGGTCCTTATTATAGTTATAGTATAATGGGCCCCGAAAAACCCTATTCTAATTTTTCAGGCCCCTATGTTACCAGGCCCTTCTACGGTTAGACCCTCTGCATAAACCCAGATAAGAAGGAGACCTTGCTTCGTGATGTGCAGGCCCCCAGAGACTCCAAAAGCCCTTAATGAAGGAATATACCTTAAATTATAATAGGAGCCCTAATATGATTTAAGGAATATACCTTAAATTATAACAGGAGCCCCTAATATGATTTAAGCTATATTCCTGAATTAAGGGGTATTTGAGTCTCTGGGCTTATCCCTCGGACGAAGTGTAGTTCCCTAGCATACTTAGATCTCGAGGGAGTGAAGCCTCATGTCCCGAAAGATTTCGTGAGATAAGCTCCGGTCAGTATCGGGTTCAAGGGTCGCAATGCCCTTAGAACCCCATGCTCTCATAGTAATTACAATACAACCCCCAGCACCGTTTTGAACGATTCAGGCCAAGATACTGACTGTTTGGGATTATAGGGAGAGGGTTTACGAAGACCGGATATGTCTTTGCACTTAAACCCTACACCCTAAACCCAAGTATAAAGAGGGTGTATGCCGACCAAGGATCTGTCCTCCATGATGGGCGGCATGGGTGGCATGGGTGGCATGATGGGCGGCATGGGCGGCATGCCCGGCATGGGCGGCATGGGCATGGATGCTCGACTTGTTTAGGCATGCCCATTCGTTACTTAGGGTTCTGTAGAACAGGGATCCTACTATTGAGGGTCTCACACCCAAGCCCTTGCTGAATCTCCCTACTTTGGGTTTCCTGTAATGTAAAGGGGAGGCGGTTCATCAGTCAGGGTCCTACATTAGTGAACAAGCTGTTAACCAGAAAAAGGAAATTTGCCGCGAACCATGCCTTTCGTGCTATAATGTATTGTAATCTACCTTAAGTTATTCCAGAATGTACCATGACATGCTGTAAAGGCTGCAGGTCTTACTTGTCTCCATGAATACTTTCGCCGCCCTTCCAGATGACTATACTGTGCATGCCAACAGCTGGGCTCAAGTCTGCAGCTACAAGAGCAAAACCCGACGCTGGAAGTTCCGGAGCCGGCTGACTCCCTAAACCCTAAACCCTTTATAAGCCCGAAACCCTAAACCCTTTTTTAACCCTAAATACCCTGAAATTGCAGCAGCCGGAACCCGGCTCAAGGGCTTTTGGGTGCCCAGTGCTGGAGATCTCTAGCAATAGAGCGCGAGGATACAGTTCTTCCAACTTTCTGGCTGCTTGATATCCTGACTCTGTCCTGCACCCAAACCGTAACCCGCAAATCCAGCCAGAAACCTAAATCCCTGAAACCTAACACCCTAAAGCCCTAAGCCCTAGTCCACCCATAATCCTAGATCTACCCAAAAGTCCTAAACCCCTGGAGCCCCACAAGCCGAAAGTCCCAAACCCTGAGCCCCAACCCTAAACTCAACCGTGGCGTTTAGGGCCAAGGGTTTCGGGAACCTTGAGCCCTGCTACAATCGGTTTAGGGTTTAGGTTGCGAAACGTCCAAACCCTGTTCTACTCAATCAGGCCTCTGCACGAAGCCCTCATAGCAATTCCGTAGGAACCTGATTAAGAAACCATGGGCCTATAACCCAAAAATAGTAGGATTCGGAAAAGGAGCCCTAACGAAGGCACAAGATTTCTTCAATCAGATTCCTACATTACTAACCGTAATATAGTACCCTCAACAGTAGGATCCTGCTTATAAGGACCCCAAAACAAGGTACCCCTAATTTTCGGAAGCCCTTGAGCCTTGTAGAGCCCTTTCAAGTAACCGCCTTTATAGTCCCCTTATAGTAACCCTTTAAAGGAACCCTAAGGTACCCCTAATTTTCGGAAACTCCCTTATAGAGCCCTTGAAGGAGCTCTGAAAGATGCTCCTTTGAGTGTTCCGTTTGAGGGCTCCTTTTCAGGGCTCCTTCAACAGAATCCTTTAAAGGAGCCCTAATACCTACCCTTAAAGGAACCTACCCTTAAGGGAACTTTACGAAGCCCCGCAGATCCCTGAATCCTTGACAAGGAACCCTACTACCTAAGGTGTGCAGAAAGGCTTGCAGGATCAGCCCATTGCGGGCTGCGAGTTTCCAGGAGTTTGCCGTTAGTTCGGCTGCTCCTCATCTGCTGCGTTCGCTTTGCACAGATTCCACGCGCGGCACTTCTCCAGGGCCACGAGACTTGCCTGATGCCGACAGGCGTTGTGGACTCTTCGGAATCCGATCCTGAGGCAGCAGCGCTTTCAGAAGCCAGCCAGGCGGAGCTCTGCACTGGAGTAGCCTGAGACAGTCCCACAGAGACAGCTGGAGGAAGATCGTCGGGCGGGCCCGGCGGCGCGGCGGCCCGGCCTGCACTGCGCAGGTCTGACAGCGTGAAGCCGCCTGCAGTTCTTGACAGCCAACCTCAAGGGAACCCTTAAAGGAGCCTTAAAAGGAACCTTAAAAGGGTTCCTTCAAAAACCCTAAACCCTAAACCCCTAAACCCCTAAACCCTAACCCCTAAACCCTACGAATCCCTCAGATGATCCCTGAAGCCGAGGATGACTCTAGCCCCTATAGAATCCTTTAAAGGAGCCCTTATGATACCCTTATAGCAACCCTTGAAAGGAACCCTAAGGTACCCCTAATGGTCGGAAACTCCCTTATAGAGCCCTTCAAGGAGACCTGTAGCATTCCTTTGAGTGTTCCGTTTGAGGGATCCTTTTCAGGGCTCCTTCAACAGAATCCTTTAAAGGAGCCCTAATACCTACCCTTAAAGGAACCCTTAAAGGAACCCCTATGATACCCTTATAGCAACCCTTTAAAGGAACCCTAAGGCACCCCTAAACCCTAAACCCCAAACTCTACGAATCCCTCAGATGATCCCTTAAAGGAACCCTAAAAAGGAACCTTAAACGGGTTCCCTCAAAGGAATCCATTAAAGAAGCTCTACCTAAAATACCCCTAAACCCCTAAACCCTAGACCCTAAACCCTAAACCCTAAACCCCTAGACCCTAATCCCTAACCCCTTTAAAGGAGCTCTACTCAGATCCCTGGAGCAGAGGATGACATGGACCTCGGAGGCGAAGAGGAAGAGGGCGAGGGCCAGGAGGAAGAGCCGGGGATCCCGGTTGCTCCGGGGGTTTAGGGTTTAGGGTTTAGGGGTTTAGGGTTTAGGGGTTTAGGGTTTAGGGTTTTTTAGGGTGGTTTAGGTGGATTTAGGGAGGTTTTTGGTGGTTCAGGGGTTTCTTTGAGGTTTAGGAGTTTAGGTTTCTAGGGTTTAAGGGTGGGAGTTCAGGGTTTGGGCTTTAGGTTTCTAGGGTTTTCGGGTTTAGGGGGTTTGGGGGTTTAGGGTTTCGGGGTTTAGGGTTTCGGGGTTTGGGGTTTAGGGGTTTAGGGTTCAGAGGTTTGGGTTTTAGGGTCTTGGTGTTTTGCAGCTTAGGGTTTAGGGTTTATGGGGTATAAGCGATATTAGGGCTTTTGTAAGACACAATGGGCGTAGAAACGGTTCACAGGGCTTTAGAGGCGTGGAATTTTCAGCTTTGATGAAAGGCTTTAGTGCCTCCCGCACTTAGGGTTTACGAATTACATCTGGGCTCAGGATCTAGCGGTGTGTCGTGTAGGAATGGGATATAGTGTTGAAGATTTCTTGTTTGTGGTCGAGGATGTAAACATACGGTTGATGATATAAATCCTGCATTACCCATACTAAGGAATATACCATACTTCCCATACAGTAGTTTAGGGTCCTTAAGGTAATGCAGGATTTATGTCATCAACCGTAGGTTTTGGGGTGTAGGCTCCGGAGATGTCTTGGGTCTAAGGGTACGTATGCTCTCTACATCTGTTACCATTACAATATGTTCAGCCATCGCTGTTTGTCGCCGGGTTCTGGCTGCACTTATGTTTTGCCCGGTATCTGCTCATTCATTGAAACATTGCCGTGTGTATAGTGTATACCTAGTTTTTATACATATGCGTCGTCAGAACCAAACTTAGCGGTGGCACCCTGAAAGCCCTCTGGAACCCCAAACCCTAAACCCTGATAGGGCCCTACGAGCCGAGTGTAGCGTTTGATAGCTTAGGCGTTGGAGACCCTCCGAGCTTACGTGGAGGGTCATGGGACTTAGTAAGTATAGGCTATAAGTACCTTAATTGTGGTTATAAGTAGTTATAAGTATAGTTACCCCTAACCCCTAAACCCTAAATCGTGCTCAACCCTGGCCCTAAACCAGTCCCACGATCCTTAAAGTAGATCTGTTTAAACGGAGGGACTCTTTGACTGGGAGGGATCGGTTTCTAGGGGGTTGAGGGTTTGGGGCTCTAGGGGTTTAGAGTTTAGGGTTAGAGGGGTTTAGGTTTTTTTTCTGATTTAGGGTTGAGGGTTTGGAGTTTAGTGTTGAGGGTTGGCTCGTTGTAGTTACCAGAGTCCAGAGGTTCAGTATAGTAGCACGTGCTCGTGAATTGTCGGGAGTGGTCCTCCGTAGTTCAGTATTTGACACATGGTGGTCTCACCAGACACAGTAGAATACGGACCATCGCAATGAGAGTGCCAAGTTGCAACGTAATTTTACTGACCCTAAGCAAACCATGAAATTCCACACTCATTGTCGCATACTTGCGTAGTGCAGCTCTGATTCCGCTGAGGTGAATGCAGTGACAACTCTTGGACCACAAGAGCCAGTGTTTCTCGACGCGTTGACCAACGCAGCATAAAAGGTCCAATTTTGCTGAGGTAATTTTGGCCGTGGGAGCAAGCAAGACAGTGGTCACATCACTGGTTTCATTTCTGCATGGCTTACGTACTTGGCTATCATTCGACAGTTGATGTACGTAGTTGTCATGTAACCCTGGACCTTGAACCGTAGGGCGGCGGAAGGAACAGGAATACATTGTGAGCATGAGAATTTTTGCCACTCGGCTTCGACTGCTGAAGCCCACTGGTGCTCCTGAATAGGGAGGTTTTGACACCATTCACGATCTGGCTGGGCTGCTGGTTCGAGATCGCTGACATATTGGTGATTAACACTGGTTTCGTTTCAATCCGCGGTTCTTCGTTGCTTGCTCCATACGTGAGTATGTAGTTCATTTTTGATTCGGAGTCTTCGTTTCAATCTGTGATGCACTCTTGTGTCATGGGTCCTTCTGATGGGATGGTTCTGCCGCAGATTCCTGGTCGGTAAAGCTCCCGTGAAGCTTGTACTAGTGTAGTAGGAGTTTTTGTCTGGGACCAATGGAAGTTAGTCTTTGGTATGGTAGGTTCTGCTGAGGATTTCCATCAGGAACCCGTCCAGACATTGGCGAGCACTGAATGTATGTAGCTTGTTCAGCTACATTGAGATGTAGAACCCCCAATCCGAAGCACCTGCTCAAGTTTCAACAGTTCCGCTTTTTTTTTTTTTTTTTCTAGTGGTAGGGCTTGGACTGTTGCTTGACAGGGCAACCCTGGGATCTGTATCCTAAACCGACCCCAGGCAACCTGACTTGTTATGGTAAAGGGCCCTTGATCCCTTAACCCTAAACCGAGAACCCTAAACCCCAGCCTCTTATATGAACGGAGGCTCTATCCCGACACAGGTAAGTTCTCTGGGGCCTCAGGTTGAGTCTAGAAGCTGCAGCATCAGGGTTCAGGGTTTAGGGGGTTCGGTTTAGGGTTGAGGGTAATCATAACAGGAGCCTTGACAAAGTAGGTCATGTAAGGTTCAGACACACGCAGTAGCGCCACTAACCACTTAGCCCTCGAAGAAAAACCGAGTGCCGTAAAACCGCAGAACAGCCACTTTTGCACAGGCAGGCCGATAGTGTTTGTACACAGCTCCAAAAGGCTTTTGGCTGCGCTCTTGCAGAGAGTCGCGGCTTGATCCAACGCAACACCGGAAGCCTAACATAGAAGCCTGAATAATTAGCAGAATACTATTTTCGGGGGTCCCTTGTTATAGCTGCATTGTAGCTATAGTATAATATGCCGCAAAACCCTACTCTAATGTTTTCATTAGTGTAGAGGTCTGGGGGATATGTGATGAGCACGGATGTTTCCTTTCAGTCCCCATGGCCCCATAGTATACAGCCCACCAAACGCCCCCTACATTTCGCTGCTGCACAGGGCAATGTAAGACATCTGAGGTTCGAGCTTTCGGGTGGAGGGTTCACCAAGGTTCCCTTTATGTTGTTCTGGTCTAGGTTGATGATTCAGGTGTGAGACTCGCATGGTGCCAGGGCGTAGGGCTGCGGGTTTATGATGCAGGCCGGTGATGTTGGAGGCTATACTATTTTGGGGGTTCCTTACTGTAATTATCATGTAGTATAGCCCAAAACCCTATTCTGACTATTAAGGCCCCTGTACTACTACATACTGTTTAGGTGTAGGACTTCAAGCTTACCCATGGGATGTAGAAGCCCGCGCACAAGTGCTTTTGTTTGCAGGCCCTAAGCTTTATACTAAACCATCTCAATCCTTAAGCCCTAAACCATATGGTGTTTAAACCCTATGGCCACACTATACTATTCTGGTGGGTTCCTTATGATAACTATAGTATAATATACCCCTCAAAATCCTATTCGAACTATCAAGGCCCCTGTATTATGGTGTTTGTTGGAAGCCGGAACGAGGGCATAGTTCAACAGAAACCGACCAGCAGTCTTCGCAGCCTGCGGTTCGAGAAAGGCGCGCTGCAAAGCTTGGTTTTTGGTAGGTCTTCCGGCCTGAATTTTAGGACTGTGTCGCTCTATGCCACGATACTGTAGTATGATATTTTAAAGTGTATCAAATATCATAGGCACGTATCTGCATGTCTGTCTGTCTGTCTGTCTGTCTGTCGGTCGGCATGCATGCATGTACGCATGCATGTTCGTGTGTATGCATGCATGTTTGTATGTCTGTCTGTATGCATGTGTACATATATGCACATGTACGTTTCTGCTGAATTTTGTATGCAGGAGCTTATCGGCGCAGAAGGAGAGAATCTCAAAAACATATATATATATATATATATATATATACGTATATATATATATATATATGTATGTATGTATTTACCCCTGAACCCCAAGCCCTTACTCGAAGTTTGCTGGGAGACCCTGGACAGGTGGAGATTTTGTTGGGCCATGGAGCCCGAAACTGAAAGCCCCTCCTCGAGGCCCAGGAGATCCCAATATCCCTTAATTAAGGAATATACTTCAAATCATAGAGTAAAAGCCAGAAAGTTGGAATATGATTATCCTAAACCCTTTATGGTAAATTATAGGGTATCCTACCCTGAAACCATATTCCAACTTTCTGGAGTTCCCTTTAATATGAAGGCCTCTACAAGTTAAGGTATATAACTTGATTACGAGGTATTGGGATCTCTGAGGCTATGCGTCGGATTAGGCACCTGTTGAGAGGAGGGAAGCCCTGGTGTTTCAGGATCTAGTACCTACAGGCTCATACCCTAGCCCTTTCTTGAGGTACGCGAAAAGAAAGGTAGGGTATGACCCTCTTGGTAGTCTTGCAGCCTAATTAGACCCTACCTGTAGCTGCAAGCACCCTCGAACCTATTGTTGTTAGTGATGTTTTACTGTCTAGTTTAGAGTCAGGGACTGTTTTGTAACTTGTGGGGCTGCAAGCAAGCCGTAAGTAGCCCTTGTAGAAGCATCCGGCAGTCCAAAGCCGGCGTAGCCGTGGCTGCAGATGTTGCGTGGAGGGGGTTATAGGGATTAGGGGCTGTGGATCCGGGTGTAAGGTTTAGCTTAGAAGTACGTTCTGTTCTCCGACGGTTAACGGCTGTTGGTTTGCTCGGTGTGCTCGTGGCATTTTGCAATAGACTGCCTCGCAGCTTGGGCCACTTACATGCGTCTTACTTGGGCTCTTCCTGGAGCGACGGCCAAGATCCTCCTTGACTTCAGGGGTTTCTTGTACCTAAGTGAGTTCTGTAGGGTTTCATACTGATGGTCTGGAGTTCTTTTGGGTTTTTATCTCCTTGACGTGTTCTTTCTCGCCCTGCCGCAGCTGTCTTTGTTTTGTGGTAGCAGATGGAGCATACAACTTCATTGCATGAACTAGACTGAAAGACTACGAGGATAGTAAAAGTAATTGTGCAAGAAAACGTTGATCAAGGCCCTCAACCCTAAACCCTAAACCCTAAACCCTGGTGTTACAGGGGCCCAGTGGCCTGGTTTCTATTCATATTTCTTAGCAGTAAAGCGTGTACTTAGACTAGAGCACCCTTTACGGCCTTATCAAGCCCGAATAGTAAGGACCTAGACCCAAAGCCCATACACCCTAGACCCCAGAATCTCTACTGAATCCCGGCTCCCCCAGTGCAGACGGAAAACAGCCCTTAGCAAAAAGAGCAAGACTAACCCCTAAACCCTAAACCCTGAAGTGCCCTAAAGCCTAAGCCCAAGCAGGCCCTCAAAGAAAAGCCTAAGCCCAAGAACCCAACAACAGGGCTTCTAGAGCCTTCCGGCTCCCTTTTCAATTCAAGTTTCCAGCTTGCAGCCGACTCCTCGCAATCCGAGGGTCGACCGCTTCTGCCGAAGGTCCGGCGGGGGACGTTTGGTAGGGACCCCCCAAAAAGCACCTAAGCATAAGCATTTTATAGGGATATCCCTACCTTAATGGGCTTCATTATGATAGATTTTAAGGGGGTTTATATGGGATATCCCTATCCTATGTTTTGCTTATGTGCTTTTTTGGAGCCCTAGTTGGTGGTTTTAGTCGGCGTGTTAGGTTCAGGGATTGATTTCAGTAGGGTTTAGGGCTTAGGGGTATAGGGTGTAGGGGTTTAGGGTGCATGAGTTTTGTGGTTTGCCTTTTAGGGTTTCGGGGTTTAGGGTTTAGGGTTTAAAGGTGTTTAAAGGATTCAGGGCTTAGGGATAGAGGACGTCTCCTTTGTACTGTAAGTTGCCAGCTACTGGTTTCTGATTATCTAGGTGCAGTGTCTTTGCTCCTTGGATTTTGGGTTTCCAACCTTCCGGCACCAACGCTAAGCCCCAAAGCCTAATCCTAAAACCCCAAACCCTAAACTGTGAACCCTAAACCCTTAAACCCGAAACCCTAAACCCCCAAACCCTAAACCCTAAACCCTTAAACCCGAAACCCCTAAACCCCAAACCCTAAACTGTGGACCCTAAACCCTAAACCCTTAAACCCGAAACCCTAAACCCCAAACCCTAAACTGTGAACCCTAAACCCTAAACCCCAAACCCTCAACTGTGAACCCTAAACCCTACACCATATGAATCGCTCCGAGCCCCCTGGTGACTTCCAGCCTTTCCATAGCGCGTGCTTGGGGGGGGGGGGGGGGAGTCTGGGGCTCAGAATTTGGGGTTCAAGATTTGGGACTCCTATCCGTTAAAGGGCTCTAATACGTATTTCTCGTTAAGAGGTAATAAGAGGTAGTTTGGGGCTACGATAAAGGGTAGTTTGGGGGTCTAGGTCAAGGTTTAGGTTTGATTTATTGGGTTGAGGGCCTTAAGCCCCGAACCCCTAAACCCCCAAAGCCGTAATTAAACTCTAAGCTCTAAGCCCTAAGGCCTAAACCCCTAAACCCTAAACCCTAAAACCCTAAACCCAAAGCTCTGAACCTCTAAACCCTAAACCCTAAGCCCTGCAACCCTGAACCTCTTTGCCCTGCAAGCCTCCAAACATGGGAGTTCACGAAAAATTAGGGGTACCTTACTTTGGGGTCCCTATAATAAGGATCCTACTATTTAGGGTGCTATATTTGGGTCCCCTATTTTCGGAAACTCCCATATCAGGTTAGATGGGGGAGACAGAGCTGCCCAAGGCGTGGGGCTACGGGGTGCACGGCTTAGGGCTTAGGGCTCAGGGTTTGGTTTGGGGTTTAGGTTTCCGGGGGTTTCCGGGTTCCGGGGGTTCCGAGTTCATTGTTCAGGGGTTGAGGGTTTACAGTAATTATTTCGGGTCTCTGGCCTCTTTTGCATTGCGTTACAGTTCAGCTTTGGGTGGAGCGTACGAGGCTCAGGGGTTTAGGGTCGCGTTTAGGGTTTAGGGCTTTTGGGGGTTTAGGGCTTTGGGGGTTTAGGGTTTAGGGCGGACTTGAGGGCCTTAGGAGGTGCATGCTTTAAGGAGACTTCGTCAGAAGTAAGCTGGCTGACCCAGTATGTAGTGCTTGTTGTAGTTGTTCGCTTGATTTGCCTGTGAAGTTGCACAATGGAGAAGGGGCACACTTTTCCCAGGACTGCTGGGTAATAGAAGTCGCTGTTTATTGAGCTGGGTTTCAGTTGCGGATACCAATGCTTCCATATTTAGCAACAAGCGTTCATGCCGCTTCGAGGGTTTAGGGCCATGGGGTTCTTGGTGTACGGGTCAAGTTTGATCGCCAGTGAAGTTGATCCGGATTGCGGGGTTCGGGGTTTCAGGCCTTCAGAATACATCGCTTGTGCCTATAGGACTCTTAGTCTCTTTGGTGTTCAACAACCGATTGTTTTACGGCCTTATGCCATGATTCAGTTTCGCGCATTCTTGAGCTAACTAAGAAAATTCTGTTCTGCTTGTCCATCCTGCTGTGAAAGCCTCCCGGGGCTTTAAACCAGAATCATAGTAGGGAACCCAAATGAAAGTACCACCAACCTGAGAAGGACGATCCTCCAATTCTACAGTGTGGGTTTTGGATTTAGGGTTCAGGGCCCTAGAAAGCCTAGAGCCTAAAGTCATGTTGTGTTGTTTAGTTCATGGAAGCCAGCAGCTCTTTAAATCTGATGGGCTGAACCAGAGCCCTTTGCTATTTCATTGGGGCTTTTCTTGTGGTTCACTCCTCAAGCTGTAGACCCTGAACCCTAAAAGCCCGAAATCCTCAAACCTGAAACCCTCTCTAAATCCTACTGTTGATGATGTAAATCCTGCCTTTACCCATAATAAGGAATATACCATAATTCCCATAGTTTAGGGTCCTTAAGGTAATGCAGAAAATTTATATCATCAGCCCTAACCCTCTAAATCCTCAAACTCCCAAAGCCTTCAAAATCCCTCGAGGATGCTCCTGAGACGTCCACACAGAATCCCGGCGATTCCAATGCCGCGCAGGTTGGGGTCAGGATTTGGGGTTGCAGCTACACTTCCTAGGTCCTATTACCTAGGTTTACGGGTTTAGGTTTTAGGGTTTGTAGGGGTTTAGGCAGGATTGCGCGGTAACTTCCGAAGAATTTACACAGTTACGCAGTGCAGGTTGTAGGGGTTTTAGGGTTCGGGCCGGGGCAAGGGTCCAGGTGCCGATATGGAGTGCTGGTAGCTGTTGGCAGGTTTTCAGTAGAGTGCGAAGGCTTAGTCTATAGTGTAGGGTCATGAACCTAACAGAGGCAGGCAACAGACCTGCACAACTCGTGCATGAACCTTTATAGTCTCTACAGTACTTACCCTAAGGCTCCATAACAGTTCCTTTTTGGGACTCTTGTTTAGAACTCTATACGGCAATCCCAAAATAAAAAAAGGAACTACTATGGAGCCTCTGGGTAGCTTGGCACCCTCGAGGAGGCCAATCTGGATTCCTCTTAACCGCTTCATCTTGGCCTTCCTGGCTTACTACTAGATACCCAAGGGCCCTAACGTAGTTCCTTTTTGGGGTTCATATATAGAATCCTATAAGGTAATCCCCAAAAAGGAACTACTTTGGGGCTTCTGGGTACTACATAATACAACAGGGCACCCTCATTACCAAATCCTTTCTTTTGCAATTTCCCCAGTCCCTTCAGCCTCTGCCACCGGGCAGTTATTGAGTTGCTGGTTTTGCTCTGCTGGTCCTGCTCGCAGGCAGAGGACATGCAAAGATTTGCCAGCAAGGCCGAACATTGCACGCCAGTTTAAAGTGAACTCTCGCCTGCCAGTGTATTAACTCGCGATGCCCCTCTAAGCTCGTGTCTGTAGGAACCGGCTCTGTGCATATTGTTGAATGCGGCGATTGTTGAGGGGATGAAGAGGTTTGAGGGATTTAATTTAGTGGTTACAGTTCAGAGACTGCCGAAAGGGGCCTTGGCGTTGAAGCCAGGTTTGTTGGGGTTGCAGTCACCTTCATGATTCGGCATCGAGCTTCGAAGGGACTCACGCTAGTTAGCATCTGTTGAAGCTCCCACGCTATAGCTAGATGTCTGCACTATCGGATTCAATCCGAAAATCCTAAAGTCCGAAGCACCTAAACCCTGACATTCCGTAAACCCCCAGACGTAAGGGAGCTCATGTCCAGTGTCATTCGTACACTTCGGAATCCAGGGATAGCTAACTTGGAGCCTACTGCTTTGAATAATCGGAGCCTGAATCATTATAGTGTAATACCATTCCTGGCCTCTCCGTATTGCAATCATCCTATCCATAGTAATATAATCTCCTTAGGAATCATTTCCATTATTTGTTTATATAAACCCCCAGAGAATACCAACAAGTAGCATTTTTATTATGGTTTTCAGGGGGGTCTCTATTATTTAGAAGATACCCCAAAACCCTGTTTCAAGTATGGAGGGCCCTACAATAACAGGGTAATCGCCAAACTGCAAGCAGAACTCCAGAGTTCACACACCCAGGTCCTAGACCCTTTTTGCGTTTGGGTTTAGAGGTTAGGTTGTACGACCCAGAAGACTTGATACGGATTATGCGTTCTTTGAAACTCAATGGATGTGGAAGCTGACTGAGCAATAGAGCAATGATTGAATCGCCAACTACGTTTTGTGGCATTGAAGTACATGCATTAAAGGGTGGTGGCTCTAGACTTTCTCAAAGATCGTACCTTCAAGAACTGTTCACGAGGTATCAGTGCTCCCTTGAGTCAGTGGAGCGACCCAGAGGATGAGTTACGGCTTAATCCTGAGGTTGTGCGTGAGGCTCAAGCCTTAACGGGAGCTTTGCTTCGGGCATCATCTGAGAGCTGCCCAGACATTACTTAAAGGCTCATGGGACTTAGTAAGTAAGGTTATAAGTAGGTTATAATCAGGATAACCGTTATAACCTATATACTTACTAAGTCCCATGATCCTCTAAGTACATTCACGGTGAGCAAAATGGGACAAATTTACAGTCAAGGCCCCGAGCGTGGTTGTGCAGAGGGGACATCGGATGCTGAAGTACCTGTTCGGCACGTTGGACATGTGGATCAAGTATCGGAAGCCGTCTGGGCTGTCGAGGGCTGACGCCCCAGTGCCATTGACTATGTCCACACTGGAACTATATATACAGATGCATCCCATGCACCTGAAGGCAGCAGGTCGTCGCAAGCCATACATATTTTGTAGAGCGGGATAATTCTTTGCTGGGAAGCTTCGAAACAACCGTTTGTCATGCTTTCCTCCGCGAAAGCGGAAATGGTACTCGCTGAGCGAATGCTTGTGTCACACTTTGCAGAGCTCAAGTTCTCGGAAAATGCGGAACTGATTGCTGTGGTGGCAGGCAGAACAGCAGCTGAATCTGTAGCTGCGATCCTGGAAGAGATCTTGGGCGAAGACTCGGTCATTGACAATTCCGCCACGGTTCGCGCTTTCTCTGCCGGTGGCCTTTCGGTTGGCGTGACCAGCCCGTTTCTAAAACGCATGAACCCGAAGCCCGTAAATCCCCAAACCCTGAATCCCAAGCCTACACCCGGAAACGCGTAACCCATACACCCCTAAGTCCCAAAATCTAAAACTTCCAAACCCCTAACACTGAACGCCCGAATTCCGAAGCCCCATGGGAAGCATCCTCACCACACAGCCCTGGCCGCTCTCTACCCCGATACTATTTTGGGAGTTCCTTATTTTGATTGTATTACTGGGCCCAAAACCCTAATTATTCCAATTTTTAGGCCCCATATCATGGTACTAGTATCTCCCGTATAGTAGCCCTTATAGACCCCTTCACGGGGAACCCTATTCTAATTATTAAGGCCTTAAGCCCTAAGCCTAGCCCTGAGCCGAACCCGCGAGCGCAGGCATCCATCGCCAGTTCCGTGGGATCCCTCAACTCGATGGACGAGAGCGAAGCCGCGGCTCGGGATGAAAAGCAAAATCCCTACTCAAAGGGTCCTATGTACTGTTATGGGTGATGCTTCCCTAAGTCATAACAGTAACTCTTAATATGGAAACCCTACCTTCTACTATTTCGGTACATAGGACCCTTTGGGCTAAGTAGTCTTCGGGGGTTTGGGGGGATCAGGAAGCTTAAAACCCTAGCTCAGTTTGGTAGGGTCTAAAACGTATTCTTCAAGGGATCAGGATTTCTTGGGGTGTGTATGAAGTCGGGGTTATGTTGCGGCTTTGGTGATTGATGCTAACGCTCCATTGTAGTAGCTATTGATGAGTTTTTGTTTTGGATTTATTCTGGGGAGACCAGCAGCTAGAAACGATGAACTCACTGGCATGCTTCAGAAGCTTTGCAACTCTCATGGTGAAGGAATGAAAAGGCATCGACGCCTTGTCGCAGATCTGGAATTATAAAGGTCACGTGCCAGACTGGATCTTATCGTTTCGGCTGTAAGGTTTCAGATTTGATATAGGGGCCCAATTAATTACCTATACTATTTTGGGGGTTTCTTATTATTATAATCGTATAATGGACCCAAAAAACTATTCTAATTCTTCAGGCCCCTACCCTAAGGGTCCAAAAGATCCAACATTAAGGTACTCTGGTTACGGAAAGTAGCTATGCAGGATAATATTTGGAAGAGTATATGATTATTATGTACTTGGACCCTTAGGGCTATGTCAGCCCCTGCTTTATCATAGAACCCTTGTAGTACCCCCTTATAGACACCCTTTAAAGGAACCCTTCAAAAGAACCCTGTTCTAAATGTGTATATATATATAGATATACAGGCCCTGATATTGCTTTTATCAGGGTTTCAGGTTCCAAGAATTATTATAATCGAATAATGGACCCAAGAACCCTATTCTATATATTCAGGCCCCTAAACCCTAAACCCTAAACCCTAAACCCTATATCAGGGTTTCAGATTTGGGGATGCTTTAGGTGAAGGCCGTGGGTTCGCGGATACGGCAATCGGGGTCTGTGGCTTTACTCCAAGGGTAAAAGGAGGGACCCTTAATAAGGACCCCTAGGTATATATCCTTAATATAGCTATTATATACCCATTATATAGCCCCATTATAGGGTAGGGGTCCCCATTAAGGGTCCCCCGTTTTCCCCTTTGATTTACAGGCTTCGGGCACCATGTGTGGGCTTGTGCCTGTGCTGACAGAGATCCCAATAACCCATATATAAGGAACATACCTTAAATCATACTTATTATGATTTAAGGTATATTCCTTAATTAAGGGTTACTGGGATCGTTTAATATTAAGGCCTCGATAGTTTAAGGTATATAACTTAATTAGGGGGTATTGGGATCTCTGGAGAGTTGCTGATGTCCACTCTACGGGCCCCTAAGCCTCCCTGTAAATGCTCTACGCATTCGAGTCCGAGACGGATCTTGTTTCAGGCAGATTGCATATGATGAGACTTTTCAAAGCACCGTCATGATTAGGATGTAATTGCTGAGTCATGGTCAAGGTCAAGTCAAGACATTTTCAGTTAATTCCCTTGGGTCGCTGCTTCAGGGTGGATCCAGCCCGGGCAGTTTATTGTGGTTTGGGCTGTGGGTGTACGGCTGAGGATTTAGGAATCACGTTTTTGGTGTGGGTTCTTGCGCTATGAAGTTTAGAGTCTGTGGGTGGGGCTCAAGGGCTTCGGTTCGAGATTGCGCCCCAGGGATTGGAGCCTTTACCTTCATAACGTCGGTTCGTAAGAGCCTTGCAACCTCGAGGCTTCGGTGAATCCTTGGGTTCTACTTAAAGGCTCATGGGGCTTAGTAAGGTTCGTTAAGGGCTCCTTAAAGGGATCTATAGGGATCCTTAAAGGGATCTAGGGGGGTTAGGGTTTAGGGTCTACTTAAAGGCTCATGGGACTTAGTAATAGGTAAGGTTATAAGTAGGTTATATTTAGGATAACCCCACTTAGGGGACTTATAACCCCAGTTATAACCTACTTATTAAGTCCCATGATCCTCTAAGTAGTGCAGGCTGCACACGTGGTACACATTGCGCTACGAACCTTTCGGGCAAAGCGTCGGGGAAGCCTGTACAAGACGCCCAGGAAACGGAGACCGAGGAAGATGTGAAATGGAGAGAGCAGATGAGGCGTGATACAGCAGATGAACACACAGCTTTAGGAATCGAAGTATGCGTGCTAGTTCCAAAACACATGGGGCTGTTATGACTAATTTATTGATTTGTGTGCAGAGAGTTTCGCTCGCTCGGTGTTGGGTCTGTGTGCTGCCATCGTCATGACACGAGGGTGCATCATGAGGTGGTCGAGTCATTGCATATTTGTTTGTAGTCCTGCCGCTGCGGTGCCTATGCTCGTGCTAGCACAAGTATCATATCAGTACTAGTGTACTGAATTATACTATTAGTACTAGGTACGGTTGCAAACGCTACTACTAACGTCACTACCACAACGACGATTACTCCTGCTGCGACCGGTACGTGGGGTTCGGGTTTCGATTGCCGTTTTGGACGTCAGTGCGCGTGCGAAGCCCCTTGCTTCTAAGGCTTTGTGAATTTCACAACTAGTATGTCTAGTTGACTTACATAGTGCCTTCAGTCGTGCAAGTCTCATAGGGCAGAATATGTCTGCCTGAATCAGAGCCGATACTATTGGGCTCCCTGTTGTAACTATACTGTTATATGCCCCGCACCCTATTCTCGCTATATAGAACCAGGCCTAAACAGTACGCGGCCTGAATTGCCAAAGACGGTAAGCATTCAGCCAGTCCCCACGTCCTATCGAAACCAATGCCGTCGTTTACCAATACCCGCAATCAACTTGCCCGTAAAAAACCACTGATTTGGTCTATGCAAGGGACAGTCCTCACTCACAGGATGTCGGATTCTCGCGATCTTCCATGTGAGCAATCAGGAGGAATTTTCAAGAGATTAGGGCCCGGAGCTTCATACCTAGACCCTCCATCTACCCTTTATTAGACCCTAGATGCCCCTTATTTGGGACCATATACCCTTATTTGGGGGTACAAGGAGGGTCCTGGTATTGATGCCCGTGAAGAACGGGGTCGCAGCTTACTCTCACAAACCCAGAGCCTGACGGGCTCCCTGAGCCCCAAACCGGAGCAGAGACGCCCTTATCTTAAGATATCTTAAGCGTGAAAGGCTAATCCCTACGCCCTGCAAAGAGCCCACGAAACATGAGCCTGATCACCGGAAGGAATGAGCAAAACTTTCAATTTTCGCGCATCGCAGCTGGCCCAGAAATTTCGTGCTTTGTTGCGTAGGCCTGAGGTTTGCGTGTAAGTGAGGCCTTAGAGTTTAAAGTCCGAAGACAGCACAAGGGCTGAAATGAAAGCTTCGTGTTTTCAGGGCTTTCGGGCTTCTGACTTAGAGGATCATGGTACTTAGTAGCTAGGGTTATAATTAAGGTAACTATATACTTATAACTACTTATGACCCCAATTAAGGTACTCATAACCTTACTTACTAAGTCCCATGATCCTCCAAGGAGTCCTGCTTTTGGAGTTCAGCCCGTGGCTTCGATTCAAGAACTCCCTGAAAATCCAGGGGCCTAAATAATTACCAGTACCGTTTTGGGGGTTCCTTATTACAAGTAAAAGAATTTTAGCAAGTTAATACACTCAAACCCTATTTATGAAGGCCTTTATAGGCTGACTCGGAACTGATCCCCGCTCCCACCAGTTTCTCCTAGACGGCTGTGTCATCAAACAAGAGGTACGATAGCCGTAAAGCCGCAACCCCTGAACCCTCAACCGCTGAACCCTTAAATCCCCAAACCATAAGCCCTAAACCCTTAAAGCCCCAAACCATACGCCCTAAACCCTTAAAGCCCTAAACCATATGCCCTAAACCCTTAAAACCCGAAACCCTCCACTTCCTCTGCAGCGCAGGGAAGGGGACTTCCCAGCTCAGTATTATTTGTATATATCACGTTTCTTAATGTTACTAGTGTTATTATTGTTGTTATCATCATTCTTATTCTCCTTATTCTTATTATTCTCATTATTCTTATTATTCTCATGATTCTCATGATTCTCATTATTCTTCTTATCCTTCTTATTCTTATTAGGTCTCCGGCACGCGCATGCACTTGAAGCCGGACCAGTCCGCCTCTTGACTCCAGTTATATACCCTATCCCTCCAAGGACCTCATAGTTAGGGCCCTAGACCCCTTAAGGACCCCATAATAAGGTTCCTGGAGGGATAGGGTATAGGGTTTGGGGGGTTAGGGGAAGGAACCTTCCTGGGTTCCTTTGGTGGTTCGGTAAGGTTTTGATTGAAGGGGTATTTGGGGTTCTGAGTATGGGGATCAACCAGAGGTATAGGGACTTAGTAGGTAGGGATATAAGAAGGGCAACCATAGTCGTACTTCCAATGAAGTTAGATGCAACCCTGGTTACTAAGTCCTTGGTGTTGAGGAAGGGTTCAGGCTTCTATGGCCTCGTGCTACACAACGTGTTCTAGGGGTACTAGTGTTGGTTGTTTAAAGAATCTTTCCTAACGTGGCTTGATTGAAAGAATTCTGGAGCTTCCCTGTCGAGGGGTTTGGGTACGTAGTGCGTCCTGTTTACAGTGTACCGTTGTTTGCTGTCTGCGCCGAGACTTCTGCTTACGGGAGTTCTCACGCAGTCCTTCTCCCTGGTTGGTACATCGAGACCCCGTCGGTTCTGTCGAACCGACCGATAGTAATGTATATTAATAATGTATGTATAGGCTGTATAGGTATTTTTGTATGCCTGGAACGCCCAAGTTTCCTATAACAAGCTGCAAGCAATTCCTGCCGTAGTTGTAAAGTAGCGGGCAATTCCTGCTACAGTTAGGTCATACATATTATAACTAGATGTATACACATATACATATACATACACACATAGATATGCATAAGTGTATATATGCAAATACACACACACACATATATATATATATATATATATGTATACATGCATACATACGTACATATACATACATACATACATACATGCATACATATATATATATATATATATATATATATATACATATATACATATATACATATATGCAGTATTCGTGCATAAGTGTGTGTGTATATATATATATATACATATATGTATGTATGCACACACGTATGTATGGATGTATGCATGCATGTACGCAGCTATGTGCGTTGGTACGTACGTAAGTAAGTATGTATGTATGTACGTAGGTATGTATGTATGTATATGTAGAGTCGACACATTGTCCCGCTATAGCCATCCCTGTGTGAAGCCATCGATGGATTTGATCCGGGCCTTGGCGTTAAGCGGAGTTGCATCTGCAGCTTTGGTGCATAGGGTTTTGCACTGTATCTTAGTTTGAAGCAAGCTTTGTGTGTTTCGCCGTGTTCCGGCTCTTATAGCCGCAGATACCTATAATTATCTCGCATCTGTATCTACATCTCTCTCTCCACATGTTGTTCTGTCTTGATCTCTATCCCAATCTTTTTCTGTGTCTCTATCTCCATCCGTAAACTTTATCTCTATTTCTGTTTCTACCTCTGCCTCTATATACATATATATATATATAAACAGACCTTGAACACATGCATATTTTACATATATGTATTGCTTATTCATTCATATGCAAAGACATGTACATACACGTTTGTGGTCTACGCAGAGACTCATGGTACCTGCAGGGAGGCAGTGGCCGGTTCGGCCTTTTTCATCCTGGGCGGCAGATGGAATGAAGGTTTCCGATCCTGGATCTCAGTATTGGGGGCATAGGCGCCTTAAGAATTAGAATCCGTGGGGTTTTGGGAGATGACAGCTTCGAATTCAGATGACAAGAGTGAACCAAGGAGATACCAGAAGCCACAGCTGAGCACTTGCGACGCTACGTGCAGCAGGCATCTGGCCCAGAGTGTAGCAAATATGGGAGTTTCCGAAAACAGGGGACCCTAGTATAGTACCCTAAATACTAGGACCCTTATTATAAGGAGCCCAAAACAAGGTACCCCTAATTTGCGGAAGCTCCCATATGGGCACGTTGAGAACAATTTTCGATGAAGTTTCTACCCAAAGGCCAGAAAGTAGTTCCTTTTTGGGGTTCACATACTATAGTATATAGAATCCTATAGGGTAACCCGAAAAGGAACTACTATGGGGCGTCTGGGTAATTAGTAATTAGTCATAAATCCCTGGCTGATCATGGAGGTTTCAGGGTCCTGAGGATATTTTTCTGCAAGAGGGATGTATAGCAGCGGATGGTACTGCACGATGCTCTGTCCCTAAACCCTAAACCCCTAAACCCTAAACCTAAACCCTAAACCCCTAAACCCTAAACCCCTAAACCCCTAAACCCTAAACCCTAAACCCCTAAACCCTAAACCCCTAAACCCTAAACCTGTGTATAGCATCTTGTCGCTTACCTCAGCAGCTGTGAAGCTTGAAAGGGCCGAAGCAGGGCCCTTAGGGTTTAGGGTTTAGGGTTACCCGGACAAATGAAACAGAGGAAAACGTCGGCCGGTAGTTGCTTTTCGACATCGTTCCCCTGTAGTCCTATGCCGCAACTTTCAAAGTAATCCCCCAAAACCCGGTTTCAATTATTGAAACCCTATCTACGGCGATGCTCCACAAGCGGAGCCTCGTGTAGGATCGATCCTACAGACTCTTGCCTTCAATTCGTGCCTTTATTCGTAATCTTAAACCGTGATCTTATGTGCACAACCACCCATCAGCTGGAATTGCTTTCGCCGAAAAGCAGTAGTTCCGTTACCCTACCCTAAATTTCGTGAAAGCACAAACCCCAAGCTTGACCCTTACCCCTCAAGGCTAAATTATTCGGCAGTAGATGGCGGGTTTCCGAAAATAGGGGACCCTACTATAGCACCCTAAATAGTAGGATCCTTATTATAAGGAGCCCAAAATAAGGGAATTCTCCCAAACTTTCGGAAGCTCCCATGTCGGAGATGTCTTCATTTCTTGGGAGGTTTCGGAGCCCAAAGGCTTGGGGTTTCCCGTTTCCCTGAACACTCGACGCCCTTCATCTCGGAGCCCAAAACCTTTCCGTTGAGGCTTTTGGGTGGGGGTTTCGTCGCATTTTGCTCTTCCAGCAGAGAGGTCGCATATATAATATAGACTTATATATATATATATATATATATGTATATATATATATATAGTATATATGAATGATCCTGCTGGCCACTCCCCGCGTCCCGAAGGCCATTCCGGGCACACGCGGGTTACTCCCAAATCCAAAAAGATGCCGACTCCGAAGCCGAAGTCGAAAAAGATGCCGACTACGAAGAAGTGTCCTCAAGCAAAGAAGCGTCCTCTTCCGAAGAGGACGCTTCAAGATGATGATGACGATGGGGCGGATGCGACATCATCAGGCCTCTCTACTACTCTCCAGCTTGAACCTGGCCGTGCTCGCAAACGCGAAGCGGGCGATCTCATCGCGGAGCTGCTGTAGCTGGAGCTCGAGGCAACGGTGACGTCTCTGGTAGCCGTTATTTTTCGCATCGAGCTTGTAAAAGGCTGTCCGGTTCTGGTTGGACTGTGCGGCGGCAAGCCTGGAGAACCTGGATACAACACCCTAAACCCCATAAACCTTAGATCCCCCAATACCCAACCTTTAAACTTTTGGGGCTCTTATAGTTTAGCAGCTATCGGAAAGTTTAACCTTTTGTTTCTGTGGGTTATTGAGGGAGTTAGAAACCCTTGGTTGCGCAAATTGCACCCACTGCCCACCGTGCCAGGCGCGAAAGCTTGGTGTGATCACGGCCATTGCTGTGAACAGCCACGTTGACAAGGCCGTTGGCTGTTCTAGGGTGACTGCGGCCCTGGCATTGTAATTTACGGTTTAGGGTTTAGGGTTTTAGGGTTTAGGATTTGGGGCTTAGGTAATGGATGGGAGGTCTATATGGCTTAAGCGGCTTTCAACTCTCGCGTTGCTAGATGCTGCTGCGAACCCGGTGCACGAAGCTTGGCCTTGCGACTCTTCATATGCACTGCTACCCCCGCAACCCCAAATAAACCCTGCACCCTAAACCCCTAAACCCTAAACCTACCCTAAACCCTAAAGCCCAGATCCTTTCAATTCTGAACCATAAAGCCCTACGCCCCCATCCTACTATTTTGGGGTTATAGGGTTAGGGTTTCTTAAAATCAGGTTCCGACATTAAACCTCAACCACTTTGAACAGCAAAAACACCACTCTACACCCAAGCCCTAAACCCTGAACCCTAAAGCCATCAAACCCTTATACGAAGCCAACATTCTCCAAGGTATTTAGAATTAGTTTTTCATCTTTGGTTCCTATACTCCCTAAGAAACTTAAACTGCTAAAGTTATAATTTTTGCTAGGAGGTCTAAGTTCAGTATATATATATATATATATATAGCATTCCCCAAAACCCCTAAACCCTAATCTCTAAACCCTAAACCCCTCGACCGTTTAGAGCTCTGTTTTTTCCGCAGGTGAAGCAGATCGCAGAGGAGGCGTCGACTCCTTTGGGCGAAGTGCACGGGTTGCTTTGAGGGGCTTTGTGTTCAGGGTTTGGGGTTTAGGGTGTAGGGTTTAGGGTTTGGGGTTTAGGGCTTAGAGTTTTAGGGTTTGGGGTTTTTGGGTTTAGGGATTAGGGTTTGGGGTTTAGAGTTTTAGGGTTTGGGGTTTTCGGGTTTAGGGATTAGAGTTTTGTGTTTAGCGTTTGGGGTTTAGGGTCTATACCAGGACCCTCCTTGTACCCTCAAATAGGGGTATATGGTTCCAAATAGTGGGTACTTAGGGTCTAATAAAGGGTAGATGGAGGGTCGAGGTATAGGGCTTAATTACGGTTTGGGGTGTAGGGCTTAGGCCTGTAAGGGATGTGTTCATATAGGGGTCAAAGGGGAAAAGGAGGGACCCTTAATGGGGACCCCTACCCTAAAATGGGCTATATAATGGGTATATAATAGCTATATCAAGGGCATATACCTAGGGGTCCTTCTTAAGGGTCCCTCCTTTTACCCTGGGAAGGGGTCCCTTTATGGGCCCCGCTAAGGGTGCTATAAGAGTACCCGTCCGCTAGAGGAGGGCACCAGAAGGCGACCCTTTGGGTCCCCCATTACTTGGAGGATCATGGGACTTAGTAACTAGGGTTCCTTATTAAAGGGCTCCTTTAAAGGGATCTATAGGGGTTCGTTCTATTATAGGAGGTGATTTAGGGTCTACTTAGAGGATCATGGGACGTAGTAACTAGGGTTATAAGTAAGGTGGCTATATTTATGACTACTTATAACCCTAATTAAGGTACTTATAACCTTACTTACTAAGTTCCATGAACCTCCAAGTAAGGGTACTACGGAAGTGGTTGTTTAAGTGTCGCTGGGTTTTGGTTTGCCGGTTTCCGGGATTCATATGGGAGTTTCCGAAAATTAGGGGTACGTTTTTGGGTACCCTAAATAATAGGTGCCGTATTGTAATAGGGACCCAAAAAGGGACCATAATTTTGACAACTACGCATATGACGTGACGCCCGGTGTGGGATGGTGCATGTACCCAGGACAGGGTTCCTTCCTAGACGGGGTTATCTTTACAGGGATCTATAGGGTTCCTTAAAGGAGGGCTCCTAAACGGGATCTATAGGGCTCCTTTAAGTGTATCTGCTGGCAGGGTTTGAGGGTTCCTTTTGGGGTGTTATGCCGGTTTTCACGGGTTTCTTGATTGGGTCGGTAAGTCGGCTGGCCCAGAAGCCGTGGATAACGCTTAACCTACATTGTATATTCAGCTCCTTCCATAATCCCAAAGGTTAGCAGTTAACCTCTCCACGGGGTCGGAACATTGGTGATGCCATGGCATTATATTTTCCAAGCAGCTGTGCTGTGACACTACCCTGTAACACCGAGTGCACAGAGGTCAAACCAAGTTTGCGCTCGGATTGAAATTGGACTTATGACCGAAACCCGACACGTGGAGGCTGAGCCGGACCTCACGCTTCACGTTCTTCATGTGCCATGCTGGGGAGCGCCTTGGGTGAATGCTTCCAGCAGATTGCTGTTGCATCAAGCGTCGCAGTATAGATCTCAATGTTCACAGTGCTGCTTAGGCTTGTGGCTTAAGGGTAGACAGTTCTGGGCTTGACGTGAATGTTGCAGGCTGAGACATAAAGTCTCGACTTGGGGATTATACGCATGCGCATAGGGGGAGCATCTCACGTCTGCCCTAGGCTTGAAGACTGCTACATCATACCGTCATACGGGGGGCACAGTACTTAGACATATTTTCCGTTATGCCTCCCAATGGTATTTGTAGTGTTTGCCCATAGTAAATAGCATTGACATATATACTCCCAATTCCTGTTGAAACGAATGTGTTATCCTTAAAATTATTATCCAGACCCAGATGCCCCCGATGCAGTTTCTCTTCCTGGTGGCCCGTCTCCACCGTTATCCCTAAGCCCGAAGCCCTAGACTCCCAAGAAAAGCAAGACACACCCGGACACTTCAGCTTTTGAGCCCAGCCACATCGATTCGAGCTCGATCCCAGGCTTTCGTCCCTGCGCTGAATGCGCTCCTGAACTTCGCCCAGCGATCCTCGTCTTAGGATTCTAGTAAACCCCATAAAGTTGGAAACCCCATAGCCTCGATCCTTAAGACTAATGTATAGGGAATCCCAGCACTAGTTGGCCTTAATCCGGTTTCCAACTTTCTGGGGTTTACTGTAGGGATTGGGGATGATTGGGGCCTTGTGATTTATGGTTTGAGGGGTTTAGGGTAGTGCCTTTAGGGGTTCCCGCAAGGGTTCCATGAGGGTACGGTACCCCTACAGGGAGGCTTCGGGCTTTCACTTTCAGGCGTTCAGAAGTTCTAGGATGCCAAGTAGTACCCTTATTCCCTTTTTGTAGTCCTAGGTTCCTTATAAAGTTACCCAATACCAAAAAGAGAGGCCTTTTTTTTCTTAGGGTACTGGGTATCCTAGAGTTTGGGGGTTTAGGGTTTAGGGCCTGTTCCAGAGATCCGAACTTTGGGGACTTCGGGAGTTGTGGATGGGGTTTGAGGGCCTGAACACTACCTAGAGGTACCCCTTTTCTAGGGTACCTAGGTTTATGCTTAGGATCTCCTATATAGAAAAGTAGGTACCTTCAAAATGGGGTAGGGTATGAGCCTAAAGGTATGTATCCGAAACCTTGAGCCCAAATTCCTAGGTGCTGAAGTTTGGGTTGTGGGTTCAGGAGCCCTAAACCCTAAATCCTAAAGTTTAGAGTTCATGAGACGCGGCAGGTCTGTAGGTAACCTCGATGAAATACTAAGAAAGACTTGTGACTGGCAACATTGTCGTGCAGTGGTAGCCCAGAACTCAGGCATACCCAGAAACAGCGATCCGTGATCCGTGAACCAGCTTTTCTCAGGGGTACTTAGAAATAGTTTTTAGTTTTTGGTTATTATAACCCTATCCCTCCAAGGACCTCATAGTTAGGGCCCTAGACCCCTTAAGGACCCCATAATAAGGTTCCTGGAGGGATAGGGTAATCCCCAAGAAGCAGCTAAAGTTATAGTTTTTGCTAGGGTTTTAAGTTCAGTATAGTTTTGTGTCCGGGCCCAGACCTTGCCCGGAAAGAGCACCAGACCGAAGCCTAGAATAAAGCAGAGAGGGGTCTTAGACTTAAAGGGAACTCCAGAAAGTTGGAATATGGATGAATGGTAGGATCCCCTATAACTTACCTTAAAGGGGTTACGATAATGATATTCCAACTTTCTGGCTTCTACTGTACGACTTGGTTTACACGTACACCCTAAACCCTAAACCCAAGCCGTACTGGTAAGATCAGTGGTGGCTTGGACTTTCAGGTCAGAGCGGCTGTTGTTCTAAGCTCCTCAGTCGCATCCTTCCCTAGGTATCGATTTGGGATAACTCTTAAGCTCCTTATGGTTCAGTGTAGACCCTGAATGATAGAGAGCTTTGGGGATTGTTGAATCGACACTTAGTTCTGATTCCGGGATTCCACCGTTTACGGTTTAGGGTTTAGGGTTTAGGGTTTAGGGTTTAGGGTTTAGGGTTCAGGGTTCAGGGTTCAGGGTTTAGGGTTTAGGGTTTAGGTTTTAGGTTTTAGGGTTTAGGGTTTAGGGTTTAGGGTTCAGGGTTCAGGGTTTAGGTTTTAGGGTTTAGGGTTTAGGGTTTGCTAGAGCCCCGATGGATGGACGATCCCGTGCCGGATGGACATATAGAATTGCGAAGGCGAAGTATCGACTTCGGAGCGCGCTATGATGCCGCAGAAAGCGGGGGCCGACTTCGGCCGCGCCGATCGGTGCGCCCTCCCGCGCCGTGTAGTGCGGCTCCCACCCTAAGCCAGCTCCGCCTTTTAGGGTTTAGTTTCCTAAACTCTGGTTTAGGAAATAGCGGCATGGCTTTTCTTTCTTTTGGAGGTTTGGCGGCGAGTTGGGCACCCGGAGCTGTGTGTTACCATTATGTATTTCAATTAGGGCGGCGATAGATTACGCGGGCTTGTATTGCAATCCAAACGCTGTGCTTAAACTATATGTATAGAGTTTTCGGCGACCGTAGGTTCCTGAGTCTTGTACGTTCAGGTTTGGAAACGCGTCATGCTATAATGCTTGCGGGGTGCAAAATTGCGCAGGTGCGGCCAGGTGGCGAAAAAAGTGATTTGAATTTTCGTGTGTCGTCCAAAACCTACGGCGCCATGTTTCAACTCCCGGAACATACTTGAAGATACCCCGCACCGAAGGTTTTGTAGGGAGGCTGCGTCCCAACTTTAAAGGGAAAGCAAACTTGAAAAGAAAAGGCACAAACTAGATAGCGAAAAAAACGGGTGCACCGGACCGGCAAAGTGAGAATTGGATGGCGACCAAGGAAATACGAAATCGTAGTGTTTGTTGAGTAGGCGTTGCTATTGAAAACGAACGCGCGGCACAAAACCGCAGAAAATCGTAGAAAAACGTGGGTTTTACGCTGTCGTCCCACCATTTGGGTCTGCTGCGAACTGTCGAAAACTATGCACAAACCAAGGCACAGAGAGACAAACCAAAACCACACATGCATTCAGAATATCGACAACCACTGTCCCGGGGGGGTCCCGGGACAAAGTCGCGGGGGTGTCTCGGGGCGTCCCGGGGGGGTCCCGGGACAAGTGTCCCAAGGCGTCCCGGGGGGGTCCCGGGACAATTGTCCCGGGGGGGGCCCGCGACTCCCCGAGACAACCCTGGACAATGTCCCGGGGGGGCTCTGGGACAACTGTCCCGGGGGGGCCCCGGGACAAGCGCAGTTTGCGTATGAGAAGTTACTACCTAGACGCCGAAGCCTGCAGGCATTAATCCTAAACCTAGAAGTAAACAAAATGATTTCAAGACGAAAGTCCGACAGTCTGTTCAGCAAAAGCTACGTCTTCAAATCAACAAAAGCATTATAAGGAAAAAACTGATAAAAATGCCAGGCCCCGGAAGCGCGAAACAATCTTGAAGAGAGCACCGGGAGGCACCGAAGATCAAAACTCACGAAATTCAGCGAATCGTGCATCGAGCCAATGATGTAATCCTAGGAGGCAACTGGTGCACATGTTCTGATTGTATTGCGAGGTAAACCTACTCTCGGGGTCCCAAGTCCCGGGGCTTTGCTGTCGAGCAAGGTAACGGTGAGGGGCTCGCAACGTAGTGTTATTCTAGGCGCCTTGAAATCTAAAAAGCCCTGTAAGAGACTTCAGGCCCTAAACTGCTTTGAATGAGGTTTAAGGTTGTTGAAGGCCCCTACCAGGTTGAAGAGAGCTAAATCGTTTGAAAGCCCCGCAAAGCATTGAAACCCCTTGAAGTTCTTCAGGCCCTGTAAGACTTTGAAAGCCCTACACTCCTTGCAGTGCCCCGAGCATCGAAGGCCGCTTGAGGCCCCTTGAAGTTTCAAAGCGCTGTAAGGACGCTCAAGCTCTAAACTCCTTCGACGGCCTTGAGCCAGGCCCTCAGCTCCTTTGCTTCAAGGCCCTAAACTTCTTAAACTGCACTTCCTGAAAGCCCGGAGCCTGTTGAGCTCCCTTGATGTCGTTAAGGCCCTTTGCGACCCTCAAGGCCCTAAACCGCTTTGAGGCCCCTACCTGAGCTTCTAAGGCTTTGCAAGGCCTTAAAGTCCTCGGAACACAGCATCGAAGCTTTTTTTTAAGGCGCCTGGAAGTCTAAAAAGCCCTGTGAGAAACTTCAGGCCCTAAACTGCTTTGAATGAGGTTTAAGGTTGTTGAAGGCCCCTACCAGGTTGAAGAGAGCTAAATCGTTTGAAAGCCCTGCAAAGCATTGAAGCCCCTCGAAGTCTCTCAGGCCCTGTAAGGCTTTGAAAACCCTACACTCCTTTCAGTGCCCCGAGCATCGAAGGCCGCTTGAGGCCCCTTGAAGCTCAAAGCCCTGTAAGGACGCTCAAGATCTAAACTCCTTCGACGGCCTTGAGCCAGGCCCTCAGCTCCTTTGCTTCAAGGCCCTAAACTTCTTGAACTGCATTTCCTGAAAGCCCGGAGCCTGTGAGCTCCCTTGAAGTCGTTGAGGCTCTTCGCGACCCTCAAGGCCCTAAACCGCTTTGAAGGCCCTACCTGAGCTTCTAAGGCTTTGCAAGGCCTTAAACTCCTCTGAACACAGCATCGAAGCTTTTTTTTAAGACGCCTTGAAGTCTAAAAAGCTCTGTAAGAAACTTCAGGCCCTAAACTGCTTTGAATGAGGTTTAAGGTTGTTGAAGGCCCCTACCAGGTTGAAGAGAGCTAAATCGTATGAAAGCCCTGCAAAGCATTGAAGCCCCTTGAAGTTCCTCAGGCCCTGTAAGGCTTTGACAGCCCTACACTCCTTTCAGTGCCCCGAGCATCGAAGGCCGCTTGAGGCCCCTTGAAGCTCAAAGCCCTGTAAGGACGCTCAAGATCTAAACTCCTTCGACGGCCTTGAGCCAGGCCCTCAGCTCCTTTGCTTCAAGGCCCTAAACTTCTTGAACGCTCTCTGAGCCTCTAGGTCTTCGAGGGCCTGCACCACTCTGGAGCTATTTCGAAAGCCTCGAGCCCCTCACTGCAACTGCTCAAGGTCCTAAGTCATTTAAAACCCCGTGAAATCTTTAAGTTCCTTTACAACCTTCAAGGCCTTCAACTCCTTTGAAGCTTCCGAACATGTACGGCCTTTTAAGGCCCCCAGAAATCTCTAACGCCCGGTAAAAGCTTCAAGGCCTCCTTGGAGCTCTGAGCTTGTAAGGCCTTCTAAACTCCTTGAAGTCTCTAAGGCCCTGTAAAGACCATCAATGCACTGAACTCCTTTGAAAGCACTGAGCCTTTAAAGCTTGTGACAGACTGCACCTCCCTGAAGGGAATTTATTCCTCTCCGATCACACTCGATTTTTAGGTTGTCCTTCGCGGCCGATCTTCTTCTGCTGCCGATTGCCGCGCGACTAACATAGAGACGTCGGGACAATTTTCTCGGCGATGTCTTCTGAGAGGGCTTTACCCTCCCCTCTCTGCGTCCCGCTCTTTTCGTAGGGGCGCTCGGGCCTGCTCGAGGCCCCTTGAAGGTCTAAAGCCTTGTAAGGACCCCAAGCCCTGGGACCCTGCCTAGAAGTGTCAGGGGAAGCGTGAAGGGCCCAAGTGAGGCTGGATTCTCACGAGCACGGTCAATGATAATGGGTAAAAACACGACGCTTACAACTTACTACTCTACTGCAATTAGAGGCTTAGTAGGGCTTAAAACTTACTACTCTACTGCAATTGGAGCCTCAGTAGGGCTTAAATTAGTGCCTGAGTAGGGCTTAAAACTTACTACTCTACTGCAATTAGAAGCTTAATATGCCTTAAAACTTACTACTTTATTGCAATTAGAGGCTTAGTAGGGCTTAAACTTTATTACTCTAATTAGCGCTTGAGTAGGGCTTAAAAGTTATTTTTAGAGGCTGAGTAAGCCTTAAAATTTACTACTTTATTGCAAGTAGAGGCTCAGAGGGCTTAAAACTTACTACTCCACTGCAAAACTATATACAAATAGAGTTTAGGCAACCACCGGTTGCGAAATCTTATACATATGAGATTCAAGCCCTGACTTCATTCCTAAACTCTATACCTATACAGTTTAGGCAACCACCGGTTGCGAAATCTTATACATATAAGATTTAAGCCAAAACTTCGTTCCTAAACTATATTCGTATAGAGTTTAGGCCACCGACTGGGGGGGACCCCACGAATGGCCATTGGCCCTTACAAAACAGCACTTTTATGAAGAGAAATTATCATCAGGAAATCGCTTCTCAAAAACCGGAAATTCTCTAAATCTTAAACGTATAAAGTTTAGGCACGCAGGTGCCCAAATCTTATTCGCGAAACTCATACAGTCCTAAATCTTAAACGAATAAATTTCGGAATAGAGTTTCGGACCCGGAATGGGGGGGAGCCCACGAATGGCCATTGGCCCTTATAAAACAGCACTTTTATGAAGAGAATTTATCATCAGAAAATCGCTTCCCAAAAACCGGAAATTCTCTAAATCTTAGACGTATAAAGTTTAGGCACGCAGGTGCCCAAATCTTATAGGCGAAACTCTATACGGTCCGAAACCTTATACGCGAAACTCTATACGGTCCGAAACCTTATACGCGAAATTCTATACATTCCGAAACCTTGTACGCGAAACCCTATACGGTCCGAAACCTTATACGCGAAACTCTATACGTATAGAGTTTCGAGCCTTACAGTCCTAAATCTTAAACGAACAAGATTTCGGAATAGAGTTTCGGACCCGGAATGGGGGGGACCCCACGAATGGCCATTGGCCCTTATAAAACAGCACTTTTATGAAGAGAATTTATCATCAGAAAATCGCTTCCCAAAAACCGAATTTTCTGAATCTTAAACGTATAAAGTTTAGACACGTAGGTGCCCAAATCTTATAGGCGAAACTCTATACGGTCCGAAACCTTATACGCGAAACTCTATACGGTCCGAAACCTTATACGCGAAACTCTATACGGTCCGAAACCTTATACGCGAAATTCTATAAATTCCGAAACCTTGTACGCGAAACCCTATACGGTCCGAAACCATATACGCGAAACTCTATACATTCCGAAACCTTATACACTAAACTCTATACGTATAGAGTTTCGAGCCTTACAGTCCTAAATCTTAAACGAACAAGATTTCGGAATAGAGTTTCGGACCCGGAATGGGGGGGACCCCACGAATGGCCATTGGCCCTTATAAAACAGCACTTTTATGAAGAGAATTTTTCATCAGAAAATCGCTTCCCAAAAACCGAATTTTCTGAATCTTAAACGTATAAAGTTTAGACACGCAGGTGCCCAAAACTTATAGGCGAAACTCTATACGGTCCGAAACCTTATACGCGAAACTCTATACGGTCCGAAACCTTATACGCGAAACTCTGTACGGTCCGAAACTTTATACGCGAAATTCTATACATTCCGAAACCTTATACGCGAAACCCTATACGGTCCGAAACCTTATACGCGAAACTCTATACATTCCGAAACCTTATACACTAAACTCTATACGTATAAAGTTTCGAGCCTTACAGTCTTAAATCTTAAACGAACAAGGTTTCGGAATAGAGTTTCGGACCCGGAATGGGGGGGACCCCATGAATGGCCATTGGCTCTTATAAAACAGCACTTTTATGAAGAGAATTTATCATCAGAAAATCGCTTCCCAAAAACCGAATTTTCTGAATCTTAAACGTATAAAGTTTAGACACGCAGGTGCCCAAATCTTATAGGCGAAACTCTATACGGTCCGAAACCTTATACGCGAAACTCTATACGGTCCGAAACCTTATACGCGAAACTCTATATGGTCCGAAACCTTATACGCGAAATTCTATACATTCCGAAACCTTGTACGCGAAACCCTATACGGTCCGAAACCTTATACGCGAAACTCTATACATTCCGAAACCTTATACGCTAAACTCTATACGTATAGAGTTTCGAGCCTCTAAACTTTAAACGTACAGAGTTTTGACCCTCTAAACTTTAAACGTACAGAGTTTCGCGCCCCTTTCGCGCCCCTCCTGCGCAGGGTTTGGGGTATATCTTTAATATATGTATATAATTTAGGACAGTACTGTCGTCGACCCACTGACTTAGTGGTGGCACAGCTGAATGCTTGATGGCACAACTCAATTGCTGTACAGGCGTACTGTATGTGCGAATGCCATGGTCCCACTTGGGCGAAGGGGTCGCAGCGTCGGGCCACAAGGCCCGACGGCGAGCGCCTCGAGTTTAGGGTTTAGGGTTTAGGGTTTAGGGTTTAGGGTTTAGGTTTTAGGGTTTAGGGTTTAGGGTTCAGGGTTCAGGGTTTAGGGTATCACAAGCGAAGAGCATCACCTTTTCCCAACAGGGCTACACACTGGCGAACTGACATGAACTGATCTCGTAAGTGCGCTGACCTCCTTTGGCGAGCCCCGATCCCTGAGCTCCCAAACCTGAACGTAGTAGTAGACTAGCTAACCTTGAACTTCTTTGGGCTACTAGAACCCCCTATACTATACTCCCCAAGGCAAACCTTTAGTTCCCCTGGGATGCTGGACATCTGAATCGTAGGAGGCCAAATGGGGTTTCAGCCTATGAGGGTCTAGTAGGGATTAGGTTTCCCATACTAGGGTTCATATTAAGGAATCCCTACCCCAAGAATCTTAAACTCCCCCCTTTTGGCCTCCCATCACTGAAGCTTGATAAACCCTAAACCCCTAAACCCTCAACCCTCAACCCCTAAACCCTAAACCCTAAGCCCGAAGCTTCGAGGAAAGGGGGCCAAGTACATCTTGTACCAGTCTCTTGAGGTCTGTTGCACTCGCCGCCCTCTCAGATCAGGGCCGCACTTGGAGGATCATGGGACTTAGTAAGTTTATAACGGTTGATGATATAAATCCTGCACGACCCATAATAAGGAATATACCATAACTCCCATAGTTTAGGGTCCTTAAGGTAATGCAGGATTTATATCATCAACCGAAGTACCTCAATTTATTGGGGTTATTAGGACGATTCATCATGAGCTGAACGGAATCATCATCGATCAGCGCAGCCCTCTTTAGGAAGAGTCGTCATGCACGTGTTATAATTTTCTCTTTGTAGTCGTCAGAGTCTTTGTGTGCCGGGTTGCAGCACGCAGCAACTTGCAGCAACCTGCAGTGCTAGCAGCAGCATTTGAGGGGTATTGCAGCCTTGCCTTCAGGAGTTCGGCGTTGTTTTCCTTGAAGCATATGGGATCGATGATCTGTGGTTTGGGCAGTACCTATAGGGATAACCCTACCCCTTTTTTAAGGTTCCTACTTTTCTATATAGGAGGTCCTAACCTTAAAACCAGCTATCCAAAAAAAGGGGTAGGGCATGACCCTCTACGTAGTGCGTGCCTTCGGGGTTCATAGCATTCGGGCACTCGGAGTTACAGTTATTGACTCGCCTCTGCACTTAAGGTTTTGTCAGGGTCAGCCAGACATTACCCCAGGGGTATCAGTATCATCAATCCTTCTTCGCAAGCCCCTATCTTCCAAGCACCCGTGGCTCCAACAACTTCCGTTTAAATCCGTATATGCGGCGTCCCACAATTATTGACAATCGCGTCCTATACGTGCGTCAAGTTTTGTTTTGGTGTTACCCAAAGGCCCCAAAGTAGTTCCTTTTTGGGGTTCGTATATAGAATCCTATAGGGTAATCCCAAAAAGGAACTACTTTGGGGCCTATGGGTAGACGTTTCGATGATGCCGGCCAGGTTAGCGAAGTCCCTCAACACACGCTCGGGATGAGCCCAAGCTCTGAGCCGTCTGTTTTCCTGAAGACGTCCCCAACTCACCAGATCCGTCAACCTTGGCGTAATACTGCCATACTCCCACATTGCTAACCCAGAAAACCACGAGCCCAAATCCAAGTACCCAAGTTCTGGCGGCATGTTGTACCCTTGGGCAACTTTCCAAGCTTAATCCTAAATCCTACACTCTAAACCGAACACTCCAGGCGATGTCCTTCAGAGGGTGCTGGATCACCACGGTTCGGACTGCTTGGTGGTCGGGCCCGTCTTCGAGGGCCACAACTTCCGCCCAGGACGTGTTGCTTTGGTATCCAAGTGATCGTAGTTATGTGTGGACTTGTTGAGGGTGTTTTGCAAAGGTTGCTTGCAAGTAGGGGTGCAGTGTTGTCAGTTGTCTTTATGGTTCGGGTTTTTAGGATTTAGGATTGAGGGTTTAGGTTGTTGCAGCTTCGGGTTCGGAGCTCCGGGTCTTGCAGAGACGTTTTCATGGCGTCTCTGGGACTCCGGGCCTCGGTGGCTCTGCGGGGGGCCTCCCGTGCAGGGGTACATGTGGGTGGTTGTCAGAACTGGAGTCCCTTTTTGGGTCCCTATTCTAATACGGCACCTAATATTTCGGGTGCACAAAAGGGGCCATACTACTATTTAGGGTAGCATATTAGGGCCCCCTATTTTCGGAAACTCCCATGTCGGTTTAGCGGACCGGCAGCTTTGGAGTCTGACTATGAAGTCATCTTCATGACGTCTACGTTACCTGGCACCAGCTGCCTGCCCTCTGGGATGCTCCGTTGCATTCGGCCATCGTCATCACGGAAGCAGACATGCCGTCACCGCCGGCCACGTGACCGTCTCGTACGCCCAGGCAGGACTCTTGCTCGGCGTCCGCACACACGGCGTGTTCACGTCGGCGGTCAAGATCGGCATGATAGATACCGATCTCGACTGGATTCGAAGTGCGCTGGTGCAGGACCGATTCGGTCCGGGCAAGTACCACATCCAGGGCAACAGCTGCAACAACTACGTGTTGGCAAATCTGGGGTTGCCGGGCGAGGGCCCTAATTCAGTTCAATGATGTTCAAGGTCCCCTTTCCAAACAGAGTATAGGGGCCTAAAGAGTTACTTATACTATTGTAGGGGTTCCTTATTATAGATATAGTATAAAATACCCCCCAAACCTCATTCAGACTATTAAGGCCCCTATATTACATGCCTTTGCAAAGGTGTGCAAGAAGGAAGGAAAAGCCTCAGGGACCGTTCGTTTAGCTCCCTCCGGTGGCCCTGTTGGGTGGTGCATCTCCTGAGCTTGGATAATACTGGGGGCTCGCATTCTGAAGCCCTAACATGATACTTAAACCTTTATAAACCCTAAACTTAAACCTTAAACCCCCATACACCCTAAACTTAAACCCAAACTCTAAACACTCTAGTCGCTTTGTTTAAGGGGCGTGGAGCTTCGCTTCACTGGACCCCTGAACCCGAAAGCTTCTAAATCCGAAGCCTGAACATTACCAAGAAAACTACACCTTAAGCCCTTACCTCGGAGGATCATGGGACTTAGTAAGTAAGGTTATAAGTACCTCAGTTGGGGTTTTTAAGTAGTTATAAGTATAGTTACCTTACTTATAGCCCTAGGTACTAAGTCCCATGATCCCCTAAGTAGACCTGAGCGCACTGAGCCCTAAACCATAAAGCACAGGAGAGCAAATTCTCGATGGCCGCAGCTCTCCCTGGAACACCCTGGCGCTGTGGTCGGTCAGAAAACTCGCACTTTCGACGGCAGCCGCGGGGTCGTCGGTTCTTGCGTACATATGAGGGCTCTAACAAGAAGGTTCCCAGAATATGTTGCTCTAATCCCTGAATTAAGGAATAAATGCCGTTCATCATTCATCATATTCGGGATCCTACTATAACTAGGGTATGTTCCTTTTGGGGGTTCTTTTGGGGCGTCTTGAAGAGGCTTCTGAAAGCCCTCGAGGCTCCTTTCGTACAGGTTTGTGCCGAGGGTTCGACAAGGTTTTGCAAGCTTTCTGTTGGGGTTTGGAGCCTGGGGATAAGATTCGGGGGGGGGGGGGGGGGGGGGGGGGGGGGGGGGGGGGGGGGGGGGGGGGGGGGAAGGTGGGTCTTCATTGTGGTTTGGGATAAGGTTTGAACCCTGGGCCTATAACCCCTAATATAGTAGGGTTCATACAAGGAACCCTTGTCAAGGCCCAAGGTTTCTTAATCAGGTTCCTACATTTTGAGACCAGACCGGAACTTGTTAGTGCGCAACCAGATCCCTAAACCCTAAACCCTAAACCGAAGATCACAGCTAACATGGCCTTCGTGTCCCCGCCGAACGGGAAGAACACAATCCAGCACCCTGGATCCTAAAGCCCCCTCAGCCCACAAATTGGGTTTAGGGTTTAGGGTTAAGGGTTTAGGGTTTAGGGTTTAGGGAGCTCTAAGCCCCAAGGCTAAGCCTCTCTGACGTTTGTAATGAGAACTGGATCGCGCATGAGCCGTCGCTGGCATCGACTAGTATCAGAACATATCAGGATACCACAACCAGCAATGATAATAATGAGAGTAACTTAAAATTTTAAACCAGTGGTCGCTGTTGTCGTGGAAGATTGAGGCACTGACAGGCTTCCTGTGCATTGCAGACGGCCTGCCGGACGTTCCGCCCTCCATGAACAGAGAGATGGGACCGGGGGGTTTTGGCGCAGTTTTTTCGGGAATTTGGCCGATTTGGGGTGCAGGGTCCTGTGGGGTCGGCGGTCAACCGATTGAATCGGTGGGTCCTGTTTCTGAAGCTTTTGGTTGTAGCAAGGTCGTAAGCAGAAAGTTCCCTGAAACAGGGAGATCCAGTCCGGACCACCGGATTGAAATTGAAATGAAAGCCACCCGCATGCGCAGACTCTGCTTCTTCATAATGCAGAGCCGTGATTACTAAAGCTCTTCCCTTCGTAAGGATTACATACACAACTATTCATCAACCTACTTTACTCGCTGTCCAGAACGGCTATAGCTATAATGTAGGTGCGTGGGAATCCATCTGCAAGTTTATGTATGTATGTATGTATGTAGGGTTTCGGATCGAGCACCCCGTGAAGGTGTATAGCCAAGCCCCACGTGCCAAGGAGCACATCAGAGCCATAGGCATCCACGCAAACTCACCTTGCTGGCACCGCCGAGCAAGGCGTAAGCGTGCTGCGGCCCGATCGCGGATCCGGCTCGCCCGCTCCAGGTGTCTGGAGCCCTCCCTGGCAGATCTCAGATATCTGGCCAAGCACCACAGCAGCCCAGTCTACAAAGAGTTGCGAGTACGTATGGGCAAGCGTGGAGGATGGGATTCAACCTCCAGAAAGGACCACGACTATGGCTACGACTCTGCCTACTGGTCGCAGCCTGGAGTATCCCAGGGCCGTGGCGATTGGACACATGGCAAAGGAGCAGGGAAGAAGCAGGGCAAGGAGCACAAACCCGAGCGAGCCCAGCCGCCCCAACCAGCTTTCCCGTCCTACGAGGCGATGGCTGTGAAGGGAGGAAAGCAGGGCAAGGGTGGGGCCAAGACTGGTGGCAAGGCCCAGCCGGACCAAGAGCCCATCCTGGAAGGTGCGACGGGCGAGTTGGCCCGATACGTACAGAAGCTGCTGAATACACTACGAAGGTCAGACAGCAAGCTCAGACGTTGCGAGATGGAGAAGGACGAGGCACAGGCCAAGTGGGAGACCTATCAAAAGAACCTCAAACAGTCCTTCATCCAGGAGCGGCAGAAGTTCCACGAGCGCCTCGACAAGGTCAAGACCGAGCAAGCGGAGCACATGAAGCTCAAAGACGGTGCGCTCCAAGAGCTCCAGGAGATGGTGGCCAACCCTGGACAACTGAGGCGACCCAGGGAGGAGCCGGCGGTCGATGTGGAGGCAGATGCGGAGTGGGACGAGCTCATGGCAGAGCCAGCCGATCCATGGGCAGCTCTCCCCGAACTGTTGGCAGGGGCAGCAGTTGGTGGGCGGGAGCTCCAAGCGGCGGCCAGACAGCAGCTCCTCGGAGCATTGAGTCTGGCGAGGGAGCAACCAGCCGACAAGACCCCGCCAAGGAAGCCCCACCAGCCACCACCGATCTCTCCTCCAGCTACCGAGAAGTCTGCCCTACCCAGTGGCCATGGAGACAATGGAGCCGCCACGTACAGTGGAGGCGAGACACCAGCTGGGCAAGATCCCTACCAAACCTCGCCGTCGACAACCGGAGCGCCAATGCCGACGATCAGATCTCGCTCCCGATCGCACACCAGCGGCCCGAGAGTGTCGGTGAAAGCTCACACCAATGGGCCGGTCAAGACGGGCAAACACGCATCCCTCACGGACAAGCTGGAGGAAAAGCGTGCAAATGCCCTGGCAGAGCAAAGCATGATGAGAGTCAACCTGGTGGAGGACGACGACGAGGACGACCCCATTACGGCGCCCCGGGCCAATGGAGTCGAGGAGGAGGAGTAGTCCTCCTGGACAAGGAGCCCCCTGGCATGTGCGGCTTTTTCGGCATGTCCGCATCTATAAGCCAGGGTCACCTACAGCATTTTGCTGTTGGGAGCTCCAACAGTTTTGGTGATCGATGGTGCTGTTTGGGAATGGCACCAAGAGGGCGGACGATGACTACGTCTGGACAAACCCGGCACGGCCCTACGGGAGGCCACGACCGATGGCAACATGAAGTGCGGGACATCATGGAGGTGATAAAGTTTGTGACGGAGAATTTCCTGCTCTACCTCCTCCAAGGGGCCATTGGGGCCCAGGAACAGGCGGCAGGACTTGGGTTGACGATCATGGCTGTCAGCACCCTTGCTATGGCTGCCTTCCTAGGACCACGATCTGGGAACAGACGGCGGCATGGACGAATTTCAGCCAGAATTTGTCTGGCTATCGGACTTGTATGGCAGATCAAACCGGTAGCTGCCGGACCAAGTCTGAAGCTCCGAGGGAATGGTCCTATTGGCCTTGGACCCAGAAGCGACATAGACTTTTGGATGGCCGGACAAAGCCCGCCGAGTGAACAGCTTGCGGCAGCCATGGCCAGATGCATACAAGAACTGCCCCTTGAGCACAACTGGGCAGAAGCACATGACCCCCGATATGAGGTGCCGGCTGAGCCACCGGAGTTTGATGCCAACGTTGTCGACATCGCTACGGTCCATGCCACCGCATGGATAGCAGCCCCGTACTACGAAGCGGAGACCATCGACTTCCACCTCCGCATACCCACGACTTTGGCCCAGCTTCAGGAGGCGGTGCAGCAAACTAGCAATCGGGACAAAGATTATGAAATGGAGTTTGTCCCGACCATCCCACAACTTGGCGAGGGCTATGTGAGCTACATTGCCTACCCCAAGTGGCTCAAAGACACAGAGCGTGTGACATTACTCATTGATGCCACGGACATTGGGGGCGGGACTTTTGCGGCCTATGTCCCGAACCCAACGACGAGGGAAAGAGTCTTGATGCACTTGGTGGAAGGATGGCCGGCTGGGCTTCGGGCCTTCCTTGGGGGCCATGACCGCCCCATGCGAACCGGACACGAGTATCATGTGCTACCTGGCACCCTCATAAAAATCATGAGGCCACATGCGGCGCCCAGATGGAAAGACGAGGTGGCCAACCGTCTTCAGGACCCACGGCGTTGGAGCCCAGAGGCGGTACTACCGGGACCCCTGGATGGGCTCCACATGGTCTACCAAGCGGCGGATGATCAGGTGTTGGAGGAGATTGCATCTGACGACGAGAGACCCTTAGAAGTGTCGGCGGAAGAAGCCCTGCGCTACGAGCACGGGGACGTGTGGGTAAAAGTGCCCAATGAGCGCCTCCTGGACTTAGCACATATGGGGCGTAGAGTTTGGGGCCAGGTTGCTGTCTTGGATGGGTGGGAGCAACATGGACACAATGCCCCGGTGATCTTCGCCGACATCCGGGGGCTGGCCTTGTTTCCACAGTGGCTACAGCTAGAGGGCACAGTCTTCAAGCCGGTCGACTTCTATGAAACTCTGGACCTGCCGCCACTACCGGGATGGACCTTGCTTGTGCAGGGAGGAAACCCCAGAGACGATGGCGAAAATATTGATGTGGCTGACGGGGAAGTGCTACACCTATTTTTGGCCAAGGATGACTCGGCGGAGAATGCAGAGTCAGAGGAATCCTCTGGTGGCGATGGAGGGGACGCTGGCGACGGAGGAGATGATGGGTCTGACTCGAGCAGCACCTTTGATGCGATGCCCGACTCCGACGACCTCACGACGCCCAGCCCCCATGACCAAAATGGACCGCCAAGAGGCCCACCCCGGCCTAGACCGGTCAATGCCCCACCGGACCGAAGCCGCTCGCCCAGAAGACATGGGGACCATGAGTCTGACGAGGCGTGTACTAACGTTCCTGATGCACCCTGTCTTCTACGTCTCCATGACCATATTGACGGCCCCAACTATGACCTCACACGGATCAGCCTTCCACTGCCACATCGAGTTGATGATATCTGGCCGCTATTCTGTCCATGGTCTGGTGAATGGCTACAGTGGAACCTCGAGGGCATTGACATGAATGCTGAGGCCGAGATGGCAGTACGGCAGGCCTGCCCTTGGCAACAGCTCTTGATGGATGAGAGCCATGAAGCTCCGCAGATCCATATTTACACGGATGGATCTGCAAATGAAAAGGAAGGAATCAGTGGTTACTCGGCTGTTATCCTGCTCAAGCTCGGAACAGCCTTTGCCATCTTCGGACTCCTCGGTGGCCAATTGTTGGGCAAACCGGCCTCGCAGTGGCCCCTTGCAGGCCCGGCGGCCCTTACTGCGGAGCAAGTGGCTGTAGCGGCAGCCCTACTTTGGGCTCTACAAGCACGGGCCCTACTACCACGGATTGACTGTCTTCTACATGTGGACTGCCTTGCTGCGGGCAGGGCGGCGGATGGAAGCTGGTCTCCGGTGGATGCCCTCTCCGTACAGGTGCACAATCTTGAACTAGCCCTACGCGAGCTGGAGGGGGTTACGGTCCAGATTGCGCATGTGAAGGGCCACTCTGGAGATGGATGGAATGAGCTCGCGGATGCTGTTGCAAAAAGTGCCTCAAGAGGTCAGCGCTCCTTTGCTGAACCACCGGAAGCTACATGCAGAGCACTCCTCGACACCAATCTAGATTGGCTCGGTTTTGAGATGGCGGCCAGAAAGAATGGGGGAGCCCAAGTCTATGACGGCAATCTGTGTTGGTCGGAAATGCCAAGACAGCCCCCCCTTCTACAGCCTGAACAGCTCATCCCTACTGAGATGACGCAGCAATCTGCTGCCCCCAACCACAGCAGCGCTTTCTACCTCAAGGCCTGTACTTTCAACGTTCAAGGCCTGGGCGGCAACTTCCGCTACATGGAGGAACAATTTGAAAGCGCGGAGTACAATGTGGTGATGATGCAGGAGACTAAGACGGGAGGTGGACAGTGCCAAAGCCAGCGATACTACCGCTTGGCATCTGACGCACAGCGTCATTGGGGCACAGCCATATGGCTCAGCAAGACCAAAGGCATCATGGAGCTTAATGGTCATGCAGTCCACCCGGAGGAGGCCAACACCACTGTGGTCTGTGCTACGCCCAGGCTCTTGGTGGTTGTGAGCAAGATTGGACAAGCTAAGATTGGGATTGTGGCAGCCCACTGTCCACATGCCACGAAGCCGAAGGAGCGCAGCGACTTCCTGGAGCTCCTGACCCGGCACTTGGCTAGCCTCAAGAAGGTCCAGCTGCTCTTGGTGGGAGTTGACCTCAACGGCAGACTCCCGCTGAACTACCCCAACGTGAGCGGAGACCTGGAATTCCAGGACCCGGATGCCCAGGGGGAACAGGCTGCCCAGATCTTCCAGGATTGTGGAGTCTGGGCACCGTCCACATACGCAAGTATCCACGTGGGAGAGTCGGCCACCCATGTCCACCACACAGGCCTTGAGAGCCGTATTGACTACCTGCTCTTGGGTGGTACTGCCCATGTCTCCAGGGCTCGGAGCTCTGTTGACCAAGGGATGGACAACGGCAGTCCGAATGATGATCATCGAGCTGTCGCGGTTGAACTCCAAGGAGAACTGTGTGTTGGACACCCACGCGGGCGCCTCAAGCGCCCACGCTATGACCTCGACAAGATGAACACGGCGGAGGGGAGGAGACTAATGAGCCAGGCCTGTCGTGCATTCCAACAGCCAGCGTGGGAAGTTCACCCGGATGAACACTGCCACAGGGTAGAAGTACACTTGAAGCAGACCCTGGAGACCTACTTCCCCAAACCGGAACAGCCCGGAAGAGCCTCCTACATCCCGAGCGAGGTGTGGGCGATCAGACGACGAAAGGGTCAACTACGGTGGCGAACCAGGCATCGACGCGGACTGTGGCGTGGTCTGCTTCGAGCCGCTGTACATGCTTGGAAGGAGGATGACCCGACCCCCTTCGTCGCCCGTCTCAAAAAGCAAGCCCTCCTCTACGACCTTGTGGCCGGGGCGGTTCGCCTTGCCACGGACAAGATCCGTAAGATGATTGCTGCGGCGAAGGACCAATTTCTGCGCGGACTGGCAGCTACGGGGCCCACCGATGTGGCGTCCATCCTACAGCGGGCTAAGAAGGCGGGATTGGGCAGCAAGGCCCGCCAAATGGTTGGAAGGTCCCTGCCGAAGCTCATGAATCCTAGGACCGGGGAGGAAACCACATGCGTGGCTGAACGTGACACGGTATGGCTCCAGTTCTTTGGTGAGCAGGAAGTTGGACACATCCTGCCCACCACCCGGTTCATCCGGGAGGCCCAGGCCAGTGAAGATGAAGTCCGAGATGACTGGCAGTGGAAACATCTCCCGAGCACTGTCGAGATTGAGGAGGTGCTGCGAACGACTGCCCGCAACAAATGTGCAGGTTTGGATGGAGTTCCGAGCGATGCACTGCGATGTAGCCCGAGCGACTTCGCCAGGATGATACAACCCCTGTATGTGAAAGCCCTCCTAGGAGGGCGACAACCGCTTCAGTGGCGAGGAGGAGTTTTGTTCGAGGCCTACAAGGGTGCTGGAGCCCAATGCGACGTTTCCAGCCATCGAAGCTTGTATATTTCAAGCTTCATTGGCAAATCCCTGCACCGTGTGATGCGGGGTAAGGTGCGGGATCAACTCGATGCTTTCCTGCATCCATTACATTGTGGAAGCCGACAAGGCATGCCTGTTCTCTTCCCCTCCCTGTTTGTTGTTGAGCACCTGCGCCGATGCCTCCAACAAGGCCTGAGCACGGCAGTGATCTATGTCGACACAAAAGCTGCCTACTACAGGTTGGTGCGACAGCTAGCTACAGGTGATTTGGAGATTGATGCCAATGTCGAACGACTTTTCCATCGATTTGGCCTGGACGGCGAGGATATGACCGAGCTCCGGGACCTCATCCTCGACGGGGGCATGCTGCAAATGGCGGAGATTGACGGACCGATCCGGGCGGCTGTCCGCGATTTCCATCGCGACTCCTGGTTTACCTCCCGCTTCACGGACGGGAGCGCTATTTGCCGCTCTACAGCGGGATCAAGACCGGGAGCATCATGGGCTGACACGGTGTTCGCTGTGATATATGCCCGCATACTCTACAGAGTCCACGAGTGCATGGAAGGCGAGCAGATAAATTTTTCATTGCCGTGGAACCAGGAGCAGGGGATCTTTACTGATCAGCCGGGTGATCAATGGCAATCGGCCTTTGACACCACTTGGGCTGACGACAGTGCGTATGCCCTGCAGGCGGACACACCGGGTGAACTTCTGAGCCGAGCCAGCCGGGTCGGATCACTGATTCTATCTGCCTTTCGCTCCCATGGGCTCGACCCCAACCTCAAAAGACACAAGACCAGTGCTATGATAAAGGTCAGAGGCCCTGGGGCCAAGAAGGCAAGGCGTGAGTACTTTGGCTCTGGCAAGCCTGAGTTGGTCCTTCCGGACCTGGGCGAAGGCATTCCGGTCGTCCCGTCCTACAAGCACTTGGGATGTGTTCTCGACATTGAAGCCCGGCTCCACCTTGAGGCCCGCCACCGCACTGCGTTGGCAGCGGCGGCGTATGAGAAGGCCAAGGACCTGCTGCTTCAAAACAGGGACCTGTCTTTGAGTACCAGAGCACTGCTCTTCCAGGCAGCAGTGGTCCCTTCTTACTACAACCTTGAGGTATGGATAGCGGAGGGGAAACATTGGGAGCAGCTCTGCGATGCCTTCTCACGGCTGGTCCGACGACTCCTTTGCCGCGACATCCCTGGGGAAGATTTATTCCGAGTTCCCCTCCCACTAGCTCACTGGGCGACGGATTGTTGGCCATTGGGGATGTTTGCACGGCGCAGTCGATTGTCTGCCATTGTTTCGCTTGCTAAGAAGGGCCCACCAGTCCTCTGGGCCATGCTGCAAAACGAAACAGACTGGTGTGCACAAGCCCGACGTGACCTGCTCTGGCTCACGCAGGGAGAAGAAGACCAGTGGCCGCGAGTTGAGGCGGCGGCGTGGCCGCAGTGGTGGCACCTCCTACGGTCCCGACCGGAGATGGTCAAGCGACGCGTGCGTAAGGCCAATGAGCGGGACTTCCAGTACTACAAGCGACGAGCTGCGAGTGATGTGTGCCATTGGTACATGTACCGTCAGCTTCCCCCAGAGACTTGTGCGGAGGAGCCGCTGCAGCCCTGGACATGCGGCATCTGCGACAAAAGCTTTGGGAAGAAATCGGCGCTCAGTGTCCACTTCTTCGGGGTACACGGCCGCAAAGCTGAGTACAGGTTCTTCTTGCAAGGCACTACATGCAAGAGCTGTGGGAAAAACTTCCACACCCCAGGGCGGCTGGAGGACCACCTCCGGGCTACTCGAAAGTGTGTGCGAGTACTACAGCGAGAGCAGAAACCTCTGGCACAGGCACCCCCAGGCTACGGTAGCCGTGGGAGGAGGAAAACTGAGGCCGACCAGTATACGCCAGCCCCGCCGACGATGAGCGTTGTGGGTAGCCATGACGGCAGAGAGTCGGAGGGGCGGCAGTGGAATACCTGGCAGTGCCAACTGCACGAGAGGCTCTGCGATACCCTTCTTGAGGACTTCGTGGTGGAAGAGATCGAGGAGCAAATCGAGCAACAGCTGAGGCGCCACCCCCTCTTCTACGACGAGATCTGTGAAGTTACGCAGCACTTGCGTGAGGAGATCGAGATGATCCATGCGGATCACGAGTTACAGCAATGGAGTAAGGAACAGTTTACTGCAATGCAGGCTGGGCTGCTCCACTACGAACAAAATGGCTTTGGCAGAACTTCGAGGACTCAGCGAGAGACCCAACGCCTTTCCTCAAGGGCAACGTTCTGTGCCGCAGTAGCGAGTTTCGACTGGATGTCGGCATACTTGCGACTATGGGGTGACAACGGGACCCAGAAATCGCCGCTGTACAGCTTGTCTGATAGTTGGGAAACTGCGTGGCATCAGACATGCAGCGGCGAGATCAGCGCAGTCGTGGTCAAAGACCCCTTGCTTTTGCTCCCGCAGGAGCTGAAGGCCGTCTGGAATGCCCTCATGAAAGGTGAGTGGCCAAGACTGAAGGCCCCAAAGAGCTTCTGGGAGAACTCCCTGGCAGCACCGTTTCTGCCATTTAGGGAGGACGACGCATGTTAATTAGGCAGCGGACACCACTGAATGCATTCAAATGCAAAAAAATGTATGTATGTATGCATGTATGTATGTATGTATGTATATGTAGATGCATATGCCGCCATCTCTCTCTCTCTCTCTCTCTCTCTCTCTCTCTGTGTCTGCATGTCTCTCTGTATGTATGCATGCATGTATGTGTGTTGCATGTGTGCACAAATATAAATATAAATATATATATATATATATATATATATATATATATATATATATATATTATATTATATTATATATATACACATATATTTATACATCTACATATACATATACATACATATATATGTATACATATATTTATACATATACATATACATATACATATACATACATATATATATATATATATGTATACATACACAGACACACGGTTAAGTATGCATGCATGTATGCATGCCTGCATGCCTATGTATGCATGCATGCATGTATGTATTTATGGATGGTCGCCATGAATGTAATGCATGTATGCATAGGTGGGTGGATGGATGCATGGATGGATGGATACACGTATACATGTATACATGTATGTGCGTAGGCATGTATGGATGTATGTGTATGCCTCTGTATGCACATACACATATGTACACATGTATGCATGCATGTACACACGTATATATGTCTGTATGCGTACATATTATGGCTAAATGCATCTTGTATAAAGCTAAGATGCTTCCTGATGTTCCCAACACTCACTCTGAAGACCAAGCTCGAAAGGCTAGTAGACAGCAGGACAGAACGTGCTCCAGACCATGGACTTGGGCAGCAACCGGGCTTCTTTGGGGTCAGTGTTTAGGGTTTCGGGGTAGAGGGGTGCATGCTGTATGATTCAGGATTTGATATAGGGGCTTTTATGATGGTTAGACCAAGGTTAAGGGTAGTGGCGAGCCCTCCGCTCCAGTTTCTCAGCCTCGCGCCCCAATTTCCTCATAGGGGCCCGAATAAATGACTCAGAGTAAGGTGTTGGGGTAGATGAATCACAGTGGTAGTACATTTATATGTCTGCTTCCCCAAGCCTGCACGAACTGTAGGGTCGCACACCCGGAATCTCAACATAGGGGGGTTTGAGGTTTCAGGTTTAAAGGGGCGTCAGCAATGAGTTCAGCTTTTTTGGGATTGATTACAGAACTTTCGAAGAGTGCTATTGGCAATGTTTCCGAGCCGTATATTACAGACAGGTCCGACAGCACCAGCCCTTTCGCCGAAAAGCCTGGTATCCGAAGAGTATCCTAAGCCTTTAGGGGTTTAGGGTTCAGGGTTTAGGGTTCAGGGTCTAGGGTTTAGGGCTTTGTGAGCCGTAGAACGAACCCTAAACCCTAATCCCTAAACCCATAAACCCCTCGAGGTCCAATAAATGGGCCGATGGGCAGCGACAGCTGGTGGAGTGGTGATGACCCCATCAACTTCGAGACTCCTAGCAGCACTGAGAGCAGTTGGGGTTTGGGTTATTGTTACTATGAGAATATTCATAACACTGTTACCATGTTTATTATGGTTCGGTTGGTGCTAGCATTACGTTAACGGTAATTACGACGTTCATTACTGTGATTATCAGTGGTTGTATTGCTATTCATGTGGTTGTAATATAATTCTTCTATGCGGTTTGGGGTTTAGGGTGGCAGCCAAACCCTGAACCCTAAACCCCTAAACCCCGAAACCCTAAACCCTAAGTTACTGGAATCTCTGAGGCTTTCGGGTTTAGCGTGGTTTAGGTTGATGGTGGTTTAGGGTCTATAATTAGTCGCGTAAGAGGGACCGGCTCCCCTCACAAAAGAAGGTCAGCGGGCAGTACTGCAGGGTCTTTTGGACTTAGGGCTTTGGGTTCAAGATTCACGGATTTGGGGTTTCTGTGTATCTAGAGTCTAGAGGGATCAGCTCAAATATAAAAGCTGAGCTCTTTTGTCCCTGAACGCTTAGCCCCAATCCCGCGGCTGTGGCATCGTGAAAGGCGCCAGATGACTCAGAAGAATGCCGTTCCAGCCGGTGTCGAGGAGGCCCGTGCAGCACAAGGGGCTTGGAGTTCAGGGGATTGGGTTACTCCAAGGACAACAGCAGGGACCCTTCGTAATGACCCCTCGGTGCATAAAGCTTAGTCATATAGCCTGTCATAGGGTAGCTGAGGATCCCCATTAAGGGTCCCTCCTTCTGCCCTTGGAGTTAAGGTTTGGTATTTCGAGCATCTACGGTCTCCCCCTTCCTCCCCTCACCCCCAAACCCCATTGAACTTTGCTAAGGCCCGATAGCGCAAAGCTGTCTGAGATCCAGGAAACTGTCTGAGATACAGGGAACTCGTAATGCTATGGGCTCCGGTCCCGAAGCGATACCATGTCGAGTTTTTGGGGTACCCTAATGGTAGTTCTCTAAATAAAGGTCCCTTTCTTTTCAGGTCCCCAAAATAATGTGGCATCCTCATAAAAGGGACCCCCAAAAGGAACCTTAATTTCTGGAGAGCTACCCAAATCATGCTGTGGTCTCAGTTTAGGGCGTTTCATATTTTGTGATATATAGTAGGGCTCTATATTGCTATTTTGGGGGTTCCTTGTTATAAGTATGGTATGATGAGCCCCAAAACCTCGTTCTTATTGTTAAGCCCCTACACTACCTAGATCCGCAGCAGACCTGTATGTACGAAGCAGCTGGGTGCCCACGTACCTGTAACTTATCTATAGGCTCATAACCTACCCTTTTTTAAGGTACCTACTTTTCTATATAGGAGATCCTAACCATAAAGCTAGGTACCCTAAAAAAGGGGTAGGGTATGACCCTCTAGGTATCTCGCCCTTCGAAACCCTACACTCCGAACACCCAGGCTCTTCAAAGCTCCAAACACCAACACAACAACATCCCAGAGCCCTTCACTCCCAAGCAGGGGCCCCAAGACCGTAAGCCAGAACCCCGCGAGTAATATAGGGGCCGTAATAATCACCTATACTACTTTGGGGCTTCCTTATTACCTATTCTAATGATTACGGGCCCTACAGATCCTTATAGTAGCCCTTATAGTAGGCCTTATACAGATCATAGATCCCTTTACAGGAACCCTAGGAACTCTGTTCTGAAAATTAAGGCCCCTACAGTAGCGAAAGCTCTGTGCAGGTCACTGCCATTGCGCTGCTACAGTCGCTAAAGCTGGCAACTAAAGTCTCCTTAGGAACGTTTAGCTAGGATGCCCAGTAGTACCCTTATTCCCTTTTTCTAGTCCTAGGTTCCTTATAAAGTTACCCAATACCAAAAAGAGAGGCCTTTTTATTCTTCGGTTACTGGGTATCCTAGTTAGGGTTTGGGGGTTTAAAGGTTAAGGGTTTAGGGTTCAGGGTATATAGTCTCCTTGGGAACTAAGTTTTTGTTTATATAAGCCCCAAGAGAATAGTAAGCATGTTGGCTCAGTTTTTTAAGTTTTTGTTCATATAACACCCAGGAGAATTCTAAAAATATTGGTTAAGTTCTTGTTCATAGAAACCCCAAGAGACTATAAAAAACAAGAGGGTTGAGCAGCGGTTTATAGGGGGGGATCATACAAGGTTTGGTAGGGGTGCTATACCCAGAGGCCCCAAAGTAGTTCCTTTTTGGGATTGCCGTATAGGGTTCTATATATGAACCCCAAAAAGGAACTACTTTGGGGCCTTTGGGTCGGTTGTAACGGGTCTTTCTGGGGTTCTCAGAAACGGGGTTTAGGGTTTAGGGTTTGGGTTTAGGATTTAGGGTTTAGGGTTTAGGGTTTAGGGTTCCTGAATGTTTGTCTGTCTGTCGACCCGTGTGCCCGTCCGTCTGTCGGTCGGTCTGTTTGTCCGTCTGTCTGTCTGCCTGCCAGTCTGTCGGTCTCTTTATCTGTTTACCTGACTATCAAAATCTATCCATCTATCTATCTGTCGCTGTTTCTTTTTTCTTTGTCTCGCTATCTTGTCATGTCTTTATCTATCATGCTCTCTATCTGCCCGTCTGTCCATCTATTTTTTCATCTATCTACCTATCTGTCCATTATAGCTACCTATCTATCTATCCATCCACCTCATCTACCTATCGACCTATCGACTTTCAACTTACGATGTGTGCCTATAGACTCAATGTTTGCTTATCCTAAGCCCTCAATCCCAATTTTTAAACCCTAAACCCAACCTTACGGACGAAATGAACCCTAAAACGGTTGCAGGTTCATATACCACATAAGGATTCACAGTATATGGGTATAGGGCCTCTACTTTTAAGGGTCATTTGGTCCTTCAGGAAGGCCCCAACTTTCCAAGGCATTTGCATGGATCAGATCGATCCCGCGCCGTTTTGCTCCAGTTGCCCCCGCATCTCGAGGCGCGAAGTCAGGTGTTGCGAGGGGGGTTGTTAGGGGTTAGGGTTTGAGATTCAGGGTTTAGGGCTTTTTGGGGCTTGTGGGCCTCAAGTTTTAGGGGGGAAACGGTTCTGATCCTTCGGTGCACTCGTTGTTTTGTCGTTTCAGGGTTTCGGGCTCAGAAATTGGGATGCCGTGTTGTGGGGTTCCCAAAACTGGTTAAGGATCCCACGATTCAGAGTGCATATTGGGGTGTTATATTAAGGCATTGAGCCTGAGGGGCTTGTTTTTCTGGGTGCGTCAGAGCTGGATATACTCTTGTGGGCTTCCGGGTCCAAGAGCATCAGGACTCGTCCCTTAAACCCTTATCCTTAAACCTTAAACCCTAAACCTTGAACCCTAAACCCTAGACCTTAAACCCTAAACCCTAAACCGTTTATAAGCTTCTGGATGAAGTACCTCGAGGATCGGGAGCCTTCGCGAGCTAAGGTCGGAAGTGGGGCCCAACGGATGTTCCCTCAACCCTAGACCGAAAGGCCTTAAACACTGGAGATATGTACCTCAAGTCTACAGCTCCAAAGTGTATCTATCTATGTATATATATATATATACATATATATATATATATACATATATATATATAGATATATATATATGTATATATATATATATATATATATATATATATATATATATATATATATCAGCACCGATTGGCACCCTTCTCCCCGCCCTACCTGCTCCGTCCTCCCCATCCTCCAAGTTTCGGCGCTTCATTTTTCAGACTGTTGCAGGGGAAGGCTTGAGAGCCTGCTCCTCGGTGTGATCAAGCTGGGCTTTGGAGTACCACACTTGAATACTTTTCTGGGACCTGTTACCTAAAGTGAACCAATTATGAAATGTTCGTCTATACTTTCTTCCCTGGTTGCTTCCATGCCCAGCAACGCGGAGGACCAGCTGAGCGATGCAATCTCTCACCACACAATGATATGTACATGGTACCATCATCGCCAAGTAGTTCACAAATCCCTGAACCGTAGGCCCGAATTCCCACCTGTCAAAACTTGTTACCGCAGGCCCAGTTGTCCTGGGCAGCGAATTGGGGCAAGGCGACCGGAAATTTAGGAATTACAGGGTCTTGGGTATTTGCGAAACTCTCTCGCGCTGTCCCCGTCGCGCTCTCTCTGTAACTCTGTCTCTTGTCTCTCTCTCGCTCTCTCTGTCTTCCTCTCTCCCTCCCTCTTAGTCTTAATTGTTCAGCCGAATAACTAGTCAAAAAGATGCATGTATGTGTTCATATGTATTTAGTGTATATATATATATATATATACATACATACATATAACACATACACGTACGTGAAGGCTAGTATGTATCTTGCCTGCTCCCTTGTTGCTTTTTGCTTTCCCTCTCTCTCTGTCTATCCGTCCGTCTGTCTTGCCCGGTCCGTCCGTCTATTTGCCTGCCTGTCTGCCTGTCTACCCACCCACGTACCCACTAGCTGCCTGTTTGCCCGCCTGTCTACCTAACTACCGACCTCCTACCCAGAAGTGGGACAGGTTTTGCTCGCGTGGTATGTGCGGGTGGAGTGGCGGTGAGTTGCTTAATCCTCCGTTTCCCATGACTGAGAAGGTCCAAACCACTTAACATCACCGAGACTAGACTGAACAAGAAGTCTTGGGAAAAGCTGAATGGCCCTTCATCGGGACTGTTACATGAAGCTCTTTCCAGCTTTTAATGGAGAGGACCTGGTTTGGAGTTCAATGGTTTAGGGTTTAATGGGTTTTGAATGCGTGCCCTACACCCTTATAACGGCCTCCAGCCCTCCACTCCTGAGGCTGAGCCTTTAAATCATAATCAGTTTACTTTCATCTCACGAAGCTCGAAAGGTCAAACCTTCAGAACCTGAACCCCGACGAACTCGATGGCTTGAAGCCGGGTTTGAGACTCGCAGTGGTCAAACTCAATCATTTTGTCAGGAAACACAAGCATAATAAGACATAGCTGTAGTTATTCAATAGTAATTATTCAATCATAACAGCATTAATACTGGATAAGATTGATAACGACGTCGTCATCGTTATCACCATCACTTGAGCATGATGACGACCATCATCATCAAGCACCGAAGCTACAAGTGCAAGCCTGCGAAGCAGAAGCAGGATGAAGCACGAAAGAAGTGGCACAAGTACAAGCAGCTTGCCAGGATTTCACTTTGGGTTGTGGTGCAACCGCCTTTGACTGCGTGTGTGTGTTGGGGGGCAGCGGTGGGGGTGTTACCCCTCTCTTGTTCAGAGTTGCCGGCGAATCCCAGCTTACAAGCTTGGGGTTCATGATCAATCTTAGGTCTCAGGGTTCGGGATAGGGTGGGTGAGGTTTTTGTGCCTTCGCTGGTTTATAGGTTTATAGTGAGAGTGTTCATGGGCTGCCTTTCTATACAGGGAGCTGACTAGCCAGACAACGACGCGCAAGTGACGGCATTCGGCTGACAGCAGACGCACCCACCCCAAGACCGTTCCAAGCCGTAGAAGCAACAAACTGTCACCATTGGACTCCATATGATCATACTTTCAGAACTAATTACTCGGTTTGGAGGAGGCTCTCTGTGACTGTTGGTTTGGCTGGTCTTGATGCTTCAGAGGTGTAATAGAAGTCAACACTGCAAACCCTAAACCCCCAACCGCTGGATCTTGAGCCCTAAACCCTGAAACGCTCAACCCTCAAAACCCCTAGGCCCTAGCCCCTAAACCCTAAACCCACTAAACCCTAAACCCTAAACCCTAAACCCTAAACCCACTAAACCCTAAACTTTTGTGCTGTAGTGGACCGCAGCATAAGCCGGGAGTCGCCTCCGCCGAGGATGGCATCCAAAGTTGCGCGCCCTGCTGCACAGCCTGGGACTCGGAAGTCTTACCTTAGTAGGGGATAGGGCTCCTCTAGAGGGATCTATAGGGTTCCTTTTAAGGGCTCTATAGGGGTTTAGGGTTCCTGTAAAGGGATCCTTACCTCTGGTTAGTAGGGAATGGAGGAATGGGCGTACAATTTCTAACTACTATTACTACCAGTCTTCCATTCCCTACTAACCAAAGGTAAGGAGTGAGGGTTTAGGGGTCAAACTGAGTTAGGCTTTCGGGTTTAGGGTTTAGGCTTCGGGGTTTAGGCTTTGGGGTTTAGGATGTAGGCTTTAGGGTTTAGGATTTAGGGTTTAGGCTTCAGGGTTCAGGGTTTAGGATTTGTGGAATCGGAACCCTACTTCAACTGCTTCGGGTTCTCCAGTATCTGTGTTTCAGGCTTTGAGGGTCAGGGTTTAGTATACGAGATTAACAAGTTTGGCCATTCAAGTCTAGGGCTGATAGGGTCTTAGAACCTAAATCCTTATGGGTACTTAGAAATATTGTTTAATTTTTGGTTATTATAATCCCTAAGAAACAGCTAAAATTATGATTTTTGCTAGGGTTCTAAGTTCAGTATAGACTCCCAAACCCCAAACCCTAAACCCTAAACCCCAAACCCTGGGGTCTCGGGGGTCGGTCGGCCTTCCAAGATGCAGACTTCTCCCCTTGCACCTGCACCGCCCAGACCTTCCAAAATCCCTTAATTAAGGAATATACCTTAAATCGTATTCGGGATCCTATAAGGGATTTTGGAAGGTCTGGGCGCAGCCCCTCACGAAGCGCTTTCATTCCAGAAGCATTGTACCTGCCACCCTAAAGCCCTGAACCCTTTTAGTCCAAAACCCTCAAACCCTAAACCCTTCAGTCCTATGCCCTAAAGCCTTAAACCCTTTAGTCCCAAACCCTACGCCCATGCTCTAGTCACCGTGACAATGGCAACCACCTGGCCTTCAAATCTCATTAAAGTCAAGCAGCTTCATAAACCGTGAATCCTACTCTAGGTTCCCCAGTAGTACCCTTTTGGGCGTTTTTTTCAAGGGTTCCCGAATGAAAACTGAAGACAGGAAAAAGGATACCCTCATGACTAAGAGGACACTGGGAAACCTAGTGTTACTGTTGATGGACATAATCCTGCATTACCTCAAGGACTCTAAACTATGGGAACTATGGTATATTCCCGATTATGGGTACTGCAGGATTTCTATCATCAACGGGTGTGTTAGTGCTTCTTGAACACCACCTTGGCCCCAAGCCTCATTACTGGGCATCCTAGTTACTCTGACTCTACTACCAAGGCTTCAGGAGCTTTTCAAGCCCCTCGGCAAAAGCAGGGCTTGAGGACATGTTCTTGGGATGCGGGTTCAAACGCCAGGGTTGAGGGGTTTAGGGTTCAGGGTTAAAGGGGATTGGGGGTTTAGGGTTTAAGATTTAGGGTTTAGGGGTTTGGGGGGTTTAAGTTTTAGGGTTTCAGGTTTAGGGTTTAGGGGTTTAGGGTTTAAGGACGGTAGATAGGTCTAGAGCTTATCGCTCCAGGGTCTCTTGGTTTAGATTCAGAGCTTCATGTAGAGTATGGTTTATTTTACTAGTATCCCCATAATAGAACCCAATATATACACCCACCAATATTCAAAAGAAGCCCGATCTACACTCACCAAAACGGTAATTTTAGCCCCATTTCATGTAACTTCTGACTGCAAGAGCTGCCAATGATCCCGAAGACACGGGGGGATCGACTCGAGTGTGGGTGCTTGTCAAAATTAGGGTCCCGTTTAGGGTTTAGGGTGTAGGGTCCCTTTTTGGGTAGCGTAAATATTAGGTGGCGTACTATAATAAGGACCCAAAAAGGGACCCTAATATTGACAACCACCCATGTAAACAATGGCCAGTGCACTGAGATTAGATGGCACCGGCAATTCCAACACTAGCCCGATGCATCGTGCATAGCAGTAGCAACTGTAGTAACCACGACGGGTGGCTGTCAAAATTAAGGTCCCTGTTTGGGTCCCTACTATAATACGGCACCTATTATTTAGGGTACCCAAAAAGGGGCCTTAATTTTGACAACTACCCATGAGGATTTGAAAAGCCATAGACATGTTGTTGTCAGCAGCCAGTATGTGAATCTCCCATTCTTCAGGGCTGAGCCCAAAAACTCCAAGCCGTGCTCGTGGGGTAGGCAGGCTCAGTCAGATCTTGGATCTGTGTGGCTGCCAAGCATAAGCCTATAGAGGTTAAAGGTTTAGGAATTCTAGCAAGTTTCCCAGTTCAGCTAATAAGTATGTTGGTGTCTGGTGTGCAAGGTACGCAGTTCTATTTGGAGTAGCACTTCTGCGGCACTTAGAGGATCATGGGACTTAGTAACTAGGGTTATAAGTGAGGTAACTCTACTTATAACTACTTATAACACCAATTAAGCTACTTCTAAACCTTAGGTACTAAGTCCCATGATCCTCCAAGCAGTATTGCGGAGCTTTAGGCATCCATGCGGTCCGAGACTTGCCCCGAAAGCGAGAAAGGAGGTTCCCTCGATCCAATGAGACCAGCCCTGAGCCTAAGCCTTTTAGGGTTTAGGGATTAGGGTTTAGGGTTTAAGGTTTAGGGATTAGGGTTTAGGGTTTAGGATCGCCCGCAACTTGAACCGGGGTTTTGGTGGCGTTCTATCTTATGCCCAGCCTCAAACTGAATGCTTCCGCTTGCCTCGGTCCATAGAACGAGTTGGAGGCGAGGATCTACAGCAGGGTTTCGTGTGCTCGGCCTCCAGAAGGACTGATGCCTTTAGTCTACTAGATCGGCCTTAATAATTGTCCTCTTGTTTTTTGGTGGTTCCTTAAAACACTTATAGTATAATATACCACCCAAAACCCTAGATTAATTATTAAGGTCCCTATGTTAGTCTTCTAGAGGGTGCTTCCAGACGTTCCTGTTTCAGTCAGCAGCTCCCAAACCCAAGAGCCCCAACGTGGAAATCACAACCATGAAACCATAAACCCAGACCCCAAATACTTTCAAACCTGAACCTTACCACGCCCTCAACCGCAAACCCTGAGGTTTCAAAAGTCTCCCTCCACTGGGTCCCTTGCCGGGCCCAAAAAAGTGGAGAAGGAGTTTGCAGGCCTCTCTTCGGGACGAGCGTTTGCTGGCAGGAACAGGGGACTTGGTGAGTAAGGTCATAAGTACCGTAATTGGGGTTACAAGTAAACATAAGGTTGGCTGTTGTAGTTGTATCCCGACTGACTACGTCCCCTGATACTCTGGGTCGCATAGCTATTAAAAGGAGCACTGTTTCAAGCCGCCTACGGCTGCTTTCCTTTTTTGCTGCTGTCATGGTCATGACCACCATGAATCCTGCGAAGCGTCTTGGTCCTAAGCGCAGACCCCCAGACCGATCCGTATCATTTGCGATGAACAAACTCTTCGACAGGTAAAAATTTTCATGCGTTTAATCGGCGGACAACAGAAACAAGCGTAGTGGCGAACGGATCGTAAGGGTCTACTCAGATTCCTAGAAGGAACCGTTTCAACCTCAAACCGTATAACTGGCTGTAACTATAGGGTTGAGTGAGCCTTAGCCGCTGGACCCTAGCCTTAAACCGAGGGTATAGGGTTGGCGTGTCGCGTAGAGGGTGGAGGGCAGTTGGGCACCCTGCAGGAACCATGCGAAGTTGCATCATGTCGACACCTGTTTCATAGAGTCCCTCCTTCAGAGATCGCTAGAATCGATGTGGACGGCGGCATAGCCGCGTGGGTCCAGACCATTGAGCGACGAACCTTGTAGGGTTTTGCTTCGGCAAGAGCGTCCTGCAGCACGACTCGTGTGTACCATGCACATAGCAAGGTCATTTCCTCCACACGCTGCAGGCCAAATGGAAGCCCTACTCCTTTCGCTGCCTGCACACCCTTGGCCCGAGATTTCAATCCCCAAACCTCCTGAGGTTCCTGAGCAGCACCCTTCTGTCCTTTTTATTTTAGGGTCCCCTTACTAAGACTGAATAGGCTACCCTCATTATTAAAGGGTTGCTCAGTCTAGCTTCCCTGCAAGGGGAAGCATCCGACTGCTTCAAAGTCCTGAGGAGGAGGAAGAGGCGCTCCATATGTAGCAATCGCCGGGCCGTCGCGGGTTGGTGGTTGTTCGGAGCTTGATGCCTAGACCCGAAACCCTAAAGAAGCGACTTCAAGGACGAAGCATTTTGGATGCCTGCGATTTTCTCATAGAAATCACACTTACTCGGCATGAGGTGGAGATGGACTGAACAAGCACACGGCACGTGCAAACCTAAACCGTTTAATCTAATGGTTTGATAGGAGCCATTGCTGTGCTTAGCTTGTGCTTCTTCAACTACCTATGTTCTGAGTTTCCTTACTGGGTCTCAGAGGTTCTTAAAAGCGAAAACCGTCCGGACCGTTTAGACATGGATCTTCCCTCAAGTACAGCCGAGGCCCTCGACTTGTCGGCAGACACATGGGTGGTTAAAAAAATAAGGGTCCCTTTCTGGGTCCTTAATGTAATACGGCACCTAATACTTAGGGTACCCAAAAAGGGACCATAATTTTGACAACTACCCACATATTATGCTTCCGGATTATCGGCTTAGACATACCTAGAACCTGCAACGAAGCTCCCAGCCCTAAACCCTCCTTGAAACCCTAAACCCTACCTTAACCCTGAAAAACACCTACCTTTTCAGGGCTCCTTATTATGAGTTCATTATATAAGTCCTTAAAAGGCAGGTTATTCCGGGTTAAGGTAGACCCTAAGTTCCTAAACCCTGAGCGACTTGGATGTCGAGCTGCTCGGGACAGGCCCAGCAACGACAACGAGGAGGAGGACATGGCCCTCGTTTGCCGATCTGCGCAGATGGCGGCGTTTTAGATCAGGGCTCCCTTCGGAGAATCAACTGGGTTTTGGAGTTTTGTGATTCTCTTTAATAGGCACCCTATCCCTCCAAGGACCTCATAGTTAGGGCCCTAGAACCCGTAAGGACCCCATAATAAGGTCCCTGGAGGGATTGGGGCACTGCACCAGCATCTAGCAGAACTTACGACAACTCCCACGCATTCACAGCAAGAGCTTCCCTGCTCTATCATGTCTACAAACTTAAACTCCTGAGGGAGTTTGCGGCGGGAGCTGGTTGGTCCCTCAGGCACTGGCTGTGTCGAAAAGCAGACACACACACACACACACACACACACCGATTTCCAACCAAACCCATCAAGGTTTATGGTACAGGTTTCTGCTTCAGGTCGGGTGTTGGGCTGTAGGGGCTTGAGGTTCACTTACGGGTGAAGGTTTTGGATGCCGCAGGACCAACTGGGCCCGCTGAACACGGAGCAGGCCGTTCCAAGTGTTTGAATTCCATGGGTTAAGGATGGTCAATCTCCATGTTCGTGTGTTGAGGAGGAGTATATGCTTACGAGGAAGGGGTACGAAGGAATTTTATAGGTGCTTAAAGCCCGGAACCTCAAGTTCACCTCGAACTGCCAACTGCTGCCTACTCTCAGCTCTCCAAAATTGTTGAAGAGTCGTATTGCTCCGTGAAGCCATGTATAGCCAGAGTGAGGACAGCATCTTGGCCCCACGGGAGCCTAAGCCTTGCCCGACACTTCGTTAGTGCATTCGCACTCATTGCTCTGTAGAGAAACGATCCCAATAACCCTTAATTAAGGCGCGCGCGCGCCTAAAAAAAACTACCCTGAAGACAAAACCTACAGAGGAGCGGCCGAGGGAAGTGTACAAAAGTGTGGCAGGCGCAGCAAAATCGCACGTTTTGACCTTCCCCAGCGGTATTGTGGCAGAAGCAAAAACGTGACACGATTTCGTGTCCAGTTTTCTGGGCGCCCTAGGCGACCATCAGTGCTATCATCATCGATGTCAACATCGCTATCATCCTCACAGCCACCATCGATATCACCATCATCTTCATCATTCTCATCATCATCGTTATCATCATCGTCATCAATGTGTTGAGCAGTGGGCTTTTTGTGTGCTGGGAAAAGCCGGCCTGATTTATTCTCCGGACCTGGGCTGCAAAGCTAGTCTTACGGCAGAAGGCGAAAACACTGGTGGGGCCGATGACTTTGAAGGTCGCGGCAAGTTTGTTGAGGTTTGTGGGTGGAAAAGGTATGGGGCAAAAGGTCTTTAAACAGTCACCTTTGCCAGATCGCTAGGTCATCATCATTGCTACCACGATTGTTATCATCATCGTCATCATCATCGTTATCATCATCGCCATCGCCATCGATATCATCGTGACCATCGTAATTTTCATCATCATCGTTGTCTTCCTCGTCGTCAACATTTCGAGCGGTAGTTTTTTTTAGGCGCGCAAGCCTTAATTAAGGAATATACCTGAAATCATAATAAATATGATTTAAGGACCCCCTGTGTTCATGTGTTCGGGTTTAGGGCTTCGGGGGTTACATGCGGCTCTGGGGTCTGGGCCAAGGGCCTGATACGTCCAGGATCCCGGTGGTCTTTACAACGACTGCTGGGACTCTCCCAAAGAGACTTCGAGCCATTCTGGGCCCTGGGGCTGATGAGCCCAGACCTTCCAAAATCCCTTAATTAAGGAATACTCCTTAAATCATATTAGGGATCCTATTATAGTTTAAGGTATATTCCTTAATTAAGGGATTTTGGAAGGTCTCGGAGGCTCAGGAAAGGCATGATGTATGAGATGTCCCAACGTAGACCCGAAGCTCTAACTTACTTAAGCCATACGGAAAACTTACAACTCCCCGAAACACGAGACAACCGACAACTCGGAGACCGTAAAGACTAATCCCTGTGGCACCATTCAATTAGCGCTTTTGGGCTTAGGGTCCGCGGAGTCGTTTAGCTCTTGGGTTGGGGCACCCCCCAAATTGTTCAAAAGTTGTCAAAACCCCAAGCATAAACCAGAACCCGAACCTGAAAAGCAAAGCTCGGAAACCCCACAGCTTGAGCCTAAACCATATATACGTCTTCTGAGTGTGGCGGCACATGATATCACCCCAAGCCACCTGTCAACGGAGACGCCGAAAGCGAATTTGCGGGCAACCCCGGCGAGCACCTGCACCGGAGAGCCAGACCACCTAGTAATAGTAATAGTAATAGTCATCGTAATAGTATTAATAATACTAGTGATAGTAATAATAATCATAATAGTAACAAGAATAATAAGAATAATAGTAATAATAGTAATAATAGTAATAATAGTAATAATAGTAATAATAGTAACAATAGTAAGAATAGCAATAGTCATAGTCATAGTCATAGTACTAGTAATAATAACAACCACCACCGGACACCAGCACCAGACCACTTGGCAAACCACCCAGCGGACCAGCAGGAAGCCACCGAAACAAACACAGCTCAGAGATCACCACCTGGACCCCGAAAGTATGATTCCCCTCTTAGTGGCCCTCCAGAACTACAGAGTAGCCCGAACAAGAGAACGTCTCTGACTCTGTATTTGGGACCCGAAAGTATGTAGAATAATAGCCTTTTATAGGTTTTGGGCCATTATTTTACCTACTTCTGGGGATTTAGGCAGGACTCAGGATCATTTCGTGTACTGGCGGATATGGCGGCATGCAGAGAGACGACCAAAAATGCCTCGCCGAATGTAATGGTGGCATTCAGACTCCAGATTTCGAGACCAACATGAGGCCAAGGTATTGACGCAACGAATCGCGCTTTCGGGAGGACACAGCCGCGCGGATCGTGTGTAGATAATTCTAGGTGAGTGTAAGGCACCCATGGCGGGTGCCATGCTGCTTGGGAAAAAATAGGTAGTACTACTAGGGAGACCCCTTAAAGGGTATCCCTTCTGACTTCTGAACCCTACTTCTGGCTCTCTTAAATTGAGAGGGTCTATATCCCCAAGGGTCCCCCTAATCGCCCTAATCCTAACTCCCAGAAAACACACTGTCGTTTGAAGGATGACATGGACAGCGGCCGCGGTCCTATCCACGTGGGAAAGGCCGTGAAGAGGGTTTATGGACTTTGTGCGATGTAGCTTTTTCGATTTTATGTCGGAAGGGATGTTTCGTTCTCTTAATTAGACTGGGTCTTCGGCTTTCGTATCGAAGGAAGGTTATTTAGCTAGGAAGGTTTGGTGTTCAAGCGGCGCTGTGCATGAGGCATAGTCTTTGCTCTCCCTGAAGCCTTGCGGTTTCTAGCTTCTGCGCTGCCTGACACCAGCACCCTTTTGCCCTATGGTGTTTGCGCGATTAGTAGACGGCTTTGATTCCTATCAGTCCTGTTCTACATGTGCTATGCGTGTGTGGTTTGGGGTTTGGTGTCGGGATGGTGTCGTGTCTGACAGGTCGAACATAGGGTTTAGGGTTTAGGGGAATAGGGGAAGGCTCGAGATGCACGCTGCAAGGTTCTGCACTACGGCGAGTCCATCATGCCGCCGCACAACGTCAAGTGGATCTGCTGGGCGCCTGGCATTGCTCTATGGGGCCTCGTAATCAAGGCAATCGCGACTGCATCTACATGAAGCGACTTGGAATTTTGCAGGCAGTAGAGATGTGAGCTTTCTGCAGCGTGGTGTTGCCAACAGGGTTGGTCTCAATATTAGCAGAGAAATCGCAATTTATTGAAGCAACCCTCCAAAGGATAAGAACCTCATCACGAACATGAGTGCGTGCCAGGCAGCTTTGCACGTTCGCTTCCGTTGCTCCCCCGGTAACCTGGGGCCTACATTGCAGAGCAAGAGACTGCGGCGCTCTTGTTTTAGGCCTCGGTCTTTGCCTGATGTTCTATGCCAACTCCACGGCGGTGTTCTCGACAGCCTTCAGGAGCATCAATAACAAAGGTCCAACGCCCAGAGTGTTTCTGTAGATTTACCCTAAACCCTACACGTTTGAGGAAGTTGGGGTTTAGTTTTCCGGCTTTTGAGGTGTTTTAGGGTTTAGGGTTTAGGGTTTAGGGGTTTAGGGTTTAGGGTTGGTCGAGTTTCAGGAGGGTTTCGGGCTGAGCCTTAAGCCCCTTCGGGTGCTCGTTTCCTGGGCTCGGGCTTTGGGGGTTTTGGGTTTAGGGTTTCGGGCTTGAAGAGAAGCCGCCCTTATGGTTCCGAGTTTAGAGTAGTGGGTGATGACAGTGGCAGAAGGACTCATTCGGAAGGTCTTTGGAGAAGGGTTTTCGGTTTGTTGGGGGGAGGGGGGGGGGGTTGGGGTTTCGGGAAGGTGTGGGTCACTGAACTCCGCTCTCCTGGTTAAACATGCCCAGCCCTCTTTCAAGCATGCTTCTCGATCACCAGTTAGCACATGAGTGTTCGGGGATTGAGGTATATTGAGGTATTATGGGTACCAGCGGTGTTTCTCCCCTTGGCGTCATTCATTCAGTTCGTTCCGCCATGAGATTGCTGCCTGGCCTTGCCCGCTTCAGCAGATCGACCCTGAAGGTGTCACTTTACAAGTAATCAGTAAGTATGTTCGCAATTGATGCCAGACAGAGTTGTATCGTAAGGGGGCAGCTTCATGAGCTGTGAGAGACGATGTTCCGAAAAGGGAGAGGGCTGTTGGAGACAAAGACCGCTTTGGACAAGTCAGGTCGTACAGGGGTTTGAAGAACTGTCGCTCTTCTTCCTCGGGCTTCCTATATTACACATAGGCCCCAAAGTAGTTCCTTTTTGGGATTACCCTATAGGATTCTATATACGAACTCCAAAAAGGAACTACTTTGGGGCCTTTGGGTACATTCATACTGTCAGAATATAATACCCCCTTCAAAGGCTATGGCCCCGCTCTGACTGTTAAGGCCCCTTTGTGTCTTTGAACGGCGGATGGCCGTGAGACACTTTCGACCCAGTCACTGAGCCGCAAACCCTAAACCCTAAACCCTAAACCCTTAAACGCTAAACCCCCGAGGCCCACCCTAAACGCTAAACCCTGAACCCCAAGGTCTAAACTCTAGCGCCCTAGAGCTCAAGCCGTCTGTCAGACTTCATCCGGTAGAAGGCTACAGAAGCCGAGAGAGAGGAGAAACTCCTTGTAAAGACTTCATCCGCGCCAGGTCCTGGCAAACTTGGCCACCAGGAGGTTGCCTTTGTGGCGCTGCTCATGGGAGGCCCACCTCAGTGCTCCAGGGCGCCAAAATCTGGGATAAAGGAGTTGCTGGATTTCTACTTGGGATTCCCCGCCTACTATAGGGGCCTTAATTACCTATACTATTTTGGGGGGTTCCTTTTAAGAATTACACTGTAATGGGACCCTTAATCGTTCCTTCGGAGCCGCTTGAGGTTTGGGGTCTAACTGTCTGGTTCTCAGCAGGGAGGGGGAGCATGGATTATGAGACTATGAGAGGGCATTATCTAGGGACTGCTTATAGGGATCCATTCCCCCATAGGCAACTGGGTTGCGGGCAGAGACAACGGCTCCCAGGGGAGGCCTAGAGTGATTTCGACCGCTGTGGTACCGAAACAGCATTGAGTGCAACGTCGAACCAAAAAGCTGTATTTTTGAGCGAAGCCCCCTTAAGTTCAACCCCGGGTGTAAAATTTTTTGTGGCTCCCTATTGGCGGGTGGTGCCACTATGCCAAATGCACTTCAGAGGCCTATGCTGTCTGGGCAAGCCAAAGGCAACCTGAATACCGCATACTGCACAACAGTTTAGGGCGAAACCACGGTGAAACGAATGGTGCGGAAGGTTTCCCAAATCCCCGAACCAAGCACTGAACTTTACCCATAAGCCCCATAGTAGTTCCTTTTGGGGATTACCTTATAGGGTTGTAAATATGAACCCCCAAAAGGGAACTACTACGGGGCCTATGGGTAGACCCTGACTAGACCCTGACCCTCTTAAGCTTCCTACACCAGGTGTTTGGGCGCCTAAAGGTCCGAAGCCCCGCGCCCCTTGCTAGGTCTAAGCCTAACTCATCCCCAATCCCTAAAGCCTCAAACCCCAAACCCGAAATCCCAAACCCTAAACTCCCAAACCCCAGAACCTAAACCCCAAACTCCATACCGCGAGGCCTAAACCCTATAAGCCCTGTTAAAAAGGCCCGTACAAAAACCACAAACCATAAACCTGAACCCCAAATGGGAGTTTCCGAAAACAGGGGACCCTAATATAGTAGCCTGTCTAGTAGGATCCTGATTAAAAGGACCCAAAATAAGGTACTCCTAGTTTTCGGAACCTCCCAAATATCTCCAACTCCCGAAGTCTGAAGCCTTAAACCCTAAACCCTAAACCCTAAACCCTAGTCTGAAGCTTTCCTTCCCCAGGCATTTACTTGCCCATGCCCCTGTCACTCTGGCTCACCCGAACTGTCCGAACCCTGGCCTTCGCTTCCGGGGCTTCTGGAGATAGCCCTGAGGTCCCAGAGACTCCAATACCCCTCAATTAGGGAATATTCCCTAAATCATATGAACGATCCTACTATAATTTAAGGTATATTCCTTAATTAAGGGATCTTGGAGTCTCTGGGTGTAGGTTTGAGGTTTAGGGTCTAGATAGCCCTGAAGCTCGGGCCATGGGGTTTGAGGTTCGAAATTTCAGGAGTTTTGGGTGTAGGGTTAAGGGCTTCGGGCTTAGGGTTTAGGGTTTAGGGTTTAGGGTTTAGGGTTTAGGGTTTAGGGTTCCGGTTCAGGTCTTCGGTTGCTTAGGGTGTAGGGTGCGTGGCCTTAAAGCCTCAACTACAGTCGGCAATGGTCCAACAGCTACATGGCGAGGCCAGAATACCTACTGGCACTCTTCCTTAGGGCTCCTTGTGAAAGGGGTTTGGGTTAGGGGGTTTAGGGGCTTTGGGTTTAATTCTGCGACAATGCCCTATTCCAACAAAGATGGCTGCCGAGCTGCTTCGAATCCTTTGCAGTGCCATGCTTCCTCTACAGTAAACCCCACAAAAATGGACACCGGATGAAGGCCAAGTAGTGCTGGGATTCCCGATATGTTTACTCTTAAGCATTGAGGCTAAGGTAAAAGCCAGAAAGTTGGAATATGATTATCCTAACCCTTCTATGGTAAATTATAGGGTATCCTACCATGAAACCATATTCCAACTTTCTGGAGTTCCCTTTAAGCATTGAGGCTATTAGGTTCCCAAAAATTTTGGGCTTCCTCTGCCCTGAAGTCCGGTGTTCTTTTGCCTCGAGCTTCCTGCCATTTCGGGCTGATTCAGGGGATTGTGACTTCTGGTGTGGAGGACATCAGAGCTGTGTACCCTGAATCGTAAGCAATTACCCCGAGGCCCCAAAGTAGTTCCTTTTTGGTGTTCATATATAGAATCCTATAAGGTAATCCCCAAAAGGAACGACTTTGGGGCCTCTGGGTAAGCCTGGGTCTAAACTCTTGAAGCCCTGAACCCCAAACCTTAAACACAGCTTGGGGCATCGTCTTTCCTTCTGAGACTCTGCTAGCTCATACTTTGGGGATTTGGATCCCAAGACCATGCTATGCTAGGCTTTGGAGTTGTGCTGAGCCTTAGGGCAAGGTTTTCCGGCTCAAGATTCAGAGGGCTCTCGACCTTTACAAGGACATTATAGTGTGCAGGATTCGGTGAGCGGCAGAGGAAAAATCAGGTGGAAAGGAAGGTCCGACTGGCAAGCTTAATGGTTTAGGGTTTAGGGTTTAGGGTCTTGGAAAGCGATTCTTTTTTCTGTCTAGACGCTTCGCCTGAACTTCAAGCAACTCTATCGACCTGGAGGCGCTCTCCGCCATGCAAAGCAGGCAGACACTGTCCGGCCGGGGAGCTCCTGGCAGCGTATCCACAGCGGAATACACTTAGAGGATCATGGGACTTAGTAACTAGGGTTATAAGTAAGGTAGCTATACTTATAACTAATTAAGGTACTTATAACCTTACATACTAAGTCCCATGAACCTCCAAGCAGACCTCGAGGCAGCGCTGAGAAGCGAAAGAGACCAACTCTCCGCGCTTGCGGACAAGGCTGATGCCCAGCAGCGAGGCTCAGAGGCAGTTCCAGCACCGATGGCAGAGTCGGCATCCAGGTCCTCGTAATGCACCATTGGCACACGGTGCTCCAGGAACCCAGAGACTCCAATATCCCTTAATTAAGGAATATACCATATGATTTAAGGAATATTCCCTAATTAAGGAGGTCACCACGAAAGCTGCCGAAATGATCATGACTCGTGGTCGCCCGGCAGTGCCGGTCCTTTACCATGACCACGACTGAGACAAGCAACTCTAAGCAGAAAAGCCCTAAACCCTACCTTAGCCCTGAATATCCTACCTTTTTAGGGTTCCTTATTATGATTTCCTTATATAGGTCCTTAAAAAGGTAGGTTATTCCGGGTTAAGGTATAAACCTTGAACCCTAAACCCGACAAAAAGGCCCCATTGCACTAAACAAGCCCTATAAACCTTAAGGCCCTGAATCCGTTAACGCGTGTAGTGGTTGAGCACCGTTTTCCGGGAACAGCAGGAGAGTCTTTCCTGCATTGAAGGCTCTCAGGACTAATCTTTCGAGGCGGTTGGGCACGGAAACCATACGGCTCTCCAAGATCTTCTCTGCCATGAGACCAGTTTGTTTGTTTCACCCTGGCTCAGAGTGATAACTGATAGTTTGAGGTTGAGGTCTCAATGTATCATCTGGTAGTAGTCCCTATTATCATAAAAAACCAGAACCTGTGATTAAGGCCCCTACTCGATGTTGTTAGTGTCGAGCTGCGAGCTTTCTGGAAGTCTTTGTTTTTGAAAGTTCGTAGCCCACGTAAAGGCACCGGAAGCAATCTTGCGAGGTCACCATGCGATTCGGCCATAGATACGGCCTCCTTTTGTGCTGGCCCTACGTGGGGGGTTGCGCGGACATTTCCCTTGTCCCAAAAGGTGCTGTGCAGAACTCTGATTAGTGTTCAACAATTTGCCGTCACCTTCCTTACGGGAAGTTTTCTTTACTAATACAAGGTTCCGCACACCATGTTTATAATAGTATATTTAGTATATCCCGAAACCCTATTTCAAGACGTCAGTCCTGTGTTCTGCCATAATTTGATGGCCAAGCCCCGACCTGCAGCCTGAGTAGCTCGTCTAGGCATGAAGAATGGTCTCAGGGATCAGGGTTTGGGGGTTTAGGGTTTAGGGTCTAGGGGTTTGGAGATTTAGGGGTTTGGGCAGGGTTTTGGTCCAGTACTAGTAGCCAGATTACTTACAGACATTGCGATCATGCACGTATTGGCTATCGGGAGCATAAGCTACTCCTTTACAGGCAGTTGTGCTTCTAGAGATACTGCTGATGGACAAAATCCTGCATTACCCTTTATAAGGAATATACCCTAGTTCCCATAGTTTAGAGTCCTTAGGGTCATGCAGGATTTTGTCCATCAGCAGTAGCTCCAATATTGATTGTAGTATCCTTAAGGGAGGGGGGTCCAAGGGGGGTATATAGCCTAGTGATCCCTAATTCTCCCTAGTACTCACTAAGGTTCCCTTACAGTCCCCTAAGGATTCCTTCTACCCTCCCCCCTTCAACCACCCTCCGTGAAGGATCCTATAAATTGAGAGAGGTTCCTTGCCTTTCTCCTCTTGGGGCACCTGATTACCGCGAGGAGCTCAATCTGGGTCGGAGTTTGTCTTGTTCGAGGATGTGACGGTTCATGATTTAAATCCTGCATTACCCATAATAAGGAATATGCCATAATTCCCATAGTTTAGGGTCCTTAAAGTAATGCAGGGTTTATATCATCAACGGGAGGGTGTAAGGAGGAGAGTGGAGGGCCGGCTTCAGATACCTTGTGGTGTGTTGCCTGCTTGCTTGAAGCTGTCACTTAGGAGTACTCATGAAGGCTTCGATCTCATGCGGCCAGATTATGCTTATGTATTGGAGTGGCTTCCACAGGCATCGTACGATTCAGAGTTGGTTTGGGGAGTAATTGGAGCATGTCACGCGTCTGGGTTGGGGACCTGGTGAGGGAGTTTAAGGCGTCCCAGATGCAATAGACTCAGTTTGCTCTGGGCCTGGATGAACTTTGCAAAACCCCTGTAAAACCAGCTTTTGAGGTTCTGTCCACAGCCGCATGAGCCCGTGCTTCTCCCACCTAGCCATTCTGGTCTTCAGAATCTCTGTCCTGTGAGGCCCATGCAGGATTATGCCGCTCCAACAGGCCCAGTCTAGCTGCTGTTGTGATAAGCCTTCGCTTCATAGCCCCCCTTTTTCAGCAGGATGTCAGAAACACAAGTTCGCTTACCCCGAAGCCACTAACCCCCAAAATCAAAAGAGGCCGCTACAGTTCAGACTGGACCATCCCGCATGGTCCGTGGACCAGATCGCAAGCATGGACTTAGACCCGAATCAACAAACTTGCACGTGCGTGCCCCTGGAGGATCTGGGGCTTTGTAAGTAGGCTTTAGGGTTTAGGGACACGATGTTATTACTACTGGTAAACTATAATTCATAAGTGCCGGAGAGGTTATAGAAAAGGCTAACTTGCTTACAAGCCCACTTCCTAAGTCCTCCCGTCCTCACGCTCCTGCATGGCACATTATGGTGCGTCATGTCGAAGCTTAACTTCTCAAAAACCCCTTATTCCGACGTAGTGCCCATATAGTTACACTAGAGCTGATTCGCCAAGCCCAAGCCTGATAATTAAGGATTAGTCGACGAGCGCCCAGGTGTGCGGGCAGGCGATTGTCCCCCACTTGGGCTGGCCCCTGGTTGTGGCACGGGTGGCCAACGCCCCGGCTTTTAATTGCGGCTAAGGGTTCAGGGTTTTAGGGGTGTAGGGCGAATAGCCGTTTGTCGTTTTGGGGGTGTACGTGTCTTCAAGCCCGTTGTAGCTGTCATAAAGGTTAAAGGATTGCAAACGACGTCATGGGGCCGTCTAGTCTTTCACTGTCAGCAAGCAGCCATCCTTTACCACGAATGCAGCCGAGATGGATGAAGTTTCAAGTGCAGGCGCGCATGAAGCACAATCCCCCAAGCCACAACCGCACAGAACATCAAAATCTTATGCTCTGAACTTGTAGCAAGACACAGACACAGACAGAGACACAGGCGCATGCACACGCACACACACACACACACCCACCCACACACACACACACACACAACGCACATGATGTCCTTAGCGGGGAGCAGGTGCGAAACCACAAGCCTGCGACCCGAACTCTACCTGAAAGGGGTGGTATAATTGGCAGTATATGGACATATATGGACCCAGAACAAGAACAATAGTTAGAGGGGCTTACATAATTTCCAAGACTAGTTCGGGGGTTCCCTGTTATAAAATACAGACTGTATTTTTATAACAGGGAACCCATAAAACCTGATTCTAATTACCAAGGCCCCACTATTAGCAGCATATGAGGCTTACCGAAAACCACCACTGAACCTTCCAGTAGGCTGGACTTCCCAAATCCGAAAGCCCAACCGCCCAAACCCGGCATACGAACCCAGAGCATGGGCGTTGCTAGTCTGGAGGTCAGAATGAGTAGTGATCCTGTCCTCTTATAGCAAGCTATCACTACATGCCCAAGACCCCATTCTTAGCATCATTGCCCCCGAAGCCCGAAAATTAGTAACCCCTATATCTAACCCTACACCTATCGTCCAATCCACCGAACAGCTGTTCCCTTGACGGACCCCATACAGGAACCAAATGGAACCCTCGAAGAAACCCTGAAAGCAACGCAGCTCTCCCTACACCCTGAACCCTAAACCTGAAACCCTGAACCCTAACCCCTAAATCCAAAACCCTAAATCCAAAATCCAAAATCTTTCAAACCAACGAAAAAGCTTTTTTTGTTGGTAAGCCCTAAACCTTAAACCCTTAAACCTTAAACCCTTAAACCCTAAACTCTAAACCCTACGCCTAAATCCTTAAACCCTCAAACTAGGTGGGGCTTTGGGACATTTTATATTTTCCCTTATTGGGCTTAAGAGGATCTTATTTACTAATATTTTTCAAAAGCCTTAAAAGCCCCACCTAGTCAAAGCACTTTTTTTAGCTCTCCGAGGTCCAGGGATTGGGGTCGGGCATCCTCTTCCAGGCCGGGAGAGCGATACCACCATGTGGGAGTTTCCGAATCTACGGGACCCTAAGAGGCTTCCTTTAAAGGGTTACTATAAGAGTACTATAAGGGTTCCTTGAAAGGGCTCTAGACCCTAATAATGGTAACCTAAATAGTAGGATCCTTATTGCAAGGACTTCAAAAAGGGTACCCCTAATATAGGGGCCTTAATAATTAGAAAAGGGCGTCAGATTTTGGGGCTTCGAGTTTTGGGGTTTCGGGTTTCTGGGGTTTTGGGGGTTCCGCGGGTTTAGGGCGCAGGGTGCAGGGTTTTGTGCCCTGAACCCTAAGCCCCTAACCCTAAACGCATCGGCTTTGGGTTTTAGATTGGTTTAGGGCTTAGGGTTTCCGGATGTGCAACACAACCATGAACGAGAGGACCATGCAATGGATCGCGATCATGGGGGAGAAGCCGGAGGGTGATGCCGCCGGGGCCAGTGCTGCTTGGACATGCGGGCGCAAGCGGGGAAGCCGACATCATACATGCCTGCATACATCCATCCATGCATGCGCTGGGAAACAAGAGCCTGCAAAGACACAAGCAATCTCAAAAAGCATGCAGGACGCAGAACCGTAACAAAGCTTCAAGTTCGAAGCAGCAGGTTCTCGGCTCATTGAGCACTTTCCGGGGAGCCATGCAAGAAGTTGTGGATGCTTGGACGGATGCAGACCATGGGAAGCGATTTTTGCTCAGAAAGTCCAGTGGAAGGAGCCGCCAAATGCCGAACCTTGTGGAAGGCTGAGTAGTTACTTGCACCAAGAGTATCGAATAGTTCCGAAAATGTCATGCTGCAATATTATACCCCACCAAACCCCGTTCAGTTTGCCCTAGGCCCTGTGCCTGTTTAAGCCCTATATATAAGCTCTAAACACTACCTGGATTCTGAAGGATCTATCGTTTTACGGACTTATGTATGGAAATGATAACGCGGAGCCCTAAAAGGTAGGTTCTTCAGGTCCGCAGGTAGACTCTACGCAAAGGCCACAAAGTAGTTCCTTTTTGGGGTTCATATATAGAATCCTACAAGGTAATCCCCAAAAGGAGCTACTTTGGGGCCTCTGGGTAAACCCTACACACCCCTAAAACCTACGACTGCGTGAAGTTTCAACCCTAGGTCTGGGAGATCTCCCCAGAGCCAGAAATCGAAGCCTTAAAACCTCAAGGCTTTGAGGGATGTTTTTAGATCATGTTATATAGTATTATACTGAATGAGAATATAGTGTGTATATTAATATATACATAGTTTACTCATTGTATGTATACATACACACCGGCTCCTTGGCTTTGATGGACTTTATGGGTTTCAGGGTTTAGGACGTTGGATGGTCTCACCCTACAACACCTTCCATGTCAAGTCGGTGAAGGTTCTGATGCTCGCATCCAGATGCCTGCAGAATGCAAGGGTTATCTCGCACCCCTGACCCTCAACCCTACATCCTGAATCCTAAACCCTGAACTGCAAACCCGAAGCCCCAAACTTCGAAGCTGAATCCCCTTTTATCCGGAGCCCTGAAATCCTCCACCCGAAAGCTGAAGCCATCCGAGCGCCGGATCCTCTTTTGAGGTTTAGGGTCAACGGGTAGGGTTTTAGGATTCAGGTGTTCAGTTGTTTTTTTTCGGGATCGGTTTAGGGTTTAGGGGTTTCGGGGGTTTGAGGGTTTAGGGATCGGTTTAGGATTTAGGGGTTTCGGGTTCGGTTTAAAGCTGAATGGGATCATGAACACCTGCAGACGCGGCACATCCTGGCCATCATGAGCACCAACGACCGGAGCTTACTTGCTTGAGTCATTCGAGGCTATGTAGGCCCTGCGCCCTCAACCCTAAACCGAAACCCTAAACCCGGACACCTGGGGGGGGGGGGGTGATAGGATGCTCTAGATCCGACAATGATGTCTTCGGCTACATGGTTTGCCTGTGCAGACCTATGGAACAGACTCAGGGTCCTTCTTGGCAAAAAGAGAGAACTATGCACCCCTGTACAATACAACTTTGCCTACGACTCGAAAGCATGACGCTGCACACCTCTAGCAAGAACATGAGATGACAGCCCTGGCACGTGCAGAAGGCGTTGCGGTCTTCTGCTGTCTTAAAGCTGCTTATTTACACCCATGTGCGTCCATGCTTCCGTACATCTATGCCCGCAAGCCAAAACCCTGTAGTCGGCTCTTCGCAGCCCAAAGACGGGGCCAGCTCGTCTTGCCTCTGATTCAAAACTTGAAAAGACTTGCTCTGGGTAGGAAGCACCGCGACAGCCGCCCAGCCCTAGCCCCCAAAACCCACCCAGACAGCCACCCAACCCTAAACCCCCAAAACCCTAAACCAAAAGCGATTGAGCCGCAAGGACAACCACACGGACATTCAGTCCTGGATCTTTTTCGCGTCCGATCTCGGCTTGGCCATCGGCGCCCGTGTCCTCAGAAGTGTTTTGGAGAATTCCGAACTTAGGTCTTTTGGTGTTTGTAGGGTTTCGGCTTCATGGGTGTAGGGCAGGCTGTAACGCTTGGCCATTAGATTGTGGGGGCCAGCGATTGACACGACCGTGTTCGTGTAGGGGGTCAAAGTCTGAGGGTTTCACGCCTGTAAGCGTAGCTTGCGCCTGTCTGCGACCAATGTCGTCTTCATCGACAGCTTTCGTTATGGCATGTCCATGATTCTTCTCGCCTGCCCATGTCATGAGATTTCGGCACATGGGCCACATGGGTTTCTCGTTTCGGGATGCGTGGCCACTGCCTCTCTCTAGACGCGAGGCGGGCCATGCGCTTGCATGCCAACAGAGATCTCAGTGTGGATTTGAACGAGGTGCTACGCTGGTATGCCGACGAGCTGGAAGCCTCGGCTGATGGAGAATGGGGCAAGCGCTTCCCTGTCAAGTGTTTGCTGTGCAAGCGGCCGCGGCAGGGAGCCGTGATCTTCGACTGTGGGGAGCGGCCCAAGTACCTCTGGCAGCACATCTTCTCCGCACCTTAAGGACGAAATGTACCCTAAAAGGGTTTAAGGTACATATACCATATAGGGATTCATAGTATATGGGTATAGGGCCCCTAACTTTATGGGTCATTTGGTCCTTCTGGCAGGGCACATCCACGCACAGGAGGGCCTAGCCAGGCTCTGGTCGGGCTAAGAGTGGAGAGTGGAGCTGGGGTGGAAGGCTGTGGATGCCCAGCAGTACCCTTATTCCCTTTTTGTAGTCCTAGGTTCCCCATAAAGTTACTCAATGCCCAAAAGAGAGGCCTTTTTATTCTTAGGTTACTGGGTATCCTAGGTGGTGCTTTCTGCACAAGGAGCGTCTCTAAGGACAGGAGGGGATACCTTCCCGGTGCCCGAACCATCGAAGCCCCTAAACTCTAAACCCTAACCCTTAATCCCTAAACCCCAAACCTTAAACCCTAAGCCCTAAATCCTAAACCCTAAGCCCTAAACCCTAAACCCCAAACCCTAAGCCCTAAACCCTAAACCCCAAACGCTAACCCCTAAACTCTAACCTGTTAAAACCCTGTGCACATGTCCGTGAAGCCTTGCTGCAGACGCCCCGAAGCTTCCCGGACAGTCCGTGCAGACCACAACCTGTTCCTAGTCGCTGAGTAGGTAACCTCTAAGCTTTCAGGGTTCCTACCGTTGATGATGTAATTCCTGCATTACCCATAATAAGGGATATACCATAATTCCCACAGTTTAGGGTCCTTAAGGTAATGTCCTACTTAGAGGATCATGGGACCGGGTTACTAGGGTTATAAGTAAGGTAACTATACTTATAACTACTTCTAACCCCAAGTAAGGTACCTATAACCTTACTTACTAAGTCCCATGAACCTCCAAGTATGATCTTACCATGATTGAACAGGTTATCTTTTTTTTTGTGGGGGGGCTACGGTACTCAGCCCCTAAGTGCTTTAGGGCTGTTGGGAGCTTGCGGTAGTAAGAGGCACCCATATAGGGAGGGCCTACAATGAAGTAAGCTCCACACCTGTCGTCTTTCTGAGGTGAGTTAGGGTTTAGAGTTTTAGTCTAAGGGTGATGATCAAGTTTGCTTTCTGTGGTGAGAGGTTGCTCAGGGCTCTTGAGAAGAAGGACAATCCTACCTCCTACTCAAATCTGCAATCGCACTGTCGATCTAAACCTAAGCCCTAAGCGAACCCGGCTTAAAGGGGAACGTCTCTAGGCCCGTTGGCAGCAAGCCCCGAAACCTAAGCATGTTTAGTTTATTCTTCTTTGCAGACGTACCGGGCCTGGGGTTCGGGTTGAGTACACTAAAATCCCTAAAAGCGCTGATGGCCTAAAGACCTAAACACCCAAACCCCAAAGCGTCAAGCCCAAACCACCACTTATTCCCGAAGCCAGTAAGGGTTTCACACCAACTTTCGAAATCAACAAATACCCCACTACCCTTAAGCGTTTCCCTGGGTAGGGCTTTGAGACATTTCATATTCCCCCTTATTGGGCTTAATAGGGCCCTACTTACGAACGTTTTTCATAGGCTTTAAAGGGCCAACCTAGTTCCTAGACCCTAATCATCGGCCCTAACCCTTGAGGGTTTCTTGAACCCCCAATATAGGAACCGGATTAAGAAACCTTGGGCCTTTATTATGAATCCTACCAGGACCCTCCTTGTACCCCCAAATAAGGGTATATGGTCCCAAATAAGGGGCATTTAGGGTCTAATAGAGTGTAGATGGAGGGTCTATAGGTATTATTTTGGGTTTTAGACCCAGGGTTTCTTAATCAGGTTCCTAGATTAGAGCCCTCTGAGGCCCTAATCATAATCCCTAAACCCTTAAAATATTCTTAAAACCGTAACCCGAACGAAGAGTCAGCCGTAGAGCCCTCTGAGGCCCTGTATATTCGGGCCCTATTATATTCCTACTACACCACTATTACAGGGTTTAGGGTTTAGGGTTTAGGGTTTGGGTTTAGGGTTCAGGGTTTAGGGTTTAGGGTTTAGCGTATATTAGGGCCCCTTCTAAATTAGAGCCCTCGGAGGCCCTGTTCCCTTGGCTGCTTTTTACCGTCACCGGGGGTGCATTGCCCTGGGAGGCGGAGTCTGGTCCTTCGGTAAGGAGGGATCGCCTTGGCTTAGGGGTACTTAGAAACTAGGATGCCCAGTAGTACCCTTATTCCCTTGTTGTACTCCTAGGTTCCTTATAAAGCTACCCAATACCAAAAAGAGAGGCCCTTTTATTCTTAGGTTACTGGGTATCCTAGGAAATGTTGTTTAATTTGTGGTTATTGTAATCCCTAAGAACCAGCTAAAATTATAAATTTTGCTAGGGTTCTAAGTTCAGTATAGTTGGGATAAGAAAGGAACCCGAGTTGTTAGGGGTTTAGGCTTTAGGGGCTTTAGGGTTTAGGGTACAAGGGGTTTAGGGTATAGGGTAAGGGGAGATCTCCTTGGGATAATACAGGAACCCGAGTTAGAGGTTTAGGGCTTCAGGGCTTCAGGGGTTTTAGGGCTTTAGGAGGGTTTAGGGTTTAGGTGTAGGAACCCGAGTTAGGGTTTAGGGCTTTAGGGATTTAGGAGTTGCACGGGTTAGAGTTAGGGCTTTACGGCTTTAGGGGTCAGGCTTAGGGTTTCGGGTGTAAGGGGCCTGCTTGGGGTAATTCATGTTGGAGCCTACTTAAGAAACCTGGGTCTTTATTTTCATATATTGGGCTTTTATATGACCAGGGCATCTTTACCAGGTTCCGATAGTAGAAAAATGGCAGAATTCCGCGTTTTAGGGAATCTAGGGTTCACAGTCTCAAGACCTTCCACTCCTAGTTCTTGTCAGTAGCTCAGACTGCGAAAGCAGAGAGAGGCTCCAATCGTCTAGAACCTTCGGAAGCCACAACCACGAAGAGCCCCCAAGCCCAACCCCGGCAAAGCCACGAACACCGAAACACATTGCAAGAGCCTTAATGCCTCAACCTCAGACCACAAGACAGTAGTTTTGCGGTAGCTTAGGAACATAGAGCTCAGACATCTTGCACCCTAAACCCGAAACCCTAACCCTAAACCCTAACCCCAATCCCTCACCTCGAAAGACTTGAGTTGTAGATTTCTACAGCCAAAGCCCCATTCATCCCAATTTTTCGTGCGAGCACAAAGGCTTCACACTGTAGCAAATATCCTACGATCCTAAACTCCCTAAACCCCTTCCTTCGCACAACCCGTATTGCAACCTTTCAGGACTCCGTAAAGTAACCCATATGGAAACCCTCAGATTAACTCGTATCCGTAAATCCTGACTTTGATTTAGATGAACTCTAATGCAACCCTGAACCCTAAATGTTACTAAACCCTAAACCCTCAACCCCGCCGTGGCAGACGCCGGAGCTCATTCCTTCGGCAGTGTCGCTCTGCATCGAGCCGGGAACTCTGAGTTCCGAGATTTTAGACTTTGGGGTTTAAGGTTTGTGGGGATTTTGGGGGGTTTAGGGTTTGAGGATTATGCGGTTTAGGGTTGAAGGAGTCTTGGGTTTTAGGGTTTGGGGACTGTCAAGTTTAGGGTTTAGGGGTTGATAGCGGGTAGGTGGGGTTAGGGTTTCCGGTTGAAGACGCCATAAACCACCCGGAGCCTCCTCGAGACCTGAGTCCTAAGTTTAGGGCTTATAGGCCAGGGTTTAGGGTTTAGGGTTTCGTATTTGGGGCTTGCAGGGTTCCAGGTTTTGCTATTTGGGGTGCCGTGACAACTTGTAGAAGACATCACAGGCGCGAGGAAAGCTTCCGGGTGTTTTGCTTCGGTTTTTTTTGGTTTAGAGTGGTCTGTTTTGGGTGCTTTGGGTGTGGGGTTTCGGGGTCAGGGTTGGGTTTAGACTTCCAGGGTGTAGGGTTGGGCAGCATCCTAGACTTGGTTGCCACAAAGGACCCCTGCCCCTCCTAGAAGCTTGAAGAGCTCTTCCCAGAGGGTCCATATACACTACCATTGTTGAATTAGATAGAACAAGGACCAAAAAGGACCATGACTATTATGGCTTTGAGGACCTAATCCCATAATTGTTGTGTATGTACCCTCTGGGCTTGCAGGACCTGAATCCATAATTGTTGTGTATGGACCCTCTGGGCTTGTAGGACCTGAACGCCTCAGTCTGGGATAGCTCTTGTAAGGCCGTTGCCTGAAGTCGTGCGGTAGATTGTGACAGACCGCATTCTGATTCATGGTGCTTTTTGTTGTCATATAGCTGCCCAAACTCCAAACTCTAACCCCGTACACCCTAAACCCGAAACTTCATCCTAAACTCGAGAATAAGGCCGGAAGCCGAGCCGAGGGTTACTTCGCATTAGATCAGGTTGGCAGTGATGCTTTGGGCCGAATCCTGAGCAGCGCCACGCAGAGATCAAGGGCTACGGCAGTGTTTTGCTCGATTTCTGTTTGTTGGGGATTAAGTTTCCTCATTTTCGGGTTTAGGATCTAGGCTTCAGGTTTCGGGGCGGTGGTTTTTGCAATTCCATGGCTTTCGGACTGGCGTTGTTCGTGCTTTCGGACTTCGGATGTCGTTTTGGGCTCTTCTGAGGGCCGTGGTGGCGTCTGGTCCCGACACTTCTGGCCGACAAATGTTGTCTCCAGAACCACCTCTTAGCGCCTGGAGCTTTCATTCAGGCAGTATTAGGGTTTAGGGTTTAGGGATGGTTCACAAGATGTTATAGGGCCTAAACTATGGTTCACAAGATGTTACCTGTGAATTTGAACCCGCTAAACCCCAAGCCCTAAACCATCGAGATCGGGGTTGATTTCAGGGGTTCCCCGATATTCACAGAGGCAGGATTAAGGGTCGTGACGCATTCTGAGCTCTTTGCTTTGAGGCACTACTTCCGTACCTAGCAGCGGCGCTGGAAAATCACCGATGCAGACTTGTTACTGATGCCCCATCCCTCCAAGGACCTCATAGTTAGGGCCCTAGACCCCTTAAGGAGCCCATAATAAGGTCCCTGGAGGGATAGGGTTGTTACTGATGGCTTCGGGCTCTGGATATATGATGGAATCGTAGGACTAAGATTTTTCAACGTTTCTCCTAAGAGCTCTTAATCCCAGAGGGTCCAAGTACCCAAATAGTAGGGTTTTGGCTCCCAAAATCCATACTCTGAATGGTTTTTGGACCTTGAAGCCCTACTATTTGGGTACTTGGACCCTTAGGGTGTATGTGTTTATATGGAATCAGAATTATATAAACAATGCAACTGAGTTAATTAATGACATTTCATTCAAGTGAATGAGCCAACTTGCAACTAGTATGTACAGTTAAATGGATAACTAATTAAACAAACATATGCATATATGTATCGATAGGTACATGTATTCATATATTGGTTTAAACCCCGAAAACCCTTTACTATTCATTACGGCCCTTGTTTTAGGTCGTCTTCTTCAGTCATAGGTCTATGGGAGGTTCGCGTCCCACTTTTGATAAGCCTACATCTGGTTGTCGTATGAAAGCTACCTTAACCCACAAGAGCCTGCTTTTTTGTAGGGTCCCTATAAATTCCATGGTAGGGTTTAGAATGACCAACAAAGACATATATAGGTTTGGAAGGTTAAGTTGGGTTTAACGCTTCCCACTGTGGCCCCCGTCGGGATCTACCGACAAGAGAACGATGACATGGTGACCCACAGTGCCCAAGACCTGTTGCACAAACCCTGTCTGTGCAACCCGGCACCTTAGCCTAGCAAAACCTTCTTTTTTTGGTGGGTCCTTTGGTAAAGCCTGAAATGAGATTATAGGGACCCCACCATTTTGTGCTTGTAGTTCACGGCAGATTCCTCAAGTAACGGCGGTAATTCGTGATTGATTGCGTTCGGCTTGTTTTGCCAGACCCCCGGGCGGATCCAAAAAGTGGGTCCCTTAATAGGGGTTCCTATAAAGAACCCTTAGTAGTATAGGGCCCCAAATTAGGGGATCTACTTTCTACAACCTCCCGGTGGTCTGGTTTTTTCTGTAGTTCAGGTGGGCACGACCTTTCCGTCTCGTCTCATAGGACTTCCAGAAGGCGCGCCGGCCGAGGATTTGTTGCTTCCGGTGATCGCTTTTAGGGTTTAGGGTTCAGGGCTTGGGGTTTTGGATTTAGGGTTTTAGGGGTTTAGGGTTTAGGATTTAGCCCAGCTTCACTGGAGCACTTATCAGCACAGAACTTGAAAGGGTAGCTGGGGAGTTACTTGGTTCCGAACACACCCGATCTTCAAGCTTCCCAAGAACGTGCAGACTGGAATCTGTAAACTAGATGGTGCAGATGAAGTAGAGGTAAGGACAAGATGCTAGCATAAACAACGGAACCCAACTTTGAGCATAGAAGCTGTAGCGCTAAGCCCCAGACGCTGATCTCTTACCAGGTCTAGGGTTTGGGGCGGTGAACGGTCCGGTTCAGAGCCCTGGCAAGGCCCCTCGGAGTCCAGCAGTCTTGAGCCGTGTTTGCAGAGTCTTTGCCTTTGTCATAGTTGGGTAACATTTTACAGTTTTATGGGTACTTAAACCCAATAAGGAATACAAACTTAAATTATTTATCCTATCCCAACCATGAACTAGTTGCTGGTGTTTGAGCACTGATGTTGTATGTGTGGTGCTTCGGGATGTGAGACTCCCTGTGCTGAGCTTTTTATCCGATGTGAACACAACTTTCACAGAGGATGCAATGCGAGTTGTTGGTACAGCTGCTCCCAGTGCATATGTCAACAGTTTTCGAAGGAGCAAAAGCAAAGGACGGAAGAGTTTTAAGCTTTCCATGCCCGGCATGGAACCAGAAACCAAGCTAGAAACACCGAAACGGAGCTGGCAAGTTCTCACAGCCACAGAGTCTGAGTCTAACAAGGCACCCGGCTGCCGTCAATCTCATTCAAATCCTAAGCCCGCGACACCCTACCACAGGAGTCCGTTTCACAGACTGGACAGCCAACGGCCGTCGCCGCCGCACCAAGCTAGCTCAGTCTGACAGGAGCACTCCAGGGGGCCCCCAAGAGATGGGCACACTTCAGGGGTCTGAACGACTGATTAGAACAGGTACCCAAAGGAGTAAGCGCAATTATTCACGCTACTGTATTCAGTTCAGAGCTTCGTGAACGAGGGCTTTGGTGGAAGTTTTTTGTTTCGAAGAAGAAGAAGAGATAAGCGTACGGCACGGTTTATGTGTAAACTCTGAACCCGGAAACCCGAGATACTATGCTTAGATGTTACCGTCCATTGCTTGGTGGGGGGGCATGGTTACTACTCTTTCCTGCCGTATCTCTTGCGAAATGCTTTTGGCATGGACTCCTGGAGCTCATCTTGAGGGCCTTGGTCATTAGACCGGGGTCTCAGGGAATAATGCAGCGTGGTCATATGGCTTCTAAAGGGACGACGAGGGGACGCCGGAGGTTTACAACTTGATTCATCCGAGCCCTAATGAGTGCTGTAGACAGGACCCAGACTCCCTGAACTCTGAACCCTACAGACCTAGTCCCAGACACCTGAACCTTAAATCTTTTTCCGTGACGACTTCCAACTTCTTTCAACTTTAAACCTCAGTCCTGCAGACCCAAAATCCCTAAAGTCTATAGACCTGGATCCCTAGGCCCAAACACGCTGATCCGTAGACCTTCAGCCTCGCCCCAGTAGACCCTCAACCCTAAACCTCTAGAATTTTGACAGGAAGTAAACCCTAATCCCTAAACCCTTAAATCCCTCAACCCCTAAACCCTTAAAGCCCTAAACCCTAAACCCCCTAACCCCTGAACCCCTAGAATTTTCGGCAGGAAGTTCCGGCTCACAATCTGGCTGTCGGGCACAATGCGAATCTTTGTACAGTCCGGTTCCCAGGAGGATCCCTCGTCCTAGGATGGGGATGTAGGACCCCCAGAAGAAACCCTGGTCTTACTGTTGGCATTACGGTTTAGGGTTGTGGTTGGGGGTTTGAAGGTTTTGGGTTGAGGGTTGACGGTTTCGGGTTTAGGGGTTGAGGCTGTAGCGGGCACAGCTCATACCTCCACACAGCGCCATGGACTGCGCTTGGAAGTGCCGAGCAATGTCTCATCTTTTGACGGGTTTGACGTCACAGTTCACGGGCTTCAGGTGTTTGGCGTTGAAGTTGTCGCTCGCAGCAGAAGCAGTGCCGTGATAGCATATCTACTCTCAATAAAACACAGGGATCAGCGGAAGATGACACTGCTGCATTCTCTTGCCTTTGCCCCCAGTTCCGAACCCGAGCATCGCCATCAACACAGGGCGCGAGTAAGTACAAACTGAAAACTTGTTAGGGCTCCCGTTGAATAATTGCTGAGTAGCTGAGTGGAGACACTTTACACTTGGGATTATATTACCCACGGGCTTCTGAACTCAGCAACTAAGATTGCAAACCGCCATTCCTCAGAGGTGATTCCTCAGAGGTGGCTATCTTGTGACAACTACTACGGCGTTACTACGGCAGAATGCACCCCGTGACCCTGTTCGAAGCATGAAGGTTCCCACAGGATCGCGCCGAAAAGCACTTGACAGGAAGTCCCCTAAGCCTGAAACCCTACCTAGACCCCTCAAGGACCCTCAGCATTCCCCCTTTCTAATTATTTCCATAATTATATAGACTCTATAAAAAGGCCCTTGGGGTCCCCTAAACCCTAGACCTGAAACCCCAAACCTCCCAGCCTCCGCGTGAGGTCGGCGATTGTGCCCGTGCCGTACTCAGCTGCTGCTTCGGGCCTTAATAGGGTTCCTAGATTTCCTTTAAAGGGGTCTATAAGGGTTACCATAAGGGGTCTACAAGGGTACTAAAATGTCGGGGCCTAAAACAGGACCCTCCTAAGGGTCCCCAAATAGTGGGTTAAAGGGTCCCAAATAGTGGGTTCTTAGGGTCTAATAGAGGGTAGATGGAGGGTCTAGGAATAATTACCAATACTATTATGGGGGGTTCTTTATTGTAATTTTAGTATAATGGGCCCCAAAACCCTATTCTCATAATTAAGGCGCGTGCTTTAGGGTCCCCGCATGTACGTGTCAGGGCTTAGGCCTTAGGCGAAGCCTTAAACCCTGAACCCCGAAATGCTCTGCCGGTTGTGGGGGCGCTTTGGGCTCCGGCCGTCGGGTCTTGGCGCTGGGATATAGGTTTAAAGGCTTCTATGTGTTTTAGGTCCCATGAATGGATGCCTTTTTTGGAAAGCATGCGTGCAGATTTCGTCAGAGCTGAAGAGGGGAGTCGAGTCAAGCAATTGATGTTCGCATGGGGCCAGAATAATCACCAATGCTGTTCCTTATGGTTCCTACCTAGAAAGCCTGGTGACCGCATTTATCGCCTCTGGGGCATAGTGGCAGATTCCAGTGGGCAAAAGCGCAACCAGTGAAAGTGACTGCTTTATGGGTCCTTGAATATTTGGGCTCCGAAACCGTCTATGGACACCAATGCCTCGTAGAAGTTGTGAGCATCGTTCAGCTCGGCGTGGCACTTTTCCATCGGCACAGGATGGCATCGATCAAGCACTGACTTCAGCACTGTAAGACATGTGTAGCACAGCGTAAGACATGTCTAGCGCAGCGATGGTGATGCTTTGACAGCAGGACCGGCAGGGTATCGGGGTATTTAGGATAAGCTACTTTCTCATCAGGGTTCACCAGTGCGCCGCTAGAGCTAAAAGATAGTTTTTCAGGGTCTTTATGTGGAGCTTCCTGCTAGAGACCGACCTGCTGATAGTGCAGATGCGGCCTACATAGTCCTCGTCCATCTGAACCGAGGTCCCAATTGGATTCAAGCTAGGCTTGCCCCACCTTTCTTCATGCTCGAGTGCAAATAAGAGCTCAGCTGCAAAATGATACTTTGTTTGTATCTTGAATCGGCATAGCTGTCTCAAGAATGCATGCTGTGCACACCTCTCAAAGGCCTCCAGAAATGTTCGGAAGTACACAATCATGCTCGAGCGCTCAGATTTCGACAACCAAAGACCGCAGTGGTACATCAGGCGCATCAGCTTGTTGCCATTCTCCAAACAAGCCAGCATGTCAGTGAAGTACTCGTGGTCTTGGGCAGAAATCGTTGGTAACATGCCCTTCAGCTTGGCTTCGAAATATATACATATGCTGGTCGTGTCGTTGCCTTTGAACCATCCCCTTAGTCTTCAAACATTCAACCTGTAACCCAATACCTTCACTACTTACTAGCTGACTAAATTACTTAAACTTTTACTTACACACCGACTTTTCTACTAGCTTACTTGTGCTCACTTATTCACCTGCTTATTTTTTAACTTCATTGCTCGTTCACTACGTTTCGTAAACAAAGATCAAACCGGTATCCAATCTCGACAAAACGGTAAAGACCCCATATACTGCTCAATTCAATGGTGGTACATATATCGCATATATATATATATGGCAAACTATAGCTAAGCATTCTGCAATTCCACATCATATGGGCAGGATTGGTTTGTTTGGTTATTCAAACTGTCACTTTCGCATGCTTGTGTATGTAGTGACTAATATAAACACATGAACTAAGCGAACCGAACAGTCGTGACATACGGAGCTGTATATCTACACACGAGGAACACACAGAATTGAAATAGTCGTCCAGGAAGTGTGCACATGTAAATATTCGAACAACAATGAAGCGGCCAAGGCTCACGGCAGGATAATCGCTGGCTCTTGAAATGCCCAGTTGACCCTTCGACAAAGCATTCATGTGCAGATCTAGTTTCTTCTCTGTGCAGAACTGCTGTAAGTCCCAGTACACGAAGTCCAAATGCTTTGCGAAGCTCGACTGTTGGAAAAGATCAGAATCATAGCAAGCTACCTGAGCTGCAGAGTACTCTAAGGCTGTTTGTTACAGGCACTACCAAATTACTACACGGCTAAGAAAATACATACATGCTGAATGTGATCTGAAACAATGAGGTTCGCAGCAACATCACCAAGCACGCCTTTGTGCATGATGTGGAAAACGTCCAAACGAAAGAAGCCAGGCTTGTTGTTTGGATCGACAGGAAGCTCCTGAATCAAGGAGGGTGTTTTCACCCAGGGCAAGCTGGAGTCTTGCCGCATCGAAAGCATGTTCTCGTAGGAAATGTCATGCCAGGCATGGCCTAGTTGTCCTCCAGAGCACAAATGACATATTCCGGGACCGTCTTCGTTGCTCCACGTGTCCCTTTGAAAGTTCCTGTTCAATTGCCCTAGCTTAATCAAAGCCGGGAGATCACCCTTCAGTCCCAATGGGACCAAGGTAATGCTTCCAACATCAGGTGACATTGGCAGGGCAATAGGCTCATCATAGCATGACCCCAAATCCAAGGCAAATTCTTTCACAAGCCGTAGTAGTGGACGATTCTTTTTGATTGGGCCCGAATAAAGTCGCGCCGCCATGACACCGAACAGAAACCGGGTTGTCAAAGAATTTCCAACGAAATTTAATCCCTGTCCTCCACGAGATGTACCCCTGCCCAAAATGGGCTGATACTGAACTACCATGATTGGGCGGCGCTTGGGCCCTGTGCCCTCATCAGCATGCAGCCAGAGTGGCACACACCGGCCGAGTTCTTGCCGCCCCTTGCCAAAAACAGGATGTTGTGGAGCAACCTTCTTGTCAGTATCCCAAAACTTGAGGTAGGTGGTCGGTGTGTTTCCACAAAGCAACAAGTCCAGCTTCTGCTTCGAATCCAATGTCGTGATGAAATCACGTACTCGAAGAATGGGGTGATCTTTTCTCAAACCAACATCTACAAAGGAAATAGGAATATTGGCTGATAGGTCGAAGTCTTCAAAAGCAAACTCCAGACGGCTTTCATGGCCCGTACTTCTCAGACGATGAAGAGCTGAAAGAAACCGTGCACTTGGTATAGCCTGAACACCAGGTAGATCTTGGATCTCTTCCCAGACAGCAGCCGCAATGCCACAAGCATCCGTTTGTTTGGTCTTAGATTGGGCTGTTCAACATAATCATGTAGAACCCCCATAGACATACGTCTAAATCTAACTACCATTATAGCACCCAGCAAGCCCTGCTGCAAGGGCTGATGAGTTTTGCATGTTCCCTTGAAGCCCATAGCCCCAATTAAGAATCATTAAAAGAATACCCTAAATATCCCTAAATCTGACAAATCCTATAGAACCGTTAGTTATATAGTGTTTGTAAACCCGACGTAAACAAAATGCCGACGAGAAGCCCCCTTGTAGACAGCACTTGCAATCGTTTTGGCTGCAGGACCTGGTCCGGCTTTTCGACGGCGCTTGCAGGCCCCTGCGAGGGACATTGCTAAGCGAGTTCATTTCTTGGATCTTGCACATTTGCAGATACATGCACAGCCAAGTCGGTTTTTGCCAAGGGCAGGCTTCTCGGGTCGCTCTTGAATTTGCATGTGGTCATTGGTGGCTCCCAAGCCTTTGTAGCTCTACACATATGTAAGGCCTTCGAGCAAAGTATCATAGCTGACCGAAGCCTCGGAAAGCCACCTTTTAACCATTCCTATGTCCAGCACGAGCCGACGAAACTCGCACAGGATGGTAGCACCAGCCGGCTTTCCCCGCAGGCCGGGCTCTCAAAATCACTGTCAGATCGGACATCAGAACGGCGCCAGCAAAATGCTGGCTCACTTTTTGCCCTTACCCTTGCCCTTAGCACTCTTCCCTTTTCCTCCACCCTTCTTGCCGCCCTTCGGCTTGGGCTTGTCGCTTGATGATCCAGGGTGGTTGTCCTGGCAGAGTGCTATATAAAAAAATATGTATGTTTGAAACACAATCCTGTGATTGGGGTTTTCGGAATCTTGCACTGGGAAGATAGATAGATCAACAATTATAGATAGATATAATGGTTCGGGTAGATAGCTATAGGAGCTCAAGATTAACACAAATCATTGGTTAAAGGTCCTGCTCATAAGACATCATCGGTGGGCGGGGTTGAAGGCGCATGCAAGGCTTATTGGGGTAGGGTGTATAAATGCTTTAGAATGTATCGGGGCTTGAAGATACAAGAGACTTAATATGAGGGCCTATATAGGGTTTCCGGACTGTAGGGATATTTGGGGCTCTGAAACTAGCATACTCGTGTCCTTGTCGTCTTGGGGCACCACCTTGCGTAAGATTGTCCTGTCAGAACAGGGCATGTTAATCACAGATTCAGGGGATTGTAATATCGCTGAGGTTAGCACTTCTTCAGCTTTGTATCCTCCATCAGGCCACGGCTGCACCTGTACCGACGGGGGTTAATGCAAAGCATGCCACAGGGCCACAGGATAATTCATGGCATGACAGAAACGACTTAAAGCTAATCGGTGGTCGCACGTTGTCTCGGCTTTCTGCACACATTTTGTCAGCTTCGCCGAAATCCTGAATTGCAAGAGAGAAAACACTGGAGGTGATTCTCCGAATTGTGACGATGCAGATGCAGGCAAGGCTCTCATCCGTAATCTCACCGTGCCCATCGAAATAGGCTCTTAAGTCAGCGGCATCATCATGAAGCGACATGAGAGTCTTGCACTGTTCCATCAAGTGTTTGATGGACCTCAGCAACTTCATATGTGATAGGCTTCTGGATGCTTCAGGGTGTGTAGAACCTGTAGTTCCAGAACAGACACTTCTTGGCATCTTCGTTGTCCTCCAGCTGCTTTAACTTCTCGATCGTGTTTTCGAGCTTCTGCTGGACCTTCAGGATGTTGCTCATCACGGCGCCGATGTTCTCGACAGCCTGCCAGGCCAATGCTGGGATCGATCAAATTCGGACAAGACAGCATATCTGATAGTCAAAGCCCAGCCTCCAGAGCACGCTCTTGCTCCAGCTCGTTGCCCCTAGCCTTGGACCTTCTTGCATCTTCCTCCTCGGCACCATCATCATCTTCATCCTCATCTTCGTCATCGCCAGCCCCAACGGGGAGTGGCTCATCAGGGCCAACACCACCAAGAATGAAGCTGGAGGCTTGGCCTTCAGCTCCTGTCTCCTCCTGAAAGCTCTCTCCTTGCTCGTCCTCATAGGATCCTGTTGTTTCCGTGTCTACCCAAAACTCTCTGATGCTCCTTTGGTACTTGTCGCGCCTGGAATGCAGGTTGGGTCACACCGGTGGGAGAACTACTCTCAGCGGGAGCCCTACACACACAGACACCGGCTTTGTGTATATAGGGGGATCGTTGTTAAGTTCTTAAGAGGGATCTTGTTTTTCACAGTTTTGGGGGATTGTGTATTGGTTTAGCACGGATACATATGTACGGTTTGTGTTAGTGGACAACTGACACTGTTGCGAAGATTAACATACTTACCCGTTAGGGCTGCGAGGGGTGATAATTGTAATATAGGTTACTAAGCACGAGACAAGCAGGGAGAGGGAGAGAGAGAGAGAGAGAGAGAGAGAATGAGAGAATGTGATAGAGAGAGATAGAGAGAGATAGAGAGGGAGAGACAGAGAGAGAGTAGAGAGAGACACACACACACACGAACGGAACATACAGTGAGCCGGTGTGGAAGCGACCCAGGGAGGAAGACGGTGGAACAAGCGACAAAGATAGAGCAAGACAGGTAGTAAAACAAAACGAGCACGAGCCACATGCCTGACGTGGGTCTTGACCCGCTTCTTGTCCATGCAGTAGGCGATGGCAGCTTTGATTCTGTCCCTCGGCAATGGTCTTGACTGTGATTTCAAGAGCCACACACTTAAAAGATATTCAATGCATGAGGATTGACTCGTCAGTAGCTGACAGAGGACCAGGCTCTTTCCAGCCCAGCTTTTCCTTCATGGCCTGTCGACTGTACCAGCCGGCCTGCACGACGGTCCTGTTCTTGCGAGCTCTGTGGCGTATGTGTGTCACCTTCTTCAGGAAGGTCGCCTGCCAAATTGAAGTCTTGATAGATCATATGCAAACGACGGCCCCGCTGAAACAACTCCCACAAACCCACCAGTAAACTCTTGGCAAGGCGCCCGATCCCCGTCGCTTTTGACAAGGACATCGAGCAACTCTTTCCGGGCAGCACCCCCCTTCTTCCACTGTGCATGGATTTCATCACTCACTTCCAGCTTGCCAGACTTGGGCTTGGGGGTGCATATTCTCCTCAGCATGGCATCGAGAGCGGCCATCTTTTTTGTGTCATCACCGCTGTCCTGCAGTAACATACAACAAGCAGCATTGGCAACGGAGATAGCCGGTACAGACGTCACAGTCCTGCTTGGGCGCCTTGCCCCCATTTCCATCATCTCGTTCCTAGTGCAGGCAGATGGTGTGCACTTATTCACCCAGAACCAGCCACTGCTGACTTGTCGTGATTGATATGTAGAATGTGGCTGCATTATACAAACTCGGGCAGCCTCAGCACTGCCACCTTTGGCCCGCTTGGCGGGTGGGGAAGCCTGGCAGCAGAGGCACAGATACCAACCAATCCGGAGTGAGAGAGGGAGAGAGAGAAACAGAGAGAGAGAGAGAGACAGAGAGAGAGAGAGAGAGAGGAGAGCGAGCGAGAGAGAGGGAGAGGGAGAGGGAGAGAGAGAGAGAGGGAGAGAGCGAGAGAGAGACGAGAGAGAGAGAGAGAGGTGCAGCCAGCAACCCTTAAGTCACCCCATCTAAATATTGTAGCAAGGAAACCTTATTAAAGCCCATATAATAAAACACAGCCCTACATATTCCTAAAGGCCCTGGATACCCCTACAAAGAGCAGTGGCTTTCGAGCTTTTAAGCTTCCAGGATGGGCATGCAGTTGATTTTTGCACAGCATGATTTAGTGTAGCTTTTCCACACATACCCCAAGAATACATTAGCTTATATAACTAGCTAGACATGCGTATGTATAGGGCTTGTTACAAGGTTAAACCTTACATCGAGTTGGTTACCTATACCTACTTCCTGTTGCAGTAACCTTTTCCCTGCCTCTACATTGTTCTCACTCTCTCTCTCTCTCTCTCTCTCTCTCTCTCTCTCTCTCTTTATTTCTGTCTCTCTGTCTCTTCCTCTCTCTCTCTCTCTCCCCTCCTTTCCCTGTCCCGTCCGTGGCTTTAGCAACAACAGCCGGCCTTGTCTGAAGATCTGGACCGCTTGGGACTCTTCTTAGGGCTTGGGGTTGCCTTTGGTCTCGGCTTCGATGGACTGCTAGGATGACTCGGGCTCGGCTTTCCAGTGTTGCCAGGATCATTCGGGGCGGACTTTGTAGGGGCCGCACTGGAGCTTGGCTTTGCTTTGGTAACAGTCGGCGCTGACTTTGGAGTGGCAGCTGGGCTGGTGCTCGGGCTGGGCTTTCCTTTGGTGCTGTTCGGGGTCGACTTTGTAGTGCTAGCGGGGCTGTCGGTGCCACTCAAACTCGGCTTTGCTTTGGCAGCTGGGTGGCTAGGACTAGGAGCTGACTTTGCACGAACTCGGGTGTCTGGGTTGCTGGGTGCACTTGGCTTTCCTTTAGGATCCTTCGGGCCTGACTTTGTAGAGGAACATGAGTTCAGGCTCTGTCCATTCGGGCTGCACTTTGCACTGCTCGGGCTGGGATCTGGGCTGTTGGGCTTTCCCTTCTGGCTGTTCGGGGTGGACTTTGTAGTGCTAGCTTCCGGGTCACTGGGTCGGCTCGCGTCAGCTTTGACTTTCTTGCCGGTGGGACCATTCGGGGAGGGCTTCTCGGGATCCCGGCTGCGCTTCTCTGCACCAGGCTTTGCACCTGCGGAAGGCGATGGAGCAGGCGCGCCCTGTCCATCCTGCGGTAGCAGCTCTGCCAGACGCTTCTTCGCAGCCTCACATCACTATGCAGGCACACGTCGTGTACATACTGCATTACTGCATTCACGGAAACCATACATCCATCCAGCACTCCATCCAGCTATGCATGCATACATACATGCACACACAGACGTACATACATACATACATACATACATACATACACTACACATACACGTATACATGTATACATGTATACATGAACATAAATATACACAGACATACATACCTACGTACATACATACACACACACACAGACTGCATACACTTACACATGCATGCATACATACATACATACATTCAAACCTAAATGATGGCATGCATGCATGCATACATACACACTCAAACACACAAGTACATATACACACACACACATGCACATGGGTGTGTATGTGTGTACCTGTATATGTATATGTATATATGAATAGAAACGATGATGTAGAAGAAGATTCGAACATACATACATACATACATACATACATACATACATATATGTATATATATATATATACATATACATACATTAGTGCCGTCTGGTAACCACCAGAGCATCGGCAGCTGACAAACGCTTGCCAGCATGGCCCTGTTGCTTCGCAAGAAACGAACTACCTCGAATCAGAGTCTCACAGCTCCATTTCCGATCCGCATCAGTCATGGAAGCAGGAGGCTGGCCAGGCGAGCTCATCCCTAAAGGGGCTCACTACCCAAACCAACTGACAAATTTGCTGGTTGGCACAGAAATGACATAAATGTAGGTGTGGCATGCACAACAGCAAGCGCTCTTCAGAATGAGAACGGATCTTTTTAGTCTTTATGGTGTCTGGATGATGCACCCATGCTGTTCGAAATCGAACAGGTTGCGCAACAGACCTGGCAATCCCGACTGCCAGCCACTTGGAGTGCCGACTTCTATTGAAAGGCTGGGTATATAAGGCGTAGCAGGGTCGGCTGCACTCGGGACTTCGCGAATTATTTTGCGCTGGGTCTGCTTTGGAGTGCTTCAGGAGCCTATAAACCGGGACACCCAAAGTGACTGAAATGCCCATAGGTTTCCTATGCCTTTTTACGCCACTGTACGCCTGGATTACGCCACTTGCCCCGGAAACCAGTCACAGTGACTGAAATGCCCATAGATTTTGTAAACCGGTATTTGCTTAGTTAGAACCCGGAAGAAACCTGTTTGGGTCAGTGACTGGTTTTGTTCGGTTCCTGCCAGAGCACATCTAGGCCAGTGACCTTTTCTGGTCGGGCCCTACGGGTCAGTCCGAAATCCTTCTAAACCCTTCTGAGACCTCTTGTAGGATAAGCCCAAACCCTACGAAACCCCTTCTAAACCCTCTTGTAGGACGAGCCCGGACCCTACAGGATCAACCCGACCCTACAAAACCCCCCTACTGCCTCTATAGGATGAACCCGGAGCCTTCAAAACCCTTTAAAACCCCCTTAGGACGACCCCGGGCCCTTCAAAACCCTTCTATAGCCAGTTTGAAGGAACCCGGACCCTTCAGAACCCTTCATATTGCCTCTTACAGCGAACCCCGGACCTTCTAAAACCGTTCTGATGCCTCTTCCAATGAAGGAAGCACGTTTACTGCCTCTTGGAACCCTGACCCTGTACAAAACAGCTTTAACGCCTCTTATGGTGAACCCTCCCCTGCGGAGTCAGCGGGGTCATGACGGCTGCCCAGTCAGCTGGAACTTGAAGCCCACAGCCTCCCTCCAAGTACCGAATGACCTCCCACATTCTGGCGTCTCTCCAAAGGTCCTGGAAGAGCTCTGTGTCCATCATGATCTTCTCGGCTGTGATCTCACTCGGAGGAGGTGCCTGGGATCAGGAACGGTCTCGAGGGGATACAAATACAATAGTATGTAGCAGCAGGTTCCTGTGTATAGAACGTATACTGGTTCGCACCTTGTAGAGGTCCGGCACAGGGTTCTTTTCTCGTTGGAGCAGGGAGACATTCTTCGCCAACCGGTTGGCGAACTTAAGAGGGTACTGCCTTAGTCATCAAAGACATCAGAAGCCCAACCTCAATCCCTAACATCAACACGGCACCCCACCGCTACAAGTAAAGAGAAGCTCAGCCCTCGACTGGGAACCCTTCAGATGCAGATTCCCCTTGAAGTTCCGAACACCCTTCTTGCCAATGGATCGATCAACCAGTGAACGGGCTCCAGCTCTGCTTCGGGCATGATGAGAGCCGGTTCGGAAAATCCTGATACCCCTGGAATTGGAATATAATGTGGTTGCCTTCGGAGTTTCGCTACCCCACCCAGCCATCCAGAAGCGTTGCTTCCACACCTGAAGAGAGGCTGTTCCAAGCGGTGGTAATATTGCTACAGCCACAACTATTCCTATAGTACAAGTATACACTAGCACTGTAGGATTAGTACTATAGTACCAGTACTGGTGCAGCAACTATATATATATATATATATAATCCTACTATACTGCTGCTGCTGCTGCTGCTACTCCTCTAGTACTACGACTACTACTACGACGTCGACTACTCCTGTTATTGCTACTGCTACTTCTACTACTACTACTACTTCTACTACTACTACTACTACTACTACTACTACTACTACTACTACTACTGCTATACTACTACTACCACTACTACTACAATATACTACTACTGCGACTACCACCACAACTGCAATACTGCTACTCCTGCTACTGCCGATACTACTACTACTACCGCTACTACTACAATATACTACTACTGCGACTACCACCACAACTGCAATACTGCTACTCCTGCTACTGCCGATACTACTACTACTACTACTACTACTACTACTACTACTACTACTACTACTACTACTACTACTACTACTACTACTACTACTACTACTACTACTACTAACACGACCACTAGGACACTACGACCACGACAAGAATACCGTAACAACCGCACCCCAATAACAATCCCAGCTTTCACCAGAAGTGCTAACCCAGCCCGATGACCCCACGAAGCAACCGACAGGTACACAATGACAAGCTCACTCGAGGGCTTCGCCGGGCGCTTGGGGTTTCGGGTGTTTCTACGAAGAGGATTGAAACATCTATATAGGATTAGACTTGTTTGGCTTCGGACCTGGGATGGGCTTCTAGTTTATCTTTGGAAAAGTCGGCTGTTGGGCCCTGCTGGTACTCTTAGTGGGATCACTGTCGTAGCAGCAGGTTGGGAAGCTTTAGGTTTGGGCCTAGGACGCATAGATATTGGCAACAGTCCTCCAGCAGACTCAGGACAACATCATTTGGTGATAGCAGTAATATATAGTCAGCATTATAGCGGTTGTAGTGGTGGTAGCAGTAGTCCACGTAGGGCAAGTAGTAATATATCAGAAGCAGCAGGAGCAGTAATTTGTCGCTTGGTTGCTTCGAGTCCTGGTACCAGTGGAGGCAGCAGCAACGGTGGCACTGTTGTAGAAAAGGTTCAGTCTCAGGGAGGGTTTTGTTACATTTTACGAACCTACGAAAGTGATCCTTTGGCCCGGTCCCCTTTAAGAAGACAGCCCAAAGCTTGCCGAATCAATGAACCGAAAACCCGAACTCATCCCTTTAGTGATGCCCATTGTAAAGATATTCTAAACATCTGAAGCACAGATCTTTAAGACACCAATCAGAACCAAGGCCCAGGGCTGTTGGATCAACGAAGATAAAACTGATGATGCCTGCCGAAGCCTGGAGCCCATACCCTTACCACCAATTCCCAAGACGAACTAAAGATATTACAGTTCTCATAGAAGCTGTATATACATCCCTCGACATAGATGTATATGTATAAATAAAATATAGCCGATAGACCCGACCCCTCTGACCCTGACCTAAGCGACCAAGCCACCGAAGTCATCCTCAGAAGCTGCTGAAACCGCGGCAGGCGAAAAGCTAGGGACGTAGAGGGCTGCTCAAGAATCCAGACACCTCCTCTGGACATGATCAAGATCATGGCGAGGAAGGTCCTGCAAGGCTATAGGAGACACGTTCGATACCCTGTGGCATACTTGAACCCAATATGCGCTATGCTCGGCTGGTCCTTGCGGCCAGCAAGTTGCCTAGCTTCACACACTTCACTGTCTCATCACCCAAAGGTAGCCAAAACTGCCGTTTGGATGTACCCATAGACATTGATACAAAAGATGAGCATACCAAGCCAAAGGTGAAGACAGCGGCCGGCTTGCTGCGAAGGATGGTGGAGAGCAAGAGCCTCAATCGTAGATTGTATCGGGAGATTTCAGGTTGCTCAGTTTAGGTCATGGCTCGGAGGTCGAACAAGTGTGCATCCAAGTGGCGCAAACCCTGCTGCAGTTGCCAAATCTAGAGGATTGTTGCACTTCAGAGGTCTGCCTAGTCTTGCCTGCTGATCAACATACTCTGTCCAATGGCAGATATCCAGGGAGGCTGTGGCATGGCCGTGCCGTCGCAAGGCCTTCGACACCACTTCTTTGCCGGGGAAAATTTCACCAGCATCCCAGATCTGACAGGCTGCAGGTGTGTTGAAACATCGTTGGCAATGTCAAGTATGTGTGCAGTGCGCCCACATGATAGCCTGGTCATGCTGAAGGCCTTCTGTGTAGCAAAGCATCATGCAAGCCGTCATGAGCACCTTAGCCATCGACTAGCAAGCAGGCCATGCATTGTAGCAGCAAACCAGACTTTGAAGTAGCTGCAACTGAGATGCCCCTGGTGCACCAGCTCGCCACATGTCATGCAACATCTGTTGCACACTGTGGTCATCATCACCATGGCAGCACGATCTATGCTCCCGTCGCTCTATGTTCCCTGGCCCTAAACTTGCACGTAGTCAATCCAAGAACACATACAACATATACATCATGCGCCGAAAGTCTGCAGTCCTGACCAACGAAAAAGCCTGCACAAAGCAAAGGGGGTGGGCATACCTCCGTCATCAGCCCAAGGTCTTTCTCGAAGACGAAGAGCATGCATGGCAGGCTGGACCACGACCTGGCAACGAGTCACTTAGGACAGGCATGTGCGCAAGCGAAGCAGTGGTCTTCCATCACAATCATATTGCTTGTGCAGAAGCTGGCACTCTGACGCAGTAAATTTTTGCATGCCCCGCACATTGATCTGCGACTTGCTTCGAAGCAGTAGAGCACTGGAGCGGAACGAAAGGGCCCCGCATCTTCTGCGAAATGATACCCAAGAGTCACACTGCTATTGGAAAGGTGAAGTTATTCCAAGCAGCACACTCTCGGAAAACCCGTAGCAAGGATCACCCTGCCATCCCACTTTAAAGTATACCTTCAGTGTTGGAGCACCAGGCTCAGTCCACCAGATGAGTCCATGGTGACGCGGGCATGGGCACGATGGTGCCTCAATGTGCACGGACAATGATTCCGTGCTTGGTGGCCGAGACAAGGGGTTCATAGAGAAGAGGATGGCAGCTATATTAGCCGCAACCAAATAAGCTCCAGAAACCCAATGCAAGCTATCTATCTATATATGTATGTATGTATAAACCCAGCCCTAATCCCCATCAAGACACCTTAGCAGTATACCGAAACTGTCTTCGAACACTGTCATGCAAGCGGTTTCGATTTTGTGGCTGCTGCAAAGACGTCTGACTTTTACAGGGATTTATTTATTGGGTATTACTAAAAGCATCGCGAAGCCCTCGAAGCAATTCTCTTTCGGTGATGATGATGTTTTGTGCACGTGTAATGCCAGTACTGTAAGGTTGAATAATGCGGAAAACAGAGTAGCAACAGCAAAAGCCGTAGCAACAGTAGTAGTAGCAGTAGTAGTTGTAGTAGTAGTAGTAGTAGTAGTAGTAGTAGTAGTAGTAGCAGTAGTAGTAGTAGTAGTAGTAGTAGTAGTAGTAGTAGTAGTAGTAGTAGTAGTAGTAGTAGTAGTAATAGCAGTAGTAGTAGGTCATCGCTGTAGCAGCCATCTAACATATGGTTCACATCAGGACTGTAATTAGCACTGCCGTTGTAGTAGAATATCAATCGTATATACGTAGGAATAGGACCACGAGGCAGGAGCAAACATAATAGTAGTCGAGGTAGTATATAGTAGTAGAAGTAGTATAGTAGTTGTAGTGGTAGCAGCAGCAGTAGCAGTAATAACAGTAGCCGTAGTAGTATAGTAGTCATCGTAGTAGTAATAGTAGTAACAGTAGTAGTAGTACAATAGTAGTAGTTGTACCACCAGTAATCAGAACTAATAGTAACAGCATTGTGTTGTATAGTAGTAGTAGTAGTAGTAGTAGTAGTAGTAGTAGTAGTAGTAGTAGTAGTAGTAGTAGTAGTAGTAGTAGTAGTAGTAGTAGTAGTGGTAGTAGTAGTAGTAGTAGTAGTAGTAGTAGTTGTTGTTGTTGCACAAGCATAAAACAACCACCACACGAGCAGCACCACCGTTCATATGGGTGGTCCGGGCAAAATCAAACAGTGCACCATCACTATCATTACTACCACTGTTACCACTACATTAGCTATTCAACTATTGTTTCTTCTTATTGCACCGAAACGATGAAACCTGCCCAACTAAACTCGCAGTATCCGAGTTGCCTGGACATCGATCCCAGCTCCGCTCACCGAAACCATCACTTTGCTGCCCGGGCCTTCTTGCTCGGGGGCTTCTCATCCTTGACCTCATTGTCAAGCTTGGCCAATGCCTCCTGGTACTGTGCACAGTACCAAAAGTACTCCGCTTTCTGTCCCTTGAACCCTGGCTTGCGACAGGTTGAGCATCCACCATACAGGTACCTGCAGCTGTTGCACCCTAGCTCTTGCCCATCGAGGATTTCGAAAATCCAACGTGTTGGGGTCAGCCAAAGCCTGCGCTGCGTACCGGATTTCGCCTTGGTTCTCTTAGGGTGGTCGTCGTCATTGTCATCGTCCTCGGCCTTCTTGCCCTTGGCTTTCGCTTTGGCCTTGGATTTCGGCTCTGCCGTGGCTGCCTTGGCCTTTGCTTTCGCCTTTGCCTTCCCCTTGGGGGTGGCCTTGGGGCGAGGTGCCACCTTGGCCTTCGGTCGGCCACGCTTGCCCGGCTTGGGATCCGAGCCATCATCGGCAAGCTCGTCACCATGCATCGCACCCTCCAACTCGTCCGGCGTGTCACCCAAGCCCTCCTCATCAACGGCGTCCTCTTCCGGCACGTCCTCCGAGAGGGCTTTCTTCCCGGCATTGCGATTCTTCTTCTTATTGAAAGACTTCGACTTCGCGAGCTTGCGCCCCCGAGCCACCTCCCTGGCTGCCTTGACCTTGCTTGCACGGAGTGCACTCTGCATTGCCGGTGTCACGATTGCAACCTTAAATGCCAAGGCAGAAATGTGAGGCAGCACACACACACACACACACACACGATGCACCGTAGGGGACGTGTAATTGAGTTTACAAGACCTTTTCAGGAGTCGTCTCCAGAGGGGGCTTGTGCAACGGGCTTGGTGTGACCACACCAGTCCCGGATTCGGAAGGCGCAGGTGTGGCGGTAGCAGATGCAGGAGGATCTTCAGAGGTGACATCCAACTGAATCTGTGTCTCCTCCTGCAATCCAAACGATTTTCAGAGAGGTGGCACATTGGAACAAAGGCACATCCAAACATCCCATACAATTTCATTCTACAGGTCCTGGTCAGGATTCGGCGCGGGTGTCGGCTTCACAGCCGCAGGAGCAACCCGATCACCAGAGCCTACAAGCACAATCCATCTACCTAACGAACAACTAAAACTGCATCTCTCAAAAGCGACAAGCCTGCTGAGACATTCGTCTTCTCCGTTGGGGCGGTGCTTTCAGCCTCAAACTTCGACCTAGGGTGCCATACGGATGCATGGAAATACAATGATCATACAATCGGTGCACACTCGGCAAACACCCTCAATCTGAGCAACAAACCCCAGCTCGAGGTCATGGATCTGTTGCAGAACCATGGACAATTCCACTGCCTGCTCATCATCCATACCCTCAGGCAACTCACCCATCATATCATCTGTGATCAAAGCATCGTCGACATCAGCTTCGCTCGGAGCTTCAAAGCTGGTTGTGCTCAACCTGGACCGATGCCGACCCATGACGATATCTCGGCCATCACCATGGACCTCCACAGCCTCGCCACAGTCATGGTCCTCCGTGCCATCGCCCAGCTCTGCATCCTCCACAATCTCATGGTCCTCCATAGCATCGCCCAGCTCTGCATCCTCGACAGACTCATGGTCGCCCGTAGCATCGCCCAGCTCTGCATCGTCCACAGCCTCGTGGTCGCCCGTAGCATCGCCCAGCTCTGCATCGTCCACAGCCTCGTGGTCCTCCGTAGCATCGCCCGGCTCTGCATCGTCGACAGCCTCGTCGGCTTCTGTAGCGTCCATAGCTGCAGCATCTGCAGCCTCATCGGGCTCGTAGAACTCATCATCGCTACGAGTGGCGTCGGCCACCTCGTTCTCTTGAAGCACCAATTGCGCTCGTAGTTCCGAAATCCGCTCAAACAAGGCCTTGACATCTGGATCCTGTACAAAGCCACAGTGTGAGTTCAAATACATTTCACATGGACACATACATGCACAGAGGCACATGAATGCAACATCACACCAAACCACTGTCCCTTGGGTGCTGGTGGCGTTTCTCAGCATCGCCTTGGCGACGCCATAAGTACGTCCAGAGACGTCTCAAATCCCAGGTGTCGAAATACGCTTGGTTGGCATCCGGCTCAAAGGAAACCAGCCTGAACAATTCTTCCACCTGCTCAAGAACAGAATACGAATCCAAGCCTATTCAAGCTGCTCAAGCACAGACTAAAAACACACGCCTCCTTTTGCAACGAAGTGATATCCAGGAACTCATAGCTGCAATGATCAAGCATTTTCTCCAGGATATCAACGTTGAGTTCCAACGCTCGTGTCGTTGGGAGATGAGGATCAGCCTTTACGGACTTATCCTTTTTCTTGCTCTTCTCTGAGTCGGTGTCACGGATTTCCTTCTTTACCGGGATTGGAAACTGAATCCAGGAAATCTGCCTTCGAAAGCGGGCACGAATGACTGCCGAGGACTCCCAACCATTCGCAAGAGAGGCCATTGCAAAGCGTAGCAAAGCAACCCCAAAACTCCAAACCAAAAGGTGCTGCTCACGAAAGTTGCATCTGTGACTGCACACATGCTTGCACCACATGCACAAAGGCCACATGCACACAGAAACTTCTCAATTATGCCAGCTTTGCTCATCCATCCACATTGTCATTGATCGCAGAACAGATCCTGCAATATGATTTCATCATGCTCACATACGAAACATCTGTGCATGCCTTAACTATATCAAGATTGCCCGCTGGTCCTCGAAGTCATAGCATCATAGAAGCCCGGGCCCACCATGAGCAAGCCAGCTTCCACCTGTTGGGCCTGCCTAATTGGAATGCTTTGGGACACTGCTGATTTGTTGTATTACAAGTGAACCTCTATGTTATCAGCAATTCGAGTGCACTGAGTACCGAATGACTGCTGCCATGAGGAGCTAAAACTTGAAGCTGTGCGGCATCCGGTTTGGTGTTTGGGCTATGGCATCCCAGCTGTAGCATGCAATCATGTATGAACCCCCCAAAAGTAAAGTGACTGCTTTTGCTTCTTGATCTAAATCAGCCCCAAAACAATCACTTCTACGAAGTGGCAGCAAATACTGCCTCCTACGCCTCTACGCCTGCTTTTCCAGTCACCGCTCAAAGGTTGTGTTATTTATCGCCACTGTGGCGTTCCAGGTAATAGCTCTACTCTAATATGCCGCGAGACCCTATTGAAGTCATTAATCATTCATGCACGCTCCTGTAGTACACCATCCGGGAAGTAGCAAGACAGGGCCAGGTAGGGTTCAAAATGCATAATATAGGGGCCTTCATAATTCCCTATACTGTCCTTTTGGGTTCCTTTAACAAAGCCATAGTAGAATATACCCCAAAACCCTACTCCGATTCTGAGGATCCTAACAAAATACCATGCCATGGCTATCTAGGCATGGAAAGAGTCGGCTGATTCCCTTGTGGCCTTTTCGAGATAGCCATTCACAAGATGCCGTTAGGGGCTAGTGGCTTTCTCAATGTGCGACCCCGAAACAAGAAGAGTTTAGAGTGTAGCTTGATTGAACCCTAAACCCCTAGACCTTTTAGCCAAATAGTTGAGGCTTTTTGTATCAATTTGCGGCATCAGGTCGTTGCCCTCTCCATGAGGGACGCGCAGTGGACCGGGAACTATCGACAGACCTTGGTGGGTCCCTTAGTTCCAAGGGGAAAAGGAGGGACCCTTAATGAGGCCTAGGTATACACCCTTAATATAGCCATTATATACGCATTATATAGCCCCATTATAGGGTAGGGGTCCCCACTAAAGGTCCCTCCTTTTCCCCTTTGATTTGTGGGGTTTAGGGTTTAGGGCAGTTGAGGTTGGATTATTCGGGTTTAGGAGGCTTTGTTTGGCATACATACCTGTAGCCGAAAAGACCTACCTCTTTAAGGATTTAAAGGGATCTATAGGGGTACCTTTAAGGGGCTCCTTTAAGGGATCTATAGGACGAAAAACAGAAGCCATACCAAGGGACCCTAAGAAGGGCAGGTCTTTTCGGCTACAGGTCGGGCTTGGAGTTTGTGTTTCTTTGTCACTGTTGGGTAGCATTTTACATTTTTATGGGTACTTAAACCCAATAAGGAATAAAAATGTACATTTTTAATCCTATCCCAACAATGAACTAGGTTTAAGGTTATGGGTTTGGTCCCGAAGCCCAGTGGGGTACACTTGAGAGTTACAGTCACAGGCATCGTAGCATGACGACATCACGAATCGTTCAGGTTCCTCTTTTCTGGCCTCCTGACTTCGGACGTGGTTTACTTGTGGAGGGAGGGAGGCAGTGGTTTTGGTTTTTGTTGGGTCAGCTGCTCAGCTGAAAGACGCCTTTTACGTTGCTCCGGTGTGGTCGCCCTGCTTCGGGCAGGCGGGTAGAGTGTTTGTGACTGACGGTGCAAGACCCCTAAGGCCTAAAGCCTAAACCCCAACCCTTAAACCGCGAAACCTTATACCCCAATTATCCCTTCGAGCCTCAACCCCTAAACCCCTATGTCAGCCCTGATCCGAAGCTCTGTCTTGCGGCACGAGATATCTCCAAGTAGTTTAGGGTTTAGGGTTTAGGGGTTTAGGGTTTAGGGGTTTAGGGTTCAGGGTTTAGGGGTTTAGGGTTTAGGGGTTTAGGGTAGAGGGGTTTAGGGTTTAGGGTTTAGGTCCGTCATGCGTCCCTGAGGCAGTCGCAGCCATGTTTCTGATGCCGCTGCCCTTTGAGGTCTTCGCCAGAGCCTCGTGTCATGTGACCTGTACTGAGCCTTTCAAAGAAGCATAAGGTCTCATTCGAAGTCCTCTTATCTCGTTGCAGGGCCGCTCTGTATCGTGGCCTCCTTGGGGTGCTGATGACCTGTACTGAGCCCTTCAAAGAAGCATAAGGTCTTTATTCAAAGCCCTCTTATCTCGTTTCAGGATCGCTCTGTATCGTGGCCTCGTTTGTCGTTTGGGGTGCTGAATGGATGAAATCCCGAGCCTTAAAGCATGTAAGCCCGAAACCCTGAGTTTCTGCTGTGGCATGGCACCTAGAAATCAACAGGCTTTGCGGTTGACGATTCCATAAACCCTCAGACTCATTGCCCTAAACCTAAACCCTAAACTCTAAACCGTGCAGCCTCCAATGAGGCCTCCAGCGTGTCCTGCACATGCAACTTCAGAACGCTACGGGACCGCGCCACATGCTCTTGCTTGACGAAAATTTGTGCTTTCTGGTTTCAAGCCGCTTCGTTTCCCCAGTATCTATTTACACTATTGCTCCAGGGACCTTATTATGGGGTCCTTAAGGGGTCTAGGGCCCTAACTATGAGGTCCTTGGAGGGATAGGGTTTAGGGCTTGGGGATTTTGTAGGGTTCAGGGTTCAGGGTTTAGGGTTTGGAGATGAGCTCCGAGCTCCAAAGCGCAGCGAAAGCGGTAGTCTTAGCCTGCTTTTCTTGCAAAAGGTCATCCACTTGGTTGTTTGTTTTGGGGTTTAGGGATTTGGTGTTCAGCGTTTACGAGGAGTATAGTATAGTAATTATTGTATCTGGTTCCGAATATATTCGTAAATCGGATGCCGGATTCAGGCATCACTGCACACCGAACCCTGTTTGAATGAACTAATATATGGGCCTAAACAATTACCAATACTATTTTGGGGTTCCGTATTAGAACTACCTAGTATAATGGGCCCCAAAACCCTATTCTGGCTCAAGTGCGGCCTGGCCTTCTCGAGGCTTGAGCTGATAGCTGTTGTTGTAGAGTCTTCCTTCTAGCGCGCTAGTTTGAGGACCATGGCAGCAGACTACGAACACGGCCGTAATCTCTCGCATCTTGCTCTGATGCTAATCGTTAGTTTCTGGTGCGGGATTACCTGCGCTGGATTGGGTGTCATGGACAGGTCACACTTCCGTGCGATTACGCACGATGTAGACCGTGCAATGCCTTTCATCGAAGGTCAGCAAAATGCATACATTAATTGGTCCACGATGGACCCCCTGCACTGGCGGACGTATCAAAATCAAAACAAAAATTTCCGCACACACTGCATCAGCAATTCAAGCAACAAATCAAGCAAAAATTCTGCCGCGCCCATCGGTGGCACATGCGCGCCTGCGCTGCATGATGATGTCATTGAGGGAGATGACCCTATGCCCCTAGGTAAGGACTCTTCCCTAAGGCGATGCGTTGAAACCTTACGTTGGGATGAGGTTTTGGTTGCTAGCTTTCCTTGCCAATTTATTACGGGTTTCGATATGATTCCCCTGAAACTCCAGGCTTGGTTATGCCTTGTATTCCTTTGGTGCGATGCGATTATCGCTCTCTACTCTCAGGAAACGACAAGCATTCGACAACTTCGGCGACCACAGGCAACTCTGGCCTCACCCCTCCGATGTGCTTTTGGTAGAATGCTTCTTGTGGGGTTGGTTCTTGTTGGCCTTTTAGGGGTGTGTCACTTTGGAAATTCGGACGACGTTTGTTGGATCTGCACTCCACTTCATGACTTCAAGAGAAAGAAACCCAAGAAATACAAATCTAAAAGAAAAGACCCATTCGAGTCGCATTTTGGAGTTCTTGCTAAAGCATGGTTCCCAGAAGAGGGATTCAAAGCCTTTCACTTGCAAGTCACGGGTGATGGTAACTGTCTTTGGAGATCTATTGCGAGATACACCAATATGAAGTGGTACAAACTTAAAAGATGCACTATCACGCACATGAAAGCCAATGTCGCAAAAAACAGTGATGAGTGGACCGAGATATGTAAACTTGACAAAAAGAATGCCTGGGGTAATTACATTGCGCTCTGTGGGGTTGCTTCATTCCTGAATAGATCGATTCAGGTCGTTACTCAGCAGGCCGCTGTATGCATCGACCCGCCGCAGGGATCCAGTGCAGAGCCGATTCATCTGTCTCTTTGCAACTACCACTACAGCCCTATGCAAAGAAAGAGTGGTAAGCACGTTACGTGTTCACACCATGCGAGCTTTCCTGTGACCATTCATCAATATGTTCACCTGTCTGCTGAAGCCCCAATGTCTATTAATCACATTTGCAGGTTTGGGGATAGAGACTTTAGGAGTTCTTCTTCTGTATGCATAAGCAGCGCTAACAAAAGGGCGAGCACAGCAAAAAGAAGCACCAAAAAATTCTCTGCACAGACAAAATTTGTGTCTCACCCGTTTCACCCACGCATCATGCCGCCAGTTTACAAGCCAGCGGGGAGGCCAGCTTACAAACCAGCGGGGAAACCTTCCGGAAGAAGACTGGAAGGAGAATCATTTGCAGAGCAGGTACAACGACTGGTTAAAGCCAAGACCAGAGCTACGGGTATCGCCAGCACCCCGATGCCGAAAATGATTCCGAAGCAGCCCCCGTATCCCCCGCCTCCCCGTAGAGATAGAGCTTCATCGAGGTCAGGTGCAACCGGAACTGATGCAATTGCTCCAATGCCTGGTGGTAATGATGCTACTCCTTCGGCAATTGGTTCTGGCGTAAAGGCTCCGGCTCCTTTTAAGGCTATGCCTATCCCCAAGCGGCCGCCGACACCACCAGCAAGACCTTCGAGGGCTCCTTCTATCCCGGTGTTGTCGGGTATTGATGCTCCAAAGTCCCCTCCGAAAGCCAAGTCCGCAAGCGATGCATGCAGATTGCAAGAGGTTGTAATCGTAAGCCGTGGAAGCCTTTGTGGGGCGTTCAACAGCACGGTCCCGGAGTTCCGGGAGAGATGGGAGACAGTAGCATGCCTCCTACATGATTTTAAAGATCCTGGTCGAGATAGGTCTTTGCAAGGCCATGTTGGTAAGAACCCGGCCATTCTTGCGAGATCCATCACCTATAAGCCTTTCATGGATGCTGTGATGAACGCTTTGGTTCAGGTGAGTAGGAGTAGGAAGGCCATACTGCTGTTTGAGTGCAGTCAAGGTCGACACAGATCAGTAGCAGCGGCAGTGATCGCGTTTCACATCCTAAACCGTTTGATTCCAACGGTTAGGTTGCAGCATCTGTCACAACGGAATTGGCAAACTACTTGTGGCGGAAACTGCCCACAATGTAGACAAGATATCAGCCCGGAGTTCGAAAGCTCCTTAGACGACCTTGAGGAGCAGCTGCGTGCTAGACTGGCTCGGGACTATATGGCGTGCCATGCAATGCACACACACTCTGCACATGTACAGATAAGCAAAACTTGCAAAATTTACCACTTTTTGTCTGAGCAGGCTTACAACGCCAGTCGCAACTTGCACTTTTACAGTTCAGGGATTTATGGTTTGTTACGTGAGTTTCTAAGATCCTCCCCGGTAGCTGATGCCAAGCGAACCGAAGACATCACTTATAAACATCCCAGGAACGACGGAAGCCATCACGATGTATCTGGCATCTGCGCTGCTCTCACTCGTGTGCGGAGGGAGCCGATGCTTAATCTGGCATTACTGGGCGCTTATAGGTTAGGGTTTAATGCAGGGTCGACATGCAACATCCATCCAAGGAGCGACGGAGTTGTTGATCACGGTTATTCATTCGCACTATCCAATGATGTTTGGCAGTGGCCGATGCTAAATCGTGCATTTGATAGGGTTGATAGATTCGGTTTGCTCTTTTGGCTTTCGGGTGTCTTTCGAAGGTTGAGTAGCATGTGGCAGTCAAAATTTGCAAAATGCGACAAATGCCACTCGGGCATACACAACATTTACAAAAAAAAACAGCACAAAAATGCACATCAGCAGAAAATCAGCCCTTTCATCCAAGGCATGAAGATCGAGAACGGCCCGATGCATCTGCCTCTGCTGTTATCGCTGATGCGAAGGTGGTCTCGAGCCTTCGTCATACAAAAAATTACAAGTCAAACATCCTTCAGTACAAGCAACATATACCAGATGACAAGCAAAATTACGCCAATCAAAAATGTTACAGGCAAGCAATTAAGCACACAAGCACGGCGCGGAGCAGTTCTTGGCTTCGATGGTTGCGATTTCCTATGGTTCTGCTTGCGCTTAGGACATTGCAGTCAGGACATCAGGTTCTTTCAGGAGGGATGATGAGCTCCCATAGAGTGGGTAATGATCTGGAAGGGGTTATTGAGAATTGTCATCCTTCGGAATGCGATGCACCAACGCTTGAAGATCAAGCTCGTAACATACTGATCGCGAATTGTGTTACACTTGACAATATTAGATTACTGCTTGACCATCCAGATGTTCCCTGGCAAAAGGTTGGGAATGGTCTTCAAGTGACTCTAGGCGCTGCTAGATTGTCTGTTTCCAAGACTACTAGAGCCCTCCCCAATTTCACCAAAGTCTTCACGCAGTACTTTAAGCTTTGCAACAAAGAGGCTTATGGATCCACCATTGTTGTCAACAAAAACTTGAAAACAGCTTTACACACTGACGCCCGTAATGAAAAGCTACCGGCCTTTCTTACTTCAATAACTCAGTATGGAGAAGGCGAAATATTCCTCAAATCAGCGATTGGGGAAGACATCGTTGGAGAGCATCGGGGATTCAAAGTTCCAATTCCGATTGGATGCACTGTGGATGTCCCCACTTTCAAAATTCCACATGCAACATGTGAATGGCAGGGCAATCGAATCATTGCGGTTCTGTTCACGGCTCCAATAAAAAGGATTGATGCTTGCAAGTCTAGTCTTAGACTTCAGTTGACACAGCTGGGTTTTTCAGTTCCTGATCGAGCCCATCACTGGGTTGATTGTGAATTAATGGGTATGCGGCTTGGTAAACCTATTTACAGTAAACCCACCTCCATCCGAGGATATCTGGTCGAAGCAGGAGACCACGATCACGATGCAACTGATAGTGATGAGTATGTTCGTGCCTCTGATTCGGAATCGTTGATTTGGGATCTTTCTTCACTTGAAAGTGAGATTAAAGGCGAAGCGGCAGACACCACTCGCACATGGCCCGAAATCTTTGATTCTGACATTGCGCGCAAACACAAATTGAAATTGAGCAAAAACGACTTCCTGCTGTAAAACAATGGATTTCTTCCTTGGTGCAGCACAATCGCAATCTTGAAATCCTTGATGTTTGGAATGTTCAAACGATACAACAGCATGTCAATGAACGCATATACCAAGTTTCTGTCAGGATTCCGAGCGCTCAAGTGCCATCCTTGCTTGCCATGTCTGGACCTGGTAAACTTCAAGTCAATGTGCCTGGAGCTTTGCGCACTAACATACAGCATATCTGGTTGAAAAAAGAAGGTCGTCCCATGACTGATGACGAGGTCCTTGAGGTCATTGAAAATAATAATGATAAGCATTTAGGGGCCTTTAAAGTCCGTGGCACTTGGGCACTCAGAATGCTCAGTGAGCATCATGTTGAGATGAAATCCAAAGTGGGCAAAAATGAAGACCCTGCCTTCTTCATAAGTAATGTTCCTCCGGAAATGGAAACTGAGAACATCGTTGACCTTCTGCAACAGTTGAAATGGAAAGGAATGTTAAGGATGGCGAGAGAAGATGGAAAAAAGCTGGGTACACGTGGTTGGTCCGATCAAGTGAAGATCCCAAAGTTTGGCAGTTCCCAATCACTTTTGGATATGAAAGACGCACTCTCAAAATTGAAGCTGCTCGCAAGCCTAAGGTTGCACCAGCAGAGCCAATCTTTGACAACAACTTGCTTCACTTTCCCTCATGGAGCGCGCAATGTCGCATTGGCAAACTTCAGCCAAAAATTCAGCAGTCAAAAATGTCATTTGTCGATGTAGTTAATAATGCTGCCCGCAAACGACAACGAGCTGAAATTGCTACTGACATGAGAATTGATTCCGAAGAATGGACTGATTCAGAGGATGAAAAAGCAAAGCAGGATCCAAATGGATTGCAGCAGCAGCTTAATGACATGATGCGACAAAATAGTGAGCAGCAGCAAACTATCCAACAAGTCATGCAACAAATACAAAATCTTACAGCACAGATTCAAGTATTAACTGCGCAAAATCTTGCTGGAGGAGCGAATCCCAGCCAGGTCAATCCGGTGAACGCTTTTCCTGCCTCGTGAAGCGTGGAGTTCCACCAAAGGATTATGCATGAATCCTTTGTTTGGAACATCATCCCCCACTGTCTCTGCTTTAGTTGTTGGGGTGAATGTTGTAAAGGTAGTTCTGAAAATGATAATCGCCTCAACTGTGATTCGACTTCCCCTTCATCGTGGGAGGAGGCCTTTCATCGTACAACTTGTGCCGTTCATGATAGCCAGGATAAAGCCAAAATGTCTCTAGGTACTTGGAACGTTAATGCCCTTACCCCGCATATTCATGAGGTCATCGCTTTAAATGCTGATGTTATAGCTCTTCAAGAAGTTCGTGTTGGTGCTGATTCTATGCCCAGCATACGGTCAACATTTCAGCAAAATGGCTATAACTTGTACTTCAGCGGACTTCCGAATTACAAACAGCAAGGGCGCAACAAAAAATCGATTCATCTTGATCAAGCCACACCTGGAGTTGCCTTTGCTATTCGATCACACATTCCTGTGCAAGAGATTAGCATTGACAAAATGAGTAACTGGTTCCATAAAGGGCGTTTCCTAGCTGTGAAGATCTTCACTCAGCAAGGGTGGATTACTTGTTTTAATGTTTATGCTCCCACGCAGAACAGCATGCCGTTCCTTGACGAGCTTTTGCCTATGCTGGAAGATCACGCGCATCATAGCTGCATCCTTTTTGGGGACATTAATGCGGATTCGCGCAGCGGTCAGTTTGTTCAAAGTTGTCTTGATTCCAGCTGGTACCCGCTCACCTGTAGCACTAACTTCGATTTCTTCACTTATAAACACAGCAATGGCAACACTAGCTGCATTGATGTTATTGCCGTGACGGACCTACTTAAAGAATCCATAGCCCCGGTTCAAGCCACTGAAGTTCTTGACAAAGGGCATTCGTTTGTCCACGCGTCAATTCACAACAACTTTCAGCAACAACCCACCTGGGAGGTTTACCATCAAGTTAACTTCAAAATTGATGACACTTGCGAAAATGAATGGCAAAAAGTTCTCTCACTATACACTTCGAAAATTGAGGACACATGCGTTGATGCAGATTGGGAGCTGTGGTGTCAAACTTTCCAGAAAATTCACAACCATGCAGGGGCCGTCCTGGGAATGCAACCTCGCTTCCGATTGCGTGAGCAATTTAAAAATAGCAAGTTGCATTATCAATTAGGACAGGCCATCCAGAATCAGGATTGGCTGCAGCACAAAAGCATCTTCTCCAAATTACAGCAAATTTCCAAAAATCAGCTGAAAAAGTGGAGGCTGAAGATCCAAAAGAACGGTCAGTCGCAGCACACTTGGACTAAGAATCTCTTCAAATGGGCTCGAGCTCCCTCGCCGCCTATCCCTTCTTGCATCGAGAGTGAAAATTTTGGACAGGACGGCTTCACAAACTGTTTGCATGATTCTCTTAAAGAAATTACAAATTTCTTTGGGAAAGTTTACAAAAGCAGTCGGGCGCTTTCTCCTGAGCAGCAAGCAGTTCCACGCCAATACTGTTGTGATGCTTCACAAGTTTTGGATATCAACCAACATGTTCAGACTATCATTGCGAAGGCTGATGCTTCCAAAGTCCCGGGACTTGATGGATTAGAAGTTGCGCATCTCAAGCAGTTGCCTTACTCTGCCGTGCTTTTCCTTGCACACATCTTTCACAAGTCAATCCAGCAACATCGTGTGCCCTTGATGTGGCTTAACTGCAAAATGACTTGCATACCTAAAAAGCAAGGGAAAACTTCAGTTAAAGATTTAAGGCCTTTGACAATCACACCTGTGTGTTACAGGATTTTCTGCAAAACCATTTTGCATATGTGTCGTGAAACACAGCAAAATATTTCTGAACATTCAGTTGGAGGTGTTAGTGGAAGGTCTGCTTTTCATGCCTGGCTGCCTGCAGCACTCATGTGTGAGGCCACTTGGAGGCTTGATCCACTTGTTCGCGCCACAATCCAAGGTGTTGCCATTGATACAGAAAAATTCTTTGATAATGTTCCCATGGACAAAGCTTGCGAAAGTTTGCTCCATATTGGTGTCCCTACCTCCGTTGTTGCGACGTGGCAGTTTATGATTACCAACATTCAAAGATTTGCCTCGCTTAATGGTTCTGTTTCTAAAAATGGATTCAGGGCTTCTTTGGGAATTCCGCAAGGTGATCCTTTAAGTATGCTTGCTGCAGCTACAATGTTAGGAGCGTGGGCCAATGAATTGCCCCATGATGAAATCTTTGCTAAGGTTTTCGTGGACGATCGCCTCATGTTGGGTAGTAACGCACAGCAATTACAGCAAGCCTTCCACATCACTCAGTTTTGGGACAGTTCTTATGCGTTTAAGACTGAAGCCAAAACTGTTGCGTTTGGTGACAACGCCGAGGCTGAAAATCTTTGGTGGCTCGATGGTTACGAAGTTAAAAGACAGAAGCAAATTGTTTATCTTGGGATACCACTCCTTCTCAAGTGCATTTCGGCCTCCAAATTTTTCAGTCCCATCTTACAAGAGTGCTATGTCCTTTTGAACAAAATCAGCAGATCACGCATTACTCATGACAATGCTGTTACTATTGTTGCTAGGAAGATCATCCCCGCCATTTGCTACCCGTGTACTGCCGTCAGGCCCACTAAAGCACAAATTGAAAATTTAAGGTCAAAGATCTTTGAAGCGACAGCCTTCCGCAAATGTCAAACACAAAATGCACATAGTGTCTTTTGCGAACAAACACATCTGTTTGATCCTGAAAGTGCTATGGTCTATCATAATTTAAGGTTCTGGAGACAAGTATTTATTCAAGCACCGTTACTTGCACAACAACTTAAAGACATGCTTGAGCAATCTGTCCCTACCAAACATGATCTTTATGGTCCCATGACCATCTTTCAAAGAGACCTGGATTGGCTATGCTGCCGCTTCTCACCCGACGCTGATGCTATCAGCAACAGTGAAAATGATTGCATTCTTTTCACTGAGCCTGACAAAAAGAAGTTTGAGCATTTCATTCGAGATCAGATCCGCAGGCGATTTTATCAGCAATTAGAACAAAAACATCCAAAATGGAAAGGAGTCGTCGATGTTGATTTGCAAGCAACAACAAAACTGCTTCGAAGCTTAGAGCCGTCCTCGCCTTTTAGGAATCCTGTCATCCGGATGTTATCCGATTCTCATGCTACACCGTATAGGCTTCATAAGATGGGCATTAAAGCTACTCCGCACTGTCAATATTGCCTTCATGAGGAAGGCAATATTAAACACATTATAATGGAATGCCCACGGTTCGCCGAGCTTAGACGATCCTGGCCTCAGGAGCTTCTTGATAACAGTCAATGGCCGGAATGCGCTAAATCGGCCCTAATATGCTCGAATCTGCTCCCTGAATCCACGCGTGGTAAATGGCATCAGCTCCAACTTCTAGTTGCGCAACTTTTGTATCAGTGGATGGAAATGAACAGAGACCCTGATAACTACCAGCAGTTTGCGCCTGAAGAAAATCAGCAAAATGACATTTGCGGTGAGGTTCTCCCGATGCAGAACAGACAAAAAACGGAAATGTGCCTTTCGCAAGCACTTCCTTTGCAATGGAATCCCCCTAGCACACGCACTGAATGGAACAAATGGGGTAGTACTATTAAAGATTTTGCGCTGATTTTCTCTTTTTGGGCAAAATGGACCAACATTAACTGCCAAGGTGCTGTCAAAATTCGCACTTGGACTCAAGCACTTGCCCTGTTTGTGCAATATGGCGGAATTGATGCTGATTTCTTGGGTCAATGCCAATTCATTGGTATGGCTTCTTATAAATTAAGAGTGCTCACTTCTTTTCTGTTTCAAACACAGCAGCATAATCATGAATTACACAGCATGGCTTTTCTCAATGACAGACAAGACAAATGGCTTGCTGCCTTTCCGAATGAGACGGCATTTCCCGATAATTTTTACCTCATTCCTGATTGGGATCTTCTTGAGGCTTCTAACAACATCCAAAAACTTCGAGTTGAGACTCGACTTGCCTCAAACATCAACCCACATGTTCTGCGTATCACAACTGCCGCTTTTTGTGAAGCGGTAGGTCTTAAGGCTAAAACACTTATGAGTAGTCCCTTGTCCGAAAAATGGCCGATTCCGAGATTTAAGAAGAAAGGCGCGCCCATTCCCTGGGTTCTTCAAATTAGGAAGATCAAAGATGGCATTTCCCAGCAGGTGAACTGCATTTCTCAAGTCCCTCTTGAAAAATGGATGTCCATGTCTTCAATTGAAATTAGAAATGCTCTTCCGCCCAAGCCTGGGCCTTTGAAGCGATTCAGAGCTGCTAAGAAAAGATTGACCAGATTTAAAGATACCCTTGAAAGATACAAGCAAAGTCAATTACTTGAAAATTATTTTCGCACACACATCATTTAGCCTGTTTGGGCTTCAACGGAAGCTTGTGCAAATTGTGGCAAGTTACTCAACTTTTCTGTTGAGCCACGAAACCTCACGCGCCGTTGTCCGAGTCCCTGCGACTTCTGTGTACAGTTGCTAGATTCCTGGTCGGTACAGTGCGACTCGATGTTAAACTGCATTGATCAAATCATTGCAGTAATTAGTTAAGACGCCTAGCTCAAAGACAGCTAGCTTACTGTATTCAGCGATGCAACACGCATCTTTCGAAGTACTCGCCTCAGACTTCTGTCCGCTCCGCCCCAAAACCCTATTCTAATTATTAAGGCCCCCACATTATCAAGCCCCCTTGCTCGGGACCCCTGACGCTGTGAGTACAGGACGGAACTCACCTCAGCAAGATCTTTTCGGGCGCTGTGGGTGGAGCGGCGCTTCTCGTTGCAGGCGGGGTCAGAGATGTCTCAGAAAGTCCTCCAGTCCTTTAGTACCCGGAACCCTAAGCTCCCTAAGCTCTAGCCCCCCGGTACGCGTACTTCTGAAGGGGCGCGTGTTAAAGATACATACAGGGATACTCTCCCAAGCCTTGTCAAGTGATTCAATTGATGAATATCCCAACTTGATGAATCCTAAATCTGAAAACCCCCCAAACTGCAAATTCCCTGTATTAGGGACTGTTGTTGAGCGGAGTTGGATTTTGCACTGAGGTCTTGGAGTTAGTCCGGTGTGTCAGTGTCTACGGTTTTCGGAGTCGTGCGATATTCCTCAAGCTGCCGCGACCTAGTTTTCGTAGTGTGTGCCCGTTGAGTAATTAAGTGAAGGAATGAATAAACACATGCATGTATATGCATATATATATATATAGAGATCTCCATATGTATACCATATGTGTATATATATATATATGTATACATATGTATAAGACTATGTAAGTGATCATTTGGGCCCTAGAATCAAAGTCCTATGCGGTAGCTGCATGTCGGGTTTTAGGTCTAGCATCCTTTGGATTGTCCACAGAATTCAAGGGACTTTGAGTTAATGGACGCCAGGTTTACCCAAGCCGCAAAATTCTACAATGCCTAAGCCGGCAGGACGGAGCTCTGATGCAAGACCAAGCGTAGAACACTCTACTAAACACAAGGACCTTGGTGTTCAACCCTAACCCTAAACCTGGAGTGAAGGTCCCAATGCACCCTCGAAAAAAAGCCTAAACCCAACAGGGTAGAGTATCTCATGTTCCGCATTTCCCATGTTGGGTTCAGCCCAGGTCTGCAGCCCCGAAGTGTGCGAGACTCAGTGCTCACTGGATGGTTGGGCTCTTGTCAGTCGGTTTAATTTATAGGGGCCGAAATAAATATTTGCGAATACCATTTCTAGTTTGAGGGATCCTTATCATACTTTTAGTATACCCCCAAACCCTATTCTAATTATTGAGGCCCCTCTATTAAATTTTGGTTTTCGGGGTTTCTTTTCCCTGCTACTGTAGGTTGTGGGGCTTGAGGTTTCCTTCAAGGCTTCCAGTGTAGTTCAGGGTGTATGCTTTGCAGGCCTACTGCCACAGATCCTGCAAGGTAGCTTCCGTGTATCAAAGTTGCGAACGACGGGATCTCGTGTCGGCGCTTGCAGAAGCTTACAGCTGGATGGGTACAGAGTTTGGATGAACGGCTCAAGAGAAGCCTTATTTTACGCTTCCCCGTTGTGGGGCTTACGAGTAAAAAAAAAACACCACGCTTCAGTTTCACACAACAGCCAGAAAGCTTAATACTTGGTTCGGAGTTTGAGGGTTAGGCTCTTTGGGGGCTTAGGCGGGTTGTGAACTTCGGGGGTGCGCAGTTTGGGCACTGTTGCGGTAACTTCTGGCAGCTTCTCTGGCAACCACCATAGACAACACTTCATCTCCGGGCAAACCTCACTACATGGAAAGCACGACCAGCCCGAAGCATAAATACATATATATATATATGGGTTTCCGAAAATAGGGGACCCTAATATGGTACCCTAAGTAGTAGGACCCTTATTATAAGGACCTCATAATAAGGTACCCCTAATTTTCGGAAACTCCCATATATATATATATATATATATATATATAACACAGCAGCAAGTGTTCGGGGCGCACTACATCCCGACCAACCCTCAAATTAAGCCCTCAACCCTAGAGAGGCCTCTCGCGTCTTCGGCAGGTGGAAAAAGGTGCTAAAGCCAAAATCCGAAAGCTCCTTCAGAGAGCACTGAGGTGGTGGGTGAGGATGGAGAGCTGATGACTTTGCTCACCAGGTGCCGACAAGCATGTTTTCTTGGCCGCTTTAGGGTTTATACAGGGTGCTTCTAAAAACCCTAAACCCTAAACCCTAAACCCTATGAACCCTAAACCCTAAACCCTATGAGCCCTAAACCCTTTCGGCGGTTTTCAATGGCGGCCTTGTACACCTTTTCGCACTTCTGGGAGGTTTGAAGATTTCGGGGCGTTTCACTTGCAGGTGCTTATTTGTCAACCCAGTTGCAGGGTTTGTGGTTTATCCGACGCAGTAGGGTTTCGGGCTTTCTCGATGTAGGGTTTCGTGACGTTGAGAATAGACTCCTCTAAATTTTCGAGGTTCGATTTCGGTACGGATGCGTGCGGAGCCACCCACCTGGCCCTGGGCACGTTGCCCGCCTTTGTCCGGCTAGTTTTGGAGCCCGTGTTGCAGCAGGGGTGCTTCTTTCCAGTTTGCTTTTCGAGCTAGATTACCCCCTATCAACCCCCACAAACCTGCAGTTGCCGATGTAGTTCCGTAGTTCGTTTTGCGGTTAGGACCTCGTATTGTAAGTTTTTGCTCGTAGTAGTGTAGTTGACACTCAGGTTGTGCTCGTGACCCTACGTGCTCAAACCCCGTTGGAGTACCATAAGACCATCTCTATAAAGTCCCTAGGATACTGCACAAGTACGTCAACCCTACCTGGACCCTCTAGAACACTGAACACTCCTGGTTTGGGGACCCCTACTACGATTTCATTACATAAGCAGGTTATTTCGGATTAAGGTGGCGGCCCTAAACCCTAAACCTCTAACTCCCTTTAACCCCATACCCCTAAACCTTGCGAGGATTTTCGAGCTGGGCATCCTAATGATTGCACTCGGCATCTGCCTTGGATTCCTGCGCATCTGTCTGTCTCTGCGGGGCTTGGACACGAGTACGAGGGCTTGCCTGCTGGACCCTGAGAAACTTACCTAATCAGGGTTCCTTATTATGATTTCCTTATACATATATATATATATATATATATATAAACACACATATATGTATATGTATATATATATACATATACATATATGTATATGTATATATATATATATATATATATATGGAACCCTTAAAAGGTAGGTTGTTTGGGGTTAAGGTGGGGTCTGCTTCCTTTGGATTTATTTAGGACCCTTTTAAGCTTCATACCCTCAACATGAGTGTGAGACTCAGCAGGTCAGTATGTCGGGGCGCAGCAGGGCCTTACATGTAGAGATCGCCTGATTATCATTGGGCTTCCGACCCTACTTACTAAGAGCGCCGCCGCGTTCTGCAGGTACGGCTTTGGGGCTTGTTGATGAAGGCTTGGTGACAAATTCTGTGGGCCTGGTGCCGGGGGCTCGCCGGTGACTTGGTTCAGGGTGTAGGATGGACTTCACGGCCCAGTGCCCTTCAACCTGCCGCCGCCAAAAGCTTCTTTCCACGTGACACGGCACATCGTGAAGCGCTAAACCCAGAAGCCAGTTTTCTTGGGTAGTTCGCTAAGTCCCCTTGATCTTTGGAGTTGAACTGGTTGTTCGGCTTTAAATCTTGGGCCCTCAGCAGTGAGCGTTTCGGTATATGTATACGGGTCGAGTTCCCGAATGAAATTAACTCAGCACATAGACCGGGTGGGACTACCGTCACTGAGTCCTCAACCCTATCAGCCGGCGTCAGAAAAGCCCCAAGCGCCAACAAAACCTTCTCGTGGAGCATGTTCTGGGAACTCGAAATACTCGAAATCCCCAAACCCTGGAGCGCTACACGCAAAGCCATTAGACCATAAAGCCCCAAAGCCCTAAACCCCTAATCCCCTAAACCCTCAACCGTAAATCCCCCTCCCGAAGCCGAGCGGAGTATGGCTGCGGCAGCAGCGTTGGAGGGCGGCGACAGCGCTCCTAGCCGCGGACCTCTGGCATTGTTTAGCGGAAGTTGAGCGTTCGTAGAGTTATATTCGTCGGAGTGGTCGGTTGGCCAGCCTACTATCACAAGACAGTCTTATATATATATATATATATATATATGTACCCCCGATGCACCCTTTTCTACTAATTACTAATTATTAGGGAAACTGACCCAAGGGTCGTCTGAGGAATGAGAAGCTAACATATGCTTTGTTCGTATGTCCGTGTTGTGTCGTCTTTTGTCAACCGGGGTTTGAAAAATCACTCACAGTCTCTATACAAAAAGTCTTGTCTGAGTATTTGGTATAATTCAGTGTATACTATCACTCATTTCCCCCGAAGCCCTGTTGCAACCATGCAGGCCACCGATACGGTTGATGATATAAATCCTGCATGACCTTAAGGACCCTAAACTATGGGAATTATAGTATATTCCTTATTCTGGGTAATGCAGGATTTATATCATCAACCGTAGTAGGCTTTATGGCGCATAATGCAACTGTTTCGGATCTCCAGGGGAGCCTTGCTCCAAACCTTCCACACCCTATCCGTGTCTCGCAGGATCTACCGGTTTAGGGTTTCGGGTTTGGGGCAATTCTAGAGTAGAAGCCCAAAAGTTGGAAACCCAATAGTCTCAATCCTTAAGAGTTATGTATAGGGAACCCCAGCACTATTTGGCCTTAATCCGGTTTCCAACTTTGTGGGGTTTACTGTATCCGTGTCTCGCAGGATCGACCAATAGTAATTTTCAGAGGTTTGGGGTGTATAGTAGTATGATGATAAAGGAACCCTCTGGAATAGCCTTGCTTCTTTTCTTCGGGTTGTGATCGTAGGTTAAGGTATCAGCTTCCCCAACTCCCGAGAGCTGTGAGCTCACGAAAGCCACGGGAGTCAACGGATAAGCCGCAAGGCGCATGTCTCTATGTGGGCATGCTCGCCACTATAGCGGCCGAACTCATTTCCGATACTATTGTGGGGGTTCCTTATTGTGATTATGGTATAATGGGCCCCAAAACCCTGTTCTAGTTATTATGCTGCCTGTATTGGGCCATCACCCCCACCCAGACTCATAGCGCCAATATGCAAAGCTCCTGGACGTTCTTGCTGTATACTTTAGGTACTGCCCCCATACAGTAGGAGTCTAAACTAGGGCTACTATTAAGGTCCTAATATATTTGTATTATGAATATTATTCAACTATTACTGAGTAGGGGCCGTACCCAATGTATACTGTTGAGTTGCGGACCCAGCAAAACTTAGTATCTGAGTACTTCACCTTTAACCTATTTAGGGTTTATATAATCCTACCATAATGGAAAAGCTTGGTTCAACTTATAGTTCCTATTGTGTCGCAATGCTCGGTTATCATGTGGTCCTTTTCCCTATTCCCCACGGTCCCCGAACGCTGAACCTCCGTCGAACCGACACCACCCTAAGTCGCCCGAAGCCCCCAGCCTGGCAAACTAAGTTCCAAGGGTAAAAGGAGGGACCCTTAATAAGGACCCCTAGGTATATACCCTTAATGTAGCTATTATATACCCATTATATAGCCCATTATAGGGTAAGGGTCCCCATTAAGGGTCCCTCCTTTTCCCCTTTGACAAGTGGTCCTGATGGGTTGCGTCTGAGCCAGCACTCTGGATCGTACAGCTCCCCCCAGCCCAAACCTATCAACCTCACCCCAAGAGCTAAACCCCTACAACTAGCTGATTCAACAAACGACGCTGAGATTAGGCTCCTTTTTTATCGAACTAGGGATAATCTTGTTTGTGATCCCTGCGAGAATTGGTGCGCAGCCGTTTTGTGTGGCCATGACTGACCCTTTGTTGAACTCTTGTCATACTGTTGATGATATAAATCCTGCATTACCTGATGGACCCTAAACTATGGGAATTATGGCATATTCCTTATTATGGCTTATGCAGGATTTATATCATCAACCGTATGCAACCCTATAGAGAGCCCTCAGCCCCAAAACTCGAAACCCCAAGCCTCATGCTTGTGAAGCTCTGCATGGGTAGTTGTCAAAATTGTGGTCCCTTTTTGGGTACCCTAAATATTAGGATTATTAGGTGCCGTATTATCAAAAGGACCCAAACCGGGACCAGAATTTTGACAACCACCCGTAGAAAGAAGGTCGAAAACCCTGAACACCAATTCCAGAGTCTTGAAAACCCTTACCCTAAACCCTAAACTCTTAAAGCCGGTTCGCCACAGGTCGTTGGGGCCGCGCACGCCGCGAAGCGAACTCAGAAGGCCCGTGAAGGCTTTTGAGAAAGGGGCGTTACCGTGCGGTACATTATTAACTAGGGACCCCTAATTTCGGAAACTACCAGTAACTACCATGTGGAGTGTAGGGTTTAGGGTAGTCTTTGCCTCTGTCGGGCTTAGGGTTTATTCCTGAAACATGCATGAACAGGCTTTCTTGCATTTTGGATTTGGGGTGGTAGGGTCGGGGGATCTATGCTTTTTCGATTCCGGGTTCAACCTTCAACTCCAGCAATCCGATTGGTGCGTCCATGTGGCTTGCTTTCCAAATCCTTTGCAGAGTGGGCTGCCCTAAACCCTATAATAAACCCTAAATCACTAGAACTAGAAATTGGGACCTCATTGACTCCAAGTGGGCATAGGGCCACACATCTCCCTAAACCGCGTTTCGTTGAACTCCGAAGCCCTACGTGTACCGAAGGAACCCCACCAAACCCAACAAAAGTCTGCACAAGTCTATATAGGTGGTTGTCAAAATGATGCTCCCTTTTGGGGTCCCTATTAGGCCCCATTACGATACGGCACCTAACATTCAGGGTACCCCAAAAGGGCCCCTAATTTTGACATCTTCCCATATGGGAGATTCCGAAAATAGGGGACCCCAACATCGTACCCTGAATAGTAGGATCCATATTATAAGGACCCCAAAATAAGGCACCCCCAATTTTCGGAGACTTCCCATATCTAAGAAGATTTCGAGATGCAGGCTACCCTGGTCGCCAGAGTCGATGGGGCTCCGAAGCAAAGGCAGGATGTACTAGAAGGGTTTACCCTAGGGCCCCAAAGTAGTTCCTTCTGGGGGTTCATATTTAGAACCTTATGACTTATGAGGCAATCACAAAAAGGAACTACTTCGGGGCCTATGGGTAGGAGTTAAGGTTAAGAGTTTAGGGTTAATTTAGGGCTTAGGACAGCCATTCGCAATAATAATGCCCTCGATATACGCGCAGGGGGTCGGCACACTTAACTTGTTCACATATTCCATTCAGGGTGCCTATCTATGGAAATTGATTTATTCGGAAGCGTATCTTATTCTAGTTGTTCATGCCTCGCATGTTCGCCAAATACAGCAGTCTTTGAACAAGTCAGGAGTAAGGCAGCTTCCGTCAGTGGCAGAAATCATTTACGGGACCTTAAATATTTCTCAGCACGGCACAATATTCCCGAACCTTATTCTACTAGTAGTTGATCAGGTGAGCTAAGTAGTAGTTGGCTGCATGTTCTGCGTACTAGTTTGGACGTGCTGTGAGCCTTGAAATAGTTCGGGTCGCCTTGCGAACGCCTTGCGAACCTCATGCAGGGACTATTGGCCTTAATTGTTGCCAATATTATTCCTTAGGGCTCCTGAATCGAATTCCAGTGGTTTCTAGTATATTCACCCAAACCCAAACCTGTACTAGTTTCGTAGATGCGCAGGTGCAATCTGCTGCCTTGCCGGACAGGTCTTCAGCTCAAGGGGAGGACGCGGAAAGCACTGCTTGTGCCTTGTTTGGTGGATCATGGGACTTAGTAAGTCAGGTTGTAAGTACGTTACTTGGTGTTATAAGTAGTTGTAAGTATAGTTACCTTACGTATAACCCTAGTTACTAAGTGTGCCTTGTCGGTGCCACGGATCACACATGGGCGGTTGTCAAAATTAGGGTCCCTTTTACTTTTTGGGTCCTTATTACAATACGGCACCTAATATTTCGGGTACCCGAAAAGGGACCATAATTTTGACAACCACCCACATGATTTCCCTCAACTCGGACTTTCCTCCCCAGCCTTGGGGCTTTCAACGAGCAGGTAACATCTCCGTAGATGAGCAAGAACCGATCTGAAAGGTGCGGAAGGAGATAATCATGGCACATACATGTACGTGGACATTGTCTACATTCTGCCTTATAGTCTTGGATATCCTGGGCTGGTGTAGCGATGCAAGGCCACGATGCTGAGGCTTGAATGCGGAGATTCAGTTTGGGGGATTTTACAAAAAAGCGAATCCGTTACTGTACAAGTATAAACAACCATAACACGATGTGCTTATCGCCAATAGCATGAATTAGCCTGTCTTTGTGTTTGGTTTACCACCTGTGGTCAACTTTTGCTCCATCAGCTCTGACATAAGGGGTCAAGGTTGAGAGTTTGGGGCCACCTTGTCCAAGCTTCGACGTGAACATGCTTTCTGGTCTTCATAGTAATCCCTAATATGGATCCCTACATTCTACGATATCGGTACATAGGACCCTTTGGGTCTCGCTCTCTCTCCCAACCTCCAGAGCCGTGGTTGTGAGGACTTTCGCCCGCTTGCCCTGGAGGGCGCGCCTCGACCAGGGGTAGGCCGGCGCCACTTTGGGCTCAAAGGGTTCTATACTGATTCTGTCAAGAGCTCGATGAGGCCCTAAACCCTAAACCCTAGTTCTATAGGGGTTTAGCAGCAGGAAGTGTCGTGTTAAGGGGAAATACTCGTTCAACTATTGAGATCCTTGCTACGATTTGAGGGACACTACCCATAGCTCCATAGTTCTTTCTTTTTGGGATTACCTTATAGGATTCTACATATCAACCCCAAAAAGGAACTACAATGGAGACTATAGGTAGGATGCCCAGTAGTACCCTTATTCCCTTTTTGTACTCCTAGCTTCCTTATATAGTTGCCCGATACCAAAAAGGGAGCCCTTTTTTTGTCTCTGGGTTACTGGGCATCCTTGTGAAAAGGCTGCAGCATCCGACTGCGGCGGGGCGGGCTGATGCCACAGCTGGGCCTTGGTAGCGGGGGCCTGGAGGCACAGCCTCAATGCCCAACACATCGCCAGTCGTTTGCAGCGGGCTACTGCGTTGCCTAGACCCTCCATCTACCCTCTATTAGACCCTAAATGCCCGTTATTTGGGACCATATACCCCTATTCGAGGGTACAAGGAGGGTCCTGGTGGTGAGTTAGAGTTCATGTGGGAGTTTGGGTTTCGTGCTCAGGCTTCACATTTGGTGAGGAGGATGGTTGAAGAGCTCAGTCGGCTTTCTGTTTCCGTGGTGTTGCCTACTTCCTGGTGTTGCAGCAGCGGCACTTCAGCTTTGAAATTAGTGGCGACTAATGTTAAACTGTTAAAGTCTGCCATGCAGCCAGAGAGGGCATCCAAAACTTTATGGCTTCTTGCTGGCATCCTACGATTTCAGCACCTGTCAGCCCGGTGTAATGAAGCTACTTAATGAAGCTGTATATAGTGCCGGATTTCAGCCTCGCGACTTCGTCAGTTGGCCACTATAGGGTCAAGGCTGTTCGCAACTGCCATCGTCCCGAAATCGTCAGGGACGGTAGAACCCGAAACCTCGAAAATTAGCTGCACACTTATTGCACCGAGGCCCTCCGAAACGGACACTTTCCCTCCAAAACCCAAATTAAGATGTAAACCCACACAACAGATGAACCTGATGAATCCGTAAGCCTTCATGAGGGAATTGAGACACTCTCTCTTACTGCCGAAGCCCCGAGCAATAGTTGAGGTTTGAATTATTGCATTCAGATTCATGTTGTTGAACAATTGGGCATATTAGTCGAAATGGGGACAAGCACTTTGGTTTTAAGCAGTCATCGCTGCTTTGATCTTTAGAGACTACCAAGGACAAACTCCTAGCACGGCTCCATCTCGAACTCTCTCTTATCAGGGGCGCGAAGGGCGCGAGGCCATCGCCACAGCGCTGCGTGCAGGCCGGAGGGCCCAGCGGCAGCCGTGGTTTTCGATTTCCCTCAAGATCAAGCCCGGCCCAGCACACGGCCCTCAAATCATTAGACTCATTAGACTAGGGTCTTGAGGGCATGTCATTCATGACTGCAGGGAGTGTTTTTGGGGGATTCTGAACCTTTGTACAGATGCGTAGAGATGTGGCTACTCAGCTACCTTGCAGAACCTGCAACACGACGAACAAAAACCCTTTTCCCTATACCAGTAATGCCGAAGTCCTAAACCTCCAAGCAGTCAGCCCTAAACCCCAGACCCTCCAAATTACCTATGAGAAATATTAGAACCCTTAAAGGGTACCTGGTGGGATCCCGGTAAACCCGGAACCCTCGAATCCATACCCCAGAGCACCACCTTGTATCTGAAACCATGTCACGACGAGCTTCTGCCCTGCAGTAAACATGAAAGCCCCGATGTCCGGAACGTCCGCAACCTTCCCCTGCACCTCTACAGGCCTATAGCCCCAACGCAGCAAAGACTATGCCCTATGAAGCTTAATATACAAGACATACTATAACATAGTATGACATGATACATCATATAGTGCAATTTTAGCTCCCAGAGATTCCAACTCTCCACCCTAGCGCTCCCAGCACCACGCGCCGGTTCAGCCCCACAGCAGTGTCCGGACTCCAGGCTACCGCCTCATCGATACAGCGCTCTACTACAGGACCTTTTGAAACAGAATCGGGAGATTTCTGACATGCAGTACCGGGGATTAGGTCTAGGGTAGTCGAAGCTACGGAGTAGACTTTCGAGGGTTTGACCAGCCCGCGCCACAGGACAACCAGTGCTAACGCTGTTGGACTCCTTTTTCAGAGTTCTCGGCACAATAGCTGCGCCTGCAAAAGTCTCTGCTCAAAAAGTCAAGACATCCCTACTAAATAAGATGTGTATCTTTTTTGTTGATATCCTCGTTGTTCCTATTGTTACTCGCAATGTTTTACAACTTCAGCCCTAAAGCACCGAAAGGACTGAAAAAGAGATCGCGGCCGGAATTCGCCTTGCGGGGCTGTCGCGATCTGATGCGCCTTGGCCGGTTTGGCGTCAACTGGGGCCTTTCGGAGGGTTTTAGGGTTTTAGGGTTTTAAGGGATTCGAGGTTCAGGGTTTTAGGGGTTCAGGGTTTAGGGGTTGAGGGTTTAGGGGTTTGGGTTGAGGGGTTTAGGTTTGGGGGTTTCGAGGTTTGGGGGTTTAGGGGTGTAGAGGTTTCGGGTTTGTAGGGATTTTGGGCTCAGTGCTTAGGGGTTTCGAGGTTAGGGCTTACTTAATTATCGTTTTAGGGCTTGGTGTTGATTAGGTGTCTACGGCTTGGGGTTCGGGTTGAGGGACAAGGCCCGTAAACACACGTAACTCGTTGTCCTGGTCATCCAGCTGGGCGAGCTTCTACTTGGGATTTGACTTAGGGGATTGTAGCATAGCACAGGTAGCCCCTCATTCAGCAAGTTTTGTACGGGTGAAGGGTCCCATGTGGGTCCCATGTTAGACAAGCTGATGTGTCATGATTTACGCGAGCAAGACGTAAACATGTGAGAGAATCAGAGACTGGGTGGCGGTCATGCTGTGCCGTTGCATGCGCAGTTTACCCTAAACCCCAAACCCTGCACTCTAAACCCAGCCAAAGCCCTCAACCCCAAACTCTAAACCCTAAGCCCCTAAACTCCTAAAGCCCTCAACTCGAAACTGCAGACCAGGTGTTCATCTCCACGAAAGTGCTGCAGAAAGCTCACGCCAGCAATGCCCAGGCGCAGGGCTCAGGTCTAAAGCTCAAATTTCTGGGCTGAAGGCTTGGGGTTATGGTTTAATTTGAGGGTTTTTCCACAACCCCCCAAGTATCCTTCTCGTTAAGAGGTAATTGGGGGCTACACTAGAGGGTAGTTGGGGGGTCGAGGTAGGGCCTACGCTTCAACCTCAAGGGCTGAAGGCTTGGGGCTTACTATAAGGGTTTAAAGAATTACCAATATATACTATTTTGGGGGCTCCTTATCATAATTATAATGCGCCCCCAAAACCCTATTCTAATGATTAAGGCCCCTATATTATAGTACCCTTATAGATCCCTTATAGTAGCCCCCGTAGACCCGGTAATTATAGTATAATGGGCCCCCAAAACCCTATATCATCAAGGCCTTTATATTAGGTTTCTATCGAGACACGAGCCCCTAGACTCTAAAACCGCAAGCCCCTTGCTAGGATTCTCGTTGCAAACTCTCCCGGCGGCAAAAGGCAGTGCACAAAAAAAACAAAGACACCGGAGCCCCATACATGAAGTTCCGAAAGAGTTCGATTCTTTTGCGTCCACCAGAAAGTCTTTATCAACACCACAATTCCGAACTGGCATGTGATTCTGCCACCGGTGCGACTTACGAACGGCATCTATAGCAGCACCTTCCCAAAACACCTGCGTCCAAAATCTCTACCGCCAATGAGTTTTTTTGGGGGGATCTTTTGGGTTGAGTGTTTGGGGATGTTTGCAGTTGAAGTCTAAGTCCAAAGGGTCCAAAATACCTGTATAGTAGAATGTAGGGTTTCCATAATATTAGGGATTACTATTATCCCCCATCACAATACCTAGGACCCATCGGGTAGGGTTAGGATCTAGTCTAGAAGTTTTCGGCGGTCTTTCGCACTGCAAGCCTGCTTTGCAAGCTATTGTTTCGGGCAGAGTGTCGGAAACCAAACTCTATAAACGTAGATATCTATACCTTGGACATGTGCGCAGCAGAAATAGTGATATGGATAATTCTAGCAGATTGTTGATGTGCATCAGACTGCTGTCTCTCATGGTGTTTACACTCTGGGGTTGAGGCTTTGGGCTGTCTTGATAGTTTCTCCATCTTTCGCAGATGCTAGTGTCCGTCATCCCATCAGCCCCATGCAACACGCGACCATAACCCTGAATGCCAGAAGCCCCGAGCATACACCAATACCCTTTTCAAATTATTGAGGCCCCCTATAGTAGACGAACACATCAGCCGTCACTCCTTCGATGCCTTCCTGCAGAGGTCAGGGAGTCTTTGGCGGAGAGCTTGAAAAACTTGGGCAGTCGGGGACCAAGAGCACACCCCCTAGAAGCTGTATAGGAGTTCGCTGTGTTATGGGTACTGTACTCTATCTAGCCCTGCGGCTCCAAGTACTTGAGAACCATATATGCGTACAAGAATAAAGGCTAGACTCTTCTTAATTCATAACTACTGTTAACTATCCCAGACACTAGTGTACAATTGCTGGGTACTTTAGATCCTTAGAACACAGTCGATATAACTAGGGTGTCACGGACAGTATCCCTGCTAAACCCTTGACCCACCCTAGACCCTAAACCCTAAACCCTAAACCAAAACCCTAAACCCTAAACCCTACTAGATCCTAAATCCCTAAACCCTAAGAAAGGTAGTTGCGATTGCGAGGTCAGCCTTGAGTGGGCGAAAGGTGGGTTTAGGGTTTAGGGTCTGGGGTTTGGGTTTGGGGTTTAGGGTTTGGGGTTTGGGGTTTGGGTATAGGGTTTAGGGTTTATTAGGGTTTAGGGTTTAGGGTTTGGGGTTTAGGGTTTAGGGTTTGGGGTTCAGGGTTTAGGGTTTGGGGTTTAGGGTTTAGGGTCTGGGGTTTAGGGTTTAGGGTGAGGATCCCAGTATCAGGTCATGGGTCCCATGATGCAGATAATTTGAGGACCCTACTATTTACAGGTTCCTGTCAGGGTTCTATTTTGAGGATTTATGCACGGTTCTCTGTGAGTAGTAGTCCATGGTATCAGCACTACAAAATCAAGTGCGGCCGAAGGTATGTTCCTGAATACGGGCCCTATAGATGCCTGAGCGATAAGCAGTAGTATCCTTGAATAACCCCCTGCATAACTGCAAGAGTGTATCTATCGCCAAGCCTTATTCCATTTACTCGCTTCCTCTATTGAACCTGAATGTGAGACCGTCAGCGCCGAGCCAACAGAATCTGCGACCCTTTCAATGCAGGGGCAGATCTTTGCATGAGCTCATGGTAGGATGTTGGGTTACATCATTTCTCATAGCCAAAGGCTTCTACCGAAATGCCTTCTGTCCCCCCCCTGTACTCATTTCTGACATTCCCAGATCTGTGGGTATCCATCCTTGTTGCGGTTTTAGTACGGTTTTAGGCCCTGGACTCCAGTCCCTAGTTTGAGTTCCTCGGTCTTGTGAGCTGATTAGAAGTTATGCCCCCTGCCAAAAAACGCCTACTATAATGCTACTACAATGATGCGCCATATTAATGCTATAAAACGATCAAGGGGGCTGGACTTGGCAACAACATTCTTCCCAACTGTCTTCATGGTAGGCAACCACCAAAGACACCCTTACCAGAGCCTTGCGTGCTTAGCCGACTACGTGGACCTCTACCTTATTCACAATCCGCGCGCGGGCCGCATAAAGGAGCCTCTATCAAAACTAGTTTGCAGGGCTTCTGGGTTCTATCGGGTTTGAGCTAGGCTTTCAAGGATCGTGGGAGATCTTGGACAAAACGCCATCACCCGTTTGACTCTGAAAGTACACGATACTTGCCGTGCGTAATGTGAGCGAATCGGGTATTGTAGAAGCGGCCTCTGCACCCGCAGGATCCCCCAGCTCAGAATCTATTGTATCGTACATAGTTATGGTGGAAGCAGGTTTGGTATTGCCGTTTGCCCTAGTATGCGTCATAGTCGTTTGTTTTGCCTTCACTTCCTGCCTTGCTTTGCCAAATAAAGGTTGTTGAAGCTGTATGTCAGTGAGTGCACCGGGACTTCCTTATTACTCAGTCGATGTGCGATACCTACTAACTCCAGTGTTTTCGCTTGTTAGGGCAACCCATATTATGGTTGCGACCATTTATGAGAAGGAAACAAGGTAACCTGCAAGAGAAACTACAAGTGAGCCTATTGGAGTACTTTCGCATAGGTTTGTGCCTGGCATGGGGATGGATTACAAGCGATTGGGTCAGACAGCCCCCAAAAGCGTGAGTGGGCGTAGGAGACTCAGAACACCCGAATTGCAGAAAACGGGTCTCAGAGCATCCCCTGCGATGATATGTTCATTGCATGGTGAACTGCAGGATCTGATCAACAGAAAGAGTATCGAAGCTTTCGGAACGATATCTGATATGGGTGGTTGTCAAAATTAGGGTCCCTTTTTGGGTATCCTAAATATTAGGTGCCGTATTATAATAGGGACCCTAATTTTGGCAACCACCCATATCTGATATGGAAGCCCTGCACCCAGAAGCCCCAACTCCCAACACCCGTCTCCCTACGCCCCAAACTAAACCCACCCAATCCTACACCCAGAAACCCTGAACCGTTAGTCCAGAAACCCCTTGAACCCTAAAACCCCTAAACTCCCTAAACGCCCTAAAGCCTGAATCCCGGTATAACCCTAAACTCCCAACCCCATGTCGGCCCAGCTCCTCGTTTGCTTGAGATCTTTCGCAGGAAGTCTGGGCATTGCTCCTCCAACTGCGGGACGAAGGTCTCGCCCGGGCTGCCCCGCGACTGCACCATGCCATTCAGGATGTTCGGATGGACACGGCTTCTTAGGGTTTTCGGTTTAGGGTTCGGGGTTCAGGCTAGCCTAGGGTTTAAGGTTTGCCAATCACTGCAGGTAGAGGTCCGTTGCTTATGACTCAGGTACGATCAGTAAGCATGCATGAAGTTTGCTTCCATACCCAGTTTGTCCCAGTTGCCACGTTGGCCCGTGCATCGCTCCACGTAGCCAGAGCCTGACAATGCCAGCCCATGGTTCAGGGCTTACAAATACAGTGATTTACATTCGGATCGATGGTTTGTGGCGGCATGGTCTTGATTACATATGGCCCAGGGTCTAACTCTACAGTGGAGCTTCCGAAGCACCTAAATACTCGACAACTGCCCGTCGGTTCGTTGATGTTTTGTTGCGAGCAAGCCTCCGAAAAGCAAAAGGTTTGGCTACAACTCAAGGCAATAATCCCAACCAGCTCGAATATTCGAGAATACCCGGCACCTTTATGCAAACCCTACGTATCTGCCGCAAGGCTAACCCCAAACTTGAAACCTTTAACGTTTAGGCCCAAGAATCCCAAGCTGCCCCTATAAACCCCAAAAATCTGACCTCGGATTCAGCCTCACGCATTCGCTTTAATTAGCAACCCAACAAAGCCCCCAAACACCACAATTACATGCAGAATTGTAGAATCGTAGAAGCCCTTTAGTAAAAGCACGAAAGGCTTCTTCGGCAATTGAAGAGTCGCGCGAGCCCTAACCTCCAAAAGCCTAAAAAGCCTTATTAAGTATAGCAGCCTGAGAAGTACTGTGCCAATATAGTATACCCCCGAAACCTTCTTCTCAGAATACGGGCCTTGCAACATCCACCTGGACCCCAACAGTATGTAGAATAATAGCCTTTTATTGGTTTTGGGCCATTATTTTACCTACTTTTGAGGGTCTAGGCACTCCTCCGTTAGGTTGGCGTTTCGAACTTCGGAATCGCCCAGCTCGAAGGCCTCGTTGTAGGACTTATACTAACCATTGATATTGGAAGAGCTAAGGAGCCAGGGATGATAATAGTCCCTCCTAAATAAGGAGCTAAAGAGCCAAGGGAACCCCAAAACCACTGGTTAGTATAGGTGGGTTTGGGGTTCAGGGTTTGGGGTGGGGCGAGCTCCAATCAAGCCCGTGAAAAAGGGGGGTTGCATGTTTTCTGAAGCTTGTAGGTATGCAATGTTTATTCGGACTTGAGGTTTCGATTGTTTCGATTGGTCTTGTGGGAGTTTCTGTGGACCTTCACGGGCCCTGGTAGCAAGAATCCTCTTCTTTGGGATCCATCTTTGTCTGGTCTTAAACTCTTAAGATGTAGAGTCCAAGCTTAAAGGGAGCAAGTCAAGGCTTGGGGCCGAGTGTTCAAACTCGAAGTTTTTTGATTCAGATGCACAAGCCGCTACCTGGACCCCAAAAGTATGTAGAATAATAGCCTTTTATGGGTTTTGAGCCATTATTTTACCTACTATTGTGATGGTCTTGGTAGAATTCTGAGCTCGTTTTGCCTTTGTGCTTCGGCACAACACAGAAGGGTTTAGGCTTGGCGTCTCCAGGTTTCTGAACTCGTCTTTTCGGAGCTTCTGCAATGAGGGTAGTTGTCAAAATTAAGGTCCCTTATTTGGGCACTCTAAATAATGGGTGCCGTATTATACTAGGGACCCCAAGAGGGACCATAATTTTGACAACCACCCATGAAGATCCTGAGACGGCTGAAGTGCGAAATTCAGCCCTAGATCAAGGTAAGCGCTCAATGCCTCAATGGGAAATTAGTGAATCAGAGGGCCCCGAGGGTGGGATGAAGGTAGGTGGGGTAATCCCCAAAATAAGAGTCCTGAAACAAGGGCTCCCTAATCCTACCTACCTTTATCCCACCTGTCTTTGAGGCCTTGAAAATCCGACGTTGCAGCGCGCGATGCCCAAGGCAATTGAGGCGCAACACCTCACAGACACAAACGTCCCGACGCTTTGGCACACCCGTTTAAAAACTCAAAAAGCCGGTGTAAACCAAAGGCCCAAAAACCCTCAAAGAAAAGGCCCACGAAGGACCTGCCTCTATATCCGGCTTAACGAAAAGATGCCAAAAAAACCCGGCCAGGAATGCGGGAAGCGGGTCTTGAGCTGCCAGAGGTGAACCAAATCGAGGTGTCGGCTCATGTTTAGCTTGTAAAGAAGTCAGGTTGCAGGGCCTGGGGGCTTTGGTTTAGGGTTTAGGGGTTTAGGGTTTAGGGACCAGGGTTCAAGTTTGGCTTAGCTTGTAAGGTGGAGGCTTCAGGTTTTTGGGGGTTTGGGGGCTTTGGGTGTTCGGTTTCGGGTCCAGGGTTCAATTTCGAAGCAGAGGTGGTGTCACGCAGACTCTAGGGTTTTTGGATGATTGGGGCTTGAGGTTCAACAAAGGGTACAGTATGGAGGGCTTGGGGGTTAAGGATTCAGGCTTCTTTCTCGGGATAGGATGCGAAATCGGGTGACGCGCTTTCCGACTTGTAGGATCGTTGTTTTGGGTCTTCTTGGGCTGCCGGGAAGTAGGTCTGGGCCACATACACATGCTTCTCAAGTTTTGACACCAGTTTTGTGAAGGTTGAAGTCGCGTGTTGCGCATGGAAAGGTCATTGTACCGGAAATTGGCGACCATCATACCATGCACCAGAATCCCAGGAGTGTTTGTGACCTCTTTCTTTCGCTCTCCCTTTCTCTCGCAGTTGTTGCGTCTCCCCCCTTCCTATGCATGGGAATGCAGATACACGCACACACGCATGTGGTATGGAGAAGTGGGACGAGAGAGAGAGAGAGAGAGAGAGAGAGAGAGAGAGAGAGAGAGAGCGAGAGAGAGAGAGAGAGAGAGAGAGAGAGAGAGAGAGCGAGAGAGAGAGAGAGAGAGATAGAGATTGAGAGAGAGATTGAGAGAGCGAGAGAGAGGAATAACCCAAATCAATGACACCTTGAATGCATGCACGCACACACACGGACATAATATATCTGTATTATACACACAGGCACCAGCGCAAGCCTATGCTTATACTAGACGATATGTTATGCAGACAAGCCGATATCTAAACAGAGCTTGTCCCCATAAATTCTGCGATCTCTCGAAGTTCCAGGTGCACTGCTGGCGCCAGCTTCCAGAGGCTTCTTCTTGCTTTGTAAGGGGGGCAGGGAGTTCGGGCCTTTAGTTGTCAATTAGGGTTTAGGGTTGAGAAGGGTCTGTGTGGGAGTAAGGTGCTTAAAATGTTTGTGAAGTGTGCTTAATTTTTTTGGAGTTTGGGGTTTTATGAGGTTTCGGATTCGGGTTGGGGTTCCAAGAATGGGGATGACGGAGAGGCGACCACACAAGCTGCAATTCCCTGAGCCACCTCAAAGACCCAGAGCCAGACAATGTCACCAGACATCGTCGAAAGATCGAACATCTGTTTCTCTGTGCGCGTTAGTTACCAATGTAGAGGCTTGGATACTTGTCAACATGGGGTCCCATGTATAGATAGTCTATTGTAGTATAATACTTCCCAGACACCGGCACTATCTTAACGGCTCAGAGTTGAGCGTGCACCCACACAAAGCTCTCGAAGAATCTCCGCGTCTGCTGGGGGCCAGGTGACCGCGTACCACGAGCGGCACGGCCGCCTGGATGATCACAAATTCAGACTAGGATGCCCCACAGTACCCTTGTTCCCTTCTTGTAGTCCCTAGGTTCCCTACAAAGTTATCCAATACCAGAAAGGGAGCCCTTTTTATTCCTAGGTTACTGGGCATCCTAGCAGAACGCGAAACCTTCGGTCGGGTTTGGGGAGCGTTTTAGCGCTCGCACACACACACACACACACAGAGCCTGATGTTTGCTGAAGGGCCTCAGCTTGCGGTTCCGGTTCGCGGTTTAAGGTGCTTTTGCAGCTTGCGTCTGTGACACTCCCAACGCTAATTTGTTTACGAAGTCGCAGGCTGGGGATGCATCAGGGGTTGGGAGCTTGCCGATTGGGACTTAACTTATGCCAGTTGCGTGTTACGCCTTTCGTTGTCACGTGCAACGCTGGTCCAACCATAAATCTGTGCCGACAGTGACTGCTCTCGCCACCGACGAAGACCGAAACGCTGCAGAAGCCGGGCAACTCCGTAGGAGAAAGGCTAAGCAGAAGATCCCCTCATCTCCTAAGCCTTGCACATGTTCTGAATCCAAAAGCCTTCTTGACAACCGGTTCCAGAGAACTAAACCCCAGCTCTCAACCAGGACCTTCATGGTACCCTCAAATAGGGGTATATGGTCCCAAATAAGGGGCATTTAGGGTCTAATAGAGGGTAGATGGAGGGTCTAGGAAGTCTAGTTCAACAGGCATCGCCACCATGACGATGGCCCCCCTGGCGCGCGGCCGGCTCTCCGTCGTTGTAGAACACAGAGTGGCCGTGGTGATTCGGGGTATGTCCTACAGTAGAAGCCAGAAAGTTGGAATAACATTATCATAGTCCCTTTAAGGTGAATTATAGGGGATCCTGCCATTATTCCATATTCCAACTTTCTGGAGTTCCCTCTATGAGATCTTTATCGGGACTATACAAAAGAAATCGTTACCAGCTATTCAGAACCCTTATTATATAATGTGTGCGTTTGCAACTTTTTGTTCTGAGCAGGTTTCTGGGTTTTGCTGGGGGTGGTGGGGGAACCCTACAACGTTACGTCCTGGCCCTACACCTTGAAGATCTAAACATTTGTGGTGCCTGTTGATGCTGTTTCCGGCAGGGATCGGAGAGGAGGTTCAGGTCCTCGAGATTCAATTTCTATCAGTATCATGCTAGGATGCCCAGCAGTACCCTTATTCCCTTTTTTGTAGTCCTAGGTTATAAAGTTACCCAAGACCAAAAAGAGAGGCCTTCTTATTCTTAGGTTACTGGGTATCCTATCATGTGTTGACCGGCCTGAGCTTAAGTAATGTTTAGGAACACCATTTTTTTTCACTTCGCTGGGGCTCGAAGCAGAGATTTCTGTGTGCTGACCGAGTTTCGCAAATCCTTCCGAGGATGTTCGGCTACAGTGATTTGGCCAAGATGGCGGAGGATGGCTTAGTTAGAGTGCAGGGTCTGGCTTTCGATTCAGGTTCCCTTGGGGGTTGGCTTCGACTCGATTCTCCTAGCCTGTGCGGCACGTTCAGATTCGGGCGCAAAAAGCGGGATCGAGCAGTAGTCCAGAATTGTGCAGTCGTTTGTTTTGTCATGTCTCCCTGAACCCTAAACCCTAATAGGCCCTAAGCAAGTGAGAATTTGGCCACGAGAAGGCAGGCCTGAAAGCCGACTTTGGGGTACAAGCGTGTGAAGTAAATGTGAGGGATGACTGAAGGGTCCTTACTATCCGGACTGCTAGCTATAACAGTCCGGTTCGATAAACTGCTAACGGTATTCCTCAAGGGTTCCATATTAACAGTGAATATGACGATCGTTCCGGCCCCTGTATTATCGAAGCCATATAGGACGCTGATGGTAGTCCTTCTGCACAAAATCCCATCCAACAATAGACTAGGACCTAGAGTAGGCCCTTATTCCCTTTTTCAGAGTTCAGGTTCCCTTATAAGTCCCTTTAACCAAGAAGGGCTCCCTTTTTATTCCTAGGTTGCTCTTGGGTCGAGTAGAGGCCCCGACGTTATGGTTTTTCAAGAACCTCCAACCCCCCACAGTCTGAAAATCGGCTCGAAACACTAGGCTGAACTAAGGGTTGTTGCTTCTGGTTTCTTGAGGATTGAGGGGGTGGGATGGCGCATAAGAGGGTCTTAGAGAGTTATAGCAGGGAATAACAGGGAGTTTGTTGCAGTTTTCAGGTTTTGTAAGCTCGAAACCGTAGCTCGTTTGGGAAAATGGCTTACGCACCTATTGGGCCCAGTGTCGTGGTCGCAGGCCCTGCTGCAAACTCACTGTGTAGTCCCACCCAAGGCCGTGCAGGAGGTTCAAGACTTCAACCAAAGCGTGCACAGTGCTCAGAAGTCAACAATGCCCTTGAACCCTAAAGTCTGCACCCAAACAGCCCTCAACCCGTTTGATGTACATCTGAAACTCTACAGAACTCAGAAGAGCCTTTCAGCAAAAGCACGCTGTCAAAAATGCAGACGCAAAGGCTTGACAGACAGCCTGCAAAGGTTAGAAGCCTGTCGGGAGAGTCGCATTGTGGTGTATGTTCGAGTACATCAGAATATAGTTTACAAAGGAACCCTAAACTACGGTTGATGGTATAAATCCTGCATGACCCTAAGGACCCTAAACTATGGGAATTATGGTATATTCCCTCTTATGGGTAATGCAGGATTTCTATCATCAACCGTAGCCCCGAACCTTTAAGGTGATGCTCATTGACCCAAGAAGCCCCTACAAGCTCCTTTCAGGAGCTGGGTCGAAGTGAAGCCGAGCTGGCCATCCGCTGGTCTCTGCAGAAAGGCGACCGAGTTTTCTTGGATCTGTGGTTTAGAGTTTAGGATTTAGGGCACAGGAGTCACAGGAGGTATTGTGGGTGAGTTCGGGAGGTCTTTGGCGATGCTGGTTGATGGCTGTTGCCGTCAGGGCCCAGAGCACCCCTCGAGGCCCCACCTCGTAAGACCTACTGTGTGGATCCACAGGCTTGACACCACCCCGCAAGTCCTGCACAGCATTCTGACTCCTCGTACAACCAAGGCTGCGCAAACGAGCCCCAAGCGGTCCTTTAACCCCGAACCCCTGAACCTTAAACCTTAAACCCTAAACCCTACACCCCTAAACCCTAAACCCTAAACCCCTAAACCCCGAACCCCTGAACCTGAAACCTTAGAGCTTCCCAGCAAGACCTCGTGAAAGGATTCGTCCCCATCCCGAAGTCCATCAATCCGAAGCGAATTCTGTTCCTTGGCCATCAACTAGTCTGCCCAGATTATGGGTAGTGCAGGATTTATATCATCAACCGTAGGATCGGTTTAGGATTTAGGGTTTAGGGCCCAGTAGTACCCTTATGTCCTAGGTTCCTTATAAAGGTACCCAATACCACAATGGGGGCATCCTAGTCTAGATGCCGATGAGGTCTTTCACTTTTCGGAGCTCTAGACCGGAATGTTGTGTCCGAGTGGCGAAGGGATCTTAACCTAAACCCTAAACCCAAAGGAGCCTGAAGCCTTGATACCTTTACACTGTACAGTGGGACAAAGGGCATCCATGGAATTTGCGGGTCACTGGCAGCTGCATTGATCTCCTCTGGGCGACTCCCAGGCATGTCTTGCATAAGTATCCCTTCAACTCGCAGCTCGCAGCGCAGAACAGTAGAGTCTGTTGCTCAGGGCTTAGGTTTCATGATGTCAGGGCCTTAGGGTTTTGGAAGTGTTAGGGTGCAGGGGTGTAGCATTTCGGGTTTACGGCTTGCACCATCTTTCTTCGAAAAGACCGCTTCCAAGCGCTTTCATGCACGAGCCCCGGCAGTTTTCCCACACTGGGAGTCCTTTAATCCTATCCTGCACGCAAAACAGCAGTGAGCCCCTTACAATTTCCTCTGTAGCAATCGGGTAATAAGCTGAACAGATTCCTTTTTTGTTTCTGCAACCAGGTACAGGGATAAATTCAGACTCGGTGGTTGAGGCTTAAGTTTCATCGTCTTACCAGAAATCGCCCCCAGCATGTTTCAAAGGGATCCCTGTTCTTGGCGTGTTGCGTCTTCGTGAAAGCCTGTGTTCCCAAGAGCGGTCCTGTAAATCGATCCCGAAGCCCATACGTCTCGAACGTCTCCCCTAAACCCTAAGCCCTAGACCCTAAACCCTAAACCCTAAACCCTAAACCCTAAACCCTAAACCCTAAACCCTAAACCCTAAACCCTAAAACCCTAAAACCCTAAACCCTAGACCCTAAACCCTAAACCAGGCTGAATATGGCAGAGGGCTCTGAGTTGAATCCGCGACAGATGGACGCTCGGCGTGCTCTTGAGCTAGGATCGTTTCTAACGGAGCCCAAGAACCCAGACCTTCCAAACTCCCTTAATTAAGGACTATACCTTAAATCATATTAGGGGTCCTATTATAGTTTAAGGTATATTCCTTAATTAAGGGATTTTGGAAGGTCTGGGAACTTATAAACCCATAGCCCTAAAATCTGAGCCCGACGCTGCAAATTTTATAGGCTCCGGTAAGTTGGCCATCCTGAAGAGAGTCCCAACTATGGAGTCCGACGTGAGCCACGGTGAAACCCAAACGCCTTAAGGGTTCTGCATGAGCCCTAGCTCGCTTGAGCAGGAACTTTTCATAGGAGGCCAAAAGGGGTTTTAGCCTTTGGGGGTTTAGTAGGGATTAGGGTTCCCATAATATCGGGTTCATTTTATGGAATCCCTACCCCAAGAATCTTAAACCCCCCTTTTGGCCTCCCATCAACTTTCCTGGCTGGAAGTTGACCCTAAGTCCGGGTCCGAAATTGCAGCCTCCGAGCCCCTAAGCACTACGTAGAGGGTCTACGTATAGTAAGTGGGTTTTATTTATAAGTAAGATAGCCATGGCTACAGTACTATAAGGAATAGCTTCGAGCCCCGGTCGCGGTGTGTATATCCCTACTCGCTGCCCCCCCTGATCCTTGAAGCAGGCCGGAGATCCTAATCCCACTTAAGACTTAAGCCTCAAACCCTACCGTAAACCCTAGAGCCTTAAGACCCTAAACCCCTAAGCTATCAACCCTTCAACACCCTAAACCCTACACCCTAAAGGCCCTACTATAAGTCCTAAACTGCCATGCCCAAGACCCTGAACCCCTGCACCTACACCCCAACCCTAAACCCTAAACCCCAAGCATCCCCAAGCTCAGAGGCCCGGATGGCGCAGCTGGATTCCGGCTTCATGTCCTGTACCATGGCCTCGCCCTGTCACGAGCTGGCTTGGGACCTCGTCTCCGACGCTTTGGCAGAACTTTCATGGCATATGCATGTGTGTCCATCCATTCATCCATCCACCCATCCATCCATCTATCTATCCATCTATATAGATATACATATTATGTGTATATATGTACATACATATCTTTTTACACCTACGCATGCACACACCGACACATGTTTGTTCCTGCATCATCTGGTCGCCTAGGTTTGTTATTGGTTAAGGTTCTGAACGGATTTGAATGGACGGCTTGCAAGCTCCTCCCCTTCCCGGGGTTTAGGATTGAGGGTTTAGGATTGAGGAATACCTTAACCCGGAATAACCTACCTTCTTAAGGACTTATCTAAGGAAATCATAATAAGGAGCCCTAAAACGGCAGGTTGTTCAGGGTTACGGTAGGGTCTCGGAGATAGGACTACAGTAGAAGCCCAAAAGTTGGAAACCCAATAGCCTCAGTCCTTAAGAGTAAGGTATAGGGAATCCCAGCACTATTTGGCCTTATTCCGGTTTCCAACTTTATGGGGTTTACTTTACTTATCCCAAACTAAAGTAGCCCCTATATTAGAGGGTGGGGCCCACTATACTATGATGATAATACCACCCATATGGCATGGGGTTTTGGAGGTCGACTTTCTTTGGGCTCACCTCTTTGAATCTTAAATGTAGACCTCACAGGCACCTAAGACCACTGATGCAGAGATCCCGCCCCAAAACCGCACCTCCCTAAACCCGAAACCCTAAACCCCTAAACCCGAAACCCTAAACCTTAAACCCGAAACCCTAAACCCCTATATACCTTAAACCTTAAACCCGAAACCCTAAACCCCTATATACCTTAAACCTTAAACCCGAAACCCTAAACCCCTATATACCTTAAACCTTAAACCCGAAACCCTAAACTGAGGGAACGTGGGAGTTCGCTCTGGGGCTCGACTTCCCCGGGCTTTTCAGGGCTCTGAGGGCTCTGTGTGGGGCTCTCGGTTTAGGGTTTAGGGATTTAGGATTTAGGGGTTTAGGGGTTTAGGATTTAGGGGTTTCGGGCTTAGGGTTTAGGGGTTTAGGGCTTCGGGTCTAGGGTTTAGGGGTTTAGAGGGTTTCGGGGGTTAGAGGTTTAGGGTTGTAGGCATCCGAAGAAGCTCCAATGATCCGAAAACGAAGACCCTCCCGGTCCAAATGTTCAACGCCATTTTTGTTTGGGAAATGCCCTGACGTCAACATAGAGGATCATGGACTCACGGTTGATGATATAAATCCTGCATTACCCATAATAAGCTAGGAATATACCATAACTCCCATAGTCTAGGGTCCTTCAGGATCCTTCAGGTAATGCAGGATTTATACCATCAGCCGTAGTAACTAGGGTTATAAATAGGGTAACTATACTATAATTGGCTATAGCAGCCCCAATTAGGGTACTTATAACCTTACTTACTAAGTCGCCTGATCCTCCAAGAAGGCTCGTGCAGATCAGCCCAGGATGGCATCCCACATCCAGATACCTGGGGTGGCAACCGCAAAGGGAAGGGCAAGGGGCTTCTCGGAAAGGTTTAATAATGGAGTTTCCGAAAATACGCCCCAATACAAAGTACCCTAAATAGTAGGATCCTTATGATAAGGACCCCAAAATAAGGTACACCTAATTTCGGAAACTCCCGTACTCGTGTGTCTTAGAGGATTTAGGTTTCAGGGTGTGGTTGGGGTTGAGGTTGCTGGGATGACTCGGTTGGAAGGGGCGATGGGCAACACTTGCTGACCCAAAGGGTCCTATGTACTGTTGTGGGGGATACTTCCCTAGGTCGTAGTAGTAATCCTTAATATGGAAACCCTACATTCTACTATATCGGTACATAGGACACTTTGGGTGAGTGTTGGCAGCCAAAAAATGACATGCGTCAGTGAGCTCACCGTCACTGTTGTCGTGGTAGGAACTTTACGCAGAAGGGAGAGTGTTGTTGCACTGCACTGGGGGATCCCATCGAGGCCTGCTGGAACCTTCGAATCAAGCCGAATTGCCTATAAACCCAAACCTAAATTCTTCACGTGCGATCAGAAATCAGGTCTCTCAGCTATAGTGGTAGCTTGGCGTTTCCTAAGTGCTTACTCAATTAACCCACCGCTTCGAGCCTCAAGGTGAGGCGGAGCACAGAAACTCGCTTATACGGAAGCCATGCAGACCACAGAGCCTGATCATGTCAAAGAATGAAATCCTGAACTCCAGTATCAGAACCCACGGCAATGCGATCCAACATGATAAGACAGGAAGCCCCGCCCCTACCCAAGCCCGTATTCTAAACTCTAAACCCCGAACCCCAAAGACCCTACCCATAGGCCCCATAGTAGTTCCGTATTGGGATTACCTTATAGACTTCTAGATATGAATCCCCAAAAGGAACTACTGTGGGGCCTATGTGTAGGTACTAAGCCCCCCCTCCCCCCACATCCCCGACCCCTACGAACTCTGCAGGAAGCAGACTGGCAGTTGGACGGACGACTACCAGACTTGGTGGTGACACACGAAGCTCGTTTAGGGTTCAGGGTTTCGCATGTACTCTTTTTCTCTCATCCTCCTTCTTTCTCTCGGTCTCAGAGGCTGAGAGAAAATTCAGTGGCATGCTCACCAGCAGCACGCAGTTTTCCCGCAAACGCGGCCATTTTCGGCTCTCACTGCCTTTGGGATCTTAGAAAAGCGATCTGGCCGTCTTGTTTGTAGTAGGAATGGTCGACTTTGCTTTCCCAAAGGGTCTTATGTAGAATGTAGGGTTTCCATATGAAGAATTACTATTATGACTTAGGGAAGTATCCCCATAACAGTACATAGGACCCTTTGGGTTTGGAGCGGGTGGGATGGCGGGCCCTGTGGGGTGGTTTCGGCGAGAGCCTTGCCGAAGTCTGGGAGCAGTGGAGGAACATATGGGTAGTTGCCGAAATTATGGTCTCTTTTGGGGTCCCTACTATAATACGGCACCTAATATGTAGGGTACCCCAAAAAAGGCGCCATAATTTTGACAACCATCCGTATGGTAAACCGCAGAAAGTTGGAAGCCTTAAGGGCCAAATAGTGCTGAGATTCCTTATACATTACTCTTAAGGATTGAGGCTATGGGGTTTCCAACTTCTGGGCTTTTGCTGTAGACTTTCAGGGCTGTCGTGGTGGTTCGGCTGGTAGATTTTCAGCTAGGTCTCCAGAAGCCTTCTGGTGACTGTTGGTTAAGTTCAGCTTAACCCTATTCTTGCGCAAGTCGTTGGTTTAGGGTTTAGGGTTTAGGGTTTAGGGTTTAGGGTTTAGGGTTTAGGGTTTAGGGTTTAGGGTTTAGGGTGAAGCTTAGTCCTAAGCCAACGTCATGCAGCCTGCATGACCCCAGGTGCAAGATGAGGGCACGGGCGTTCAGGTTAAAGATCTGCGTTTGGATTTGTTCTTTGGATGATCCCGGGGAGACAGGGGTCACAACGGCAACTTTTAATCAGCCTACATCCCAAATCCGTATGCCCCTCACCCTGACTCTAGTTGGCATGTATGACTTCTTTGCGCATATAAGAACTTTAGTACTTCTTTGCCCGACAACCCTGAAGCCTCATAGCAGAAAGAGAGAAATCCTGGTACAGGGCGCGGCCCCTTGTCACAAGCCGTCAGCTGACCCCGGGTCCCCCCGTATGGTATAGAGTGTACCTCTTGTCTCCATTGTAGTTCCATTTTTGGTTGAACCATATCTTAGATGTAGGGAGTTCCACTGCAGTGGAGAGGATACGTAGCTCTTATCTTGGCTAGCTTCTGCAGTATAGGACCGAACCACAGCATTTGCCAGCAGAAAGAGAGAGAGACAGAGAGAGAGAGAGAGAGAGAGAGAGAGAGAGAGAGAGAGAGAGAGGGGAGAAAAGAGAGAGAGAGAGAGAGAGAGAGAGAGAGTTTGCAGACCGAAAACCTCGGCCAAAACCTTCTGGAGTCCAAACCATAAAAGTCTCAAGGTGAAGACTACAGGTCTGAATACTACCATAACATGCCCGTCCCTGAATCCTAAACTCTAAACCGTAAGCCCTATTCTCTATCAGAGCCCGAAAATCTCTTCCACAGATCTCGGAAAAGGAAGGATGCCCTGAACACGTCACGTGACTCCATTATCAGGTTTAGGATAGGTTTAGGGCTGACCCAAAAAGGGTCCAAGACACCTAACTCAGAGGGTAGGTTCAGGAGGTGATAGTAGTTTCGGTTTAGGGTTTGGGGTTCTGCTTGCTGTGTATGTATTGGCACCTATTGAGCTGGTTCGATATCTGCAGTCTGTTATCTGTCGGGTTGGTTGTCCGTTTTTGCATGAGTGAGCCCTTTCAATTCTGGAAAGCTGTTCGGCTCGGTAGGCTGAGAATGCTTCCTAAGAGGTACACCCCTGCCCCTGCAGTTCCCTGGCTGCTCAACAGACTAGACTGTAGACCGGATCGGAAGTGGATTTGGCTCGGTTAATTCAGTGAACTCCGTCACATCTTCGGATCACCATGGGACATGGCTACAAACATCGAGAAGCCAAAGGAGCGCTCATCCAATGGCTGCACAGATCCCGCGACGAAGCGTTGTGGGCTCGTTTGACCTCATTGGCGGTCAAGGACTGGGCAGGTTTTGCTCAGCAAGAAAGCATGGAGCGCAGCTGGAGGTGATCCTTATGACCTCCGATTCTTGACAACAAGCAGCATGCCGTGCATGTGTGGCAGACAGTGAACAAGCCTGCTCGGCAGCAGAAACGCGACCCGCGCAGTACAGGTGGACCTCCACCCAGTTTGGATGACCTCATGAACTGGCTTTGGTAGTACGAGAATGACGAGCTCCTTGGCATGCAAACATTGTATACATGCGTTGCACGATTGGGAAGACACTCCAAGCATAAACGCGGTCCGTGTGGTGCATGAACAGAGACCCCTGTTGCCAGTTGCATAATGTGTTCTGGGTATCGTCTATGCATACATACATGTATACATATATATATATATATATATATATATATTCACATGTATATCCATGGATGTTTATGTATGTATTCATTGCAATCGTGTTGCTATTGAGGTCCATGTAGCCCAGCTGACTCCGCCCAGTGCCGCAGTTTCGTTGGGTGCAGACTTGGCATATGACCAGTGCAGGGTAAACCTATACTTAGACCCCCCAACCTACCTTCTAATATATCCTAAATACCTACTATTAAGGACCATAAGCGCTCCATTTCAGGGCCATTGGGGGTCCTGGTACTGGACGAAGATGAGCTAAGGTTCTGGGAGAAGCTCCACACCAAAGACTGGAAGCACTTTGCTGCGATCCTAAGAACAGAATGGGCTAAGGCCGGAAGTGGCAATCGGTACCATTTTCCCAGCTTGCGTCATCCATCAAACTGCCGTATGATCTATGATGTAATGTTTGGCAAAGAGGCTTGAGCGAATTTTTCACGTCCGTTCACCAAATGGCTCGCGCGGGCCTTTTGCAAGGCTGTTGGGCAGAACATGAGGCGCACCGGGAAAGTTGACATATGTTCCAGCGTGAAAAGACGAGCTGCATCGTTCGCTACAATAGTGCACTCTGGGAAGTTGTACCTGCTGGCTTTGTTTGTTCTCGATTGGGCAGATCAGAAAACGGTTGCACGCCTCCTACGCAGGCCCTAAACCCTGAACCGCCTGATCCTCCTGTCTAAGAAGTACCTATAGTCTCCAGTGTAGTTGATTTTTGAAAACCAATTGTACATGTAGGATCCCATAATTGTAGCCCCCAAAATATGCGGCAATGGAGACTATACTGTAGGTGTAGAGGCAAGGCAGCAGGGCCTGGCCAGATGCTGTTAAGCAACACAGCAAGGGCATCAGATTCTCAACTTTGTAGGTTTGCTATTTCCTAAGGTTTAGCTTAGACCCCAACTGCCCTAAAATTACACCTTACTGTAGATACCCACCAGTAAGGACCATATGGGCGCCGTTAAAAGGGCACTTGCGGGGTCTTGGTAGCTCGAGGATCCTAAGTACTTATATGGGGAATACATACCCGAACCATAGTAGTAATTCCTGTTATAGAAACCCCATGTTCTATCATATACTGTAGGTACTTAGGACCCTTTGGGTGGTGTCGTAAGACAGTTATATAGGCAATCTCCATTAGGGTTCGACACATGAACCCTCATATTTGGGGATATAGGGTTCAAAGTAAAGATTGACTGAGGCATGGCCGCACCTTTCAACGCGGCGAAGCTGTCAGGGACCTCGGTTATTGTGGGTTTAGGTTTGTTGAATCTGAAGGTGTACTATCGGTGTAATTAGGGTTTACCGGGTTTAGGGTGCTGGATAAGGTGCAGACCGGTAGTTTCGCAAAGACTGTGGTTCAAGAACTATTTGATTCTGGATCTAAAGCCCAAGACGATGCTGACAGCGGCGCCGGGTCTGTTGCATGGCTTGCTCTAGGTGTCCACGTGGACTCAGGTTCCATAGTTAAGCAGCTCTACACCCCTGAACCCCAAAACCCGAAACCCGAAACCCTTAGCCCCAAGCCCGGCGTCTAAGCCTCAGGGAAGGGTAGAATGAGTAGGCTAAAGGCTCCTTCTGCTTCCCAGTTTGGGATTTAGGTTCATTTAGGATGCAGTTTGGGTCTATTTCGGGGTTTAAGCTTGGGTTGAGGGTCATTTAGCACAATGAAAGAAGTCTATCCTTTAGAAGGCACATAGTAAACATGTATGAGACTTGGCATGTACGTATACACATATGTGGGTAGATGGTAGATGGGTTGGTTTCGTGCTGTCATGTTCTGTGCAGCCAGACACTGACCACCACGAGCAAGTCAGCACAAGAAACTGCACACATGGCAGCCATCCAAAACCAAAAGTGCAAATCACCTTTCGGCTTTTGGGTACAGCTGGTGCGGATGGGCGCATCGTGCAGCATGGTTTACGGGACCGCTGGGGGGTTGAGGTCCGGCCTTTAGCTTCAGGAAGAAACAGTAGCTACAATCGTGGGGAGGCATCCGCAACCTCAGCACCCCCAAGCACGATCCAAACTTGCGTCCTTGAGCGTTGAACCCAGAGCCTCCAAAACCCCTTAATTAAGGAATATACTTTAAGGTATAGTAGGATCCATAATATGATTTAAGGTATATTCCTTAATTAAGGGGTTTTGGAGGCCCTGGGAACCCTAAACCCTAAACCCTAAACCCCTAAACCCCTAAACCCTAAACCCTAAACCCAACAAGGTATCAGCAGAAGGATGCCGAACACTCCATCGTTGTCTTGGAGTGGATGAAGGCACACATATAGAGGCAATAGTCTGAAAATTAGGGGCCTCCAACGATTCGCAGGACCTGTAGTCAACACTATAGGTACACAGTATGTCTTTACATATGAGTTTAGGGGTTGGATCAGTGCAAAGCTTTGGAATTTTGTAGTATAGTGTTCATCATGGAGTACGTAGCGCCTCTATTGTAGATATGTGGGTTTAACTTGTTCAGAAATCTACTATGCAGGAACACCTGTCAGGCTTCAGTATACATAAAAGACGGTACAGGTACACGGATACTTGGGGTGATCTCTTCGGTTCCTCCATAGCTTGTGCTTTTTCTTGTTTGGTCGCGGTGGCTTTTTGATATGTGGCTTGGGGCTTGGAGTCTGCATTGTTGTGTTTAGGGCCTTTTTCCGAAGTTCCGGGTCTCCAATGCTCTGAAGCTTCAGCGGTGCTGCCCGTGGTCTCTGCAGCTGTCTCCTCTCAGTGCCGATATCAGGGTCTTTTGATACTGATACCTTCCTTAACTGGACGCTGGTGTTCCGGTGACCAAACCTGCGAATCAAATAGAACGACAAAAGGCAATGTGCCTTGTGACGGCGAAATCACATGCACACGCATCATTCCAAACAATCCAGCACAAGCACAGCGCGCACAATCCCGACCCAGAGCCACCTGAATTCCTTGAACCTCATACCCTGACGCCAACTCTCAACGGTAGGAAACTTTTCGCTGGCCTTTGCGTGGCCCGCACATGCCCGCACAACATGTGGGCGCTGCGGATCGCCTGTATCACAGGTGCTCTGTTTTACACCGCGCCGCTTGGGTGCACATGATCGTTTTCCATTTTTTAAAGACAGGGTATCTTGTTTATTTAGGGTCTTCATAATTGCTGAGGATCCTGCTATTGGGCAGTTCATATTGGAGTGCATCACCTTCTTAAGTTTCAAAGTGATGAGTAGCTGGGTTTCGGGTTAGCGCTCAGGGACCTCATTCTCCTATGCACCATATCTACAGCATAAGCGGACATCTTGTTGTTATGCCATGGCGTGCCTGGTCAGACCCGTCCAGCCTTGCGGGACAGTAGTACATGTTCTATGCGATTGGTTTGGCCGCAATATACATGCAAACTTTGCAACTCATGCAGCATGCAGTCTAAATTAAAGAGGTTAGGGGTTTTAGGAAAAGTGTGTAAAGGGTTGCGGGTTGTAGGGTCTAGCACGCGCAAACGTATCAGGTTTTATGGGGTGATGTTCTATCGCTGTTCCCCGTGAGTTTTGCACCCTTAAGCCGCAGTCTATGGACGGCCATGAATTATGTAGTTATTATATAGGGAGAATTAATAATTGGAAGAGTCCTTGGGTTTATATCATACTGCCATTCTCTCTCCCCGCCTCTCTCTCTCTCTCTCTCTCTCTTTTTTTCCTCTCTCTCTCTCTCTCTCTCTCTCTCTCTCTCTCGCTCTCTCTCTCTCTCTCTCTCTCTCTCTCTCTCTCTCTCTCTCTCTCTCTCTCTCTCTCTGTTTATACATATATGTATATATGTGCACATACATACATAAGTTTACATATATATATATATATACATGCACACATACACTTACACTTACACATACACAGACACATACACATATACATATACATATACATACAGATATACATATACATATACATATACATATACGTACACACACACACACATATGCACCCCTGTGCACATAAGCGCTGCAGCAGTGTTTGTTGTCTTTGTTGAGCCCCCACTCTTCGAATGTATTTGCCCTATTTTTTAGGTACAGGTTTTCATTGGTTGCTGAGAGAAATCGGGCTCCAATTGGATGAACTCAGCACAGCCATAGCATTGATGTGAGCCCGGATGGTGATGATGGTGAGGATGATGACGATGATACGTATTTTGATGGTACCTAAACCCTAAAACCCTTAACCTATGCCCCTAAACCCCTAAACTATGTCCCTAAACCCCCATCCCCCAAGATGGTGGTGGTGGAGAAGTCCTATAGCCACATGGGAAAACTCAGGCAAGGCAATGCGGCTCCCTTCGGAGCCCCTGCGGCCGATGACGGCACGCTGCTCTCGCTGCAGGACACCGGAGTTGTGAACCCAAAGCCCTAAGCCTTAAGTTTTAAGCCCCTAGGCTCTAGAACACCAGCAGCAACGGTTTGGGGTGGGTCTTACAGGGGGGCTGGGGTGGAATTTTAGGGCCCAGGGTTGAGGAAGTATGAGCTTCCTCAGCTGCGCACTTTGTTTTTTTTGCTGATCGTGATTTGGGTTTAGGGTTTCGGTTCGACAGCTGAAACTGTATAGTTTTCAGGGATTGGGGACTGCATGGTCGTCGGGATGGGGTTCGGACGGGAATGATCCAGAAGGTGGTGGATCAACCGACATTCTTCAGAATCGTACAGGGACCAAAAGAATTATCAGTACTCCGCAAGGTGCCTCATTATACTTTAGTCTCTATTGCCCCCGAAAGCCATTTGCTACCTGTTAAGGCCCCTAGGTCACTCTGGGAGGCTTGCATGTCCGCATGTTCGAACTCTGGGCTGTGAACTGAGCTGCAAGCACCTCACCATTCATGACGTGCCAAACCCTAAACCGTACCTAGACCCTCAAAAGTAGGTAAAATAATGGCCCAGAACCTATAGAAGGCCATTATTCTACATACTTTAGGGGTCCAGGTAAACCCTCAAAGAGACTAGCCGGAAGGACCTGGAGTCCATGATCGCGGCCTTGGAAGAAAGCCTGGCCCCCGGTATCAGGTGAAGTCAGGGGCCTGGACCCATGAACCCGGCTGAAACAGCGGCCTCTAAACCCCTAAATTTAAATCCTTAAATTTTTAAAACGCCATTAACTCTAAGCATACTTTGGTCGTCTGCGGTTCAGGGCCACATCGCGCACGAGGGTCTGCTTGAGGGAAGTCTTGGGGATTGCGGCTGCCAACAACAAAGCCCAAAGCAGGGTAACAGCACAGAAGTCAAGTTGGAGCTTCCCAGGTTACGAATTCGGCTAATATAGGGGCCGTAAGAATTACCTATGCTATTTCAGGGCTTTTTATTTCAGTTAGAGTACAATATACCCCCAAAACCCTATTCTAATTATTAAGCCCCCTTTTCTTAGTTTCTTGTGCTCAGGGTGCTAGCAGTTTGGAGCTTAAGTTGAGGGCTACTCATCGGCTTTGTTGAAGCGGCTTCTTGCGGACGGCAACGCATTCCGGCAGGCATAGGCAGAACGCAACCCTGAGTTGATGATATCTGATAGAAATCCTGCATTACCTTAAGGACCCTAAACTAAGGGAATTATGGCAAATTCCTTTTGATGGGTAATGCAGGGTTTATACCATCAATCGAAGTAGCGCCTTATGCATACCCATGTAGGATCCCGGTGCCAGGCCGATATTACATAGCGCGACGGACGTGACAGTTGCACAACTGGGACACCATGATACCACAAGTACTAGGAAGCATATCGTGCGATATTGTCCGGTGCCGTAAGCCGCATGCCCTTGCGGGACGACTTGCAGCTAGAGTCAGGCATCTGATAACCTTAGTTCTATTAACTTAGCACCCCAATTGGGGTACTTTATTACCCTAATTACTAAGTCCCCTGATCCCCTAAGTACCCGAAACATCCGAAACCGTCGGCCAGGGAGTTCATATGGGGGCCTTAATTGTGACGAACATGTTGGTGCTTCCTCATCATCATAACTATAGTATAATGGGCCCCATAACCCGATTCTAATCTCTAAGGCCCCCCCATATTTTGCTACCCTTATATAATATCTCTTACAGTAGCCCCTATAGTCAAAGGAACCCCTAGTCTTGTTATTAAGGCCCCTATGATGTCTTCGCTCGTCTCATCCTAGGGATCCTTAGGGGTGTAGGGGGGAGGGGTGTAGGGGACTATATTTCCTTAAATAGGCCTTAAGGCCCCCTACCCCCCCTCCCCCTACACCCCTAAGGATCCCTATGATCTCAGCTGAGGACGGCGAAGTTTGCCTCGACGTAACTCGTCCTCGACCAGCCTGGCACCACGACGGCTACAGGATGGATCGACGCTTCGCTGTTGGTTCAGGGTTTAGGGTTAAGGGACGGTTTAGGGTTTAGGGTTTAGGATTTAGGGTTTAGGGTTTAGGGTTTAAGGGCTTAGGGTTAAGGGTTGAGAAAGCCAACCCATGAGACGACCGCAGTTGGGAGGTCTTGGAAGCCAGGGTTCTTTTTTGAGTTTAGGGTTTAACCAACGACCGGCTTTGCTGGCGGTGATCAGAGGCATCAGCGTCAGCGCGAATATCTAGCCGACTTTCCGTCTGGCAGCCGCCTCTATGTATTCGGTCGCTTCTTCAGGAACCAATCATTGCTGCAGGGGCCCGACTGGCTGTGAGAATCTGCTGCTTGTAGGTTTACAGCTGCATATTGGGCTAGTGTTAGTAGCTCGTTGCAGAGCTTTGCTACGGCTACCCCAGAAGGCTCAGTAGAGCAGCCGATCACAGTGTGCCAGAAACTCACAGAAGATCTTCTCAACCTACAAGTTTTCCCCTATATAAGCCCTAAACCGTTCAGGGCCCATCTGCGATAGGCGCTCTAGGAATTCCGGGTTTGTAGAAGGTCCAGTAAACCTCCCGATCAGGGTGGCCCTAAACCCTAAACCCCTAAACCCTAAACACCTAAACGCTAAACCCCTAAACCCTAAACCCCTAAACCCCTAAACCCTACCCTAAACCCTAAACCCTAAACCCTATGGACTTCGTACGTAGGGTTAGAACCTCAACTGGGACAAGAAGTGAATATGGGGAGTTGACAAAATAGGGGTCCCTTTTTGGGTACCCTAAATAACAGGTGCCGTATTATATCAGGGACCCATAAAGGGACCCTAATTTTGACAACCACTCATGTGTTGGTGAGAACTTTGATTGCCTTTTGTTAGAATTCTGCCTCTGATCTTCAAAGTACCCTAAGGCCCCATAGTAGTTCATTTTGGGGGTTCATATGTAAAATCCCATAAGGCAATCCCAAAAAGGAACTACTTTGGGGCCTATGGGTGGCCCTCAAAAATCCGATATAGGTTCTGCATAGACACCCTTAGCGGAACCCATGAAGGAGCCCTTAAACCTTTCTTAGAGAATCGTGAACAGAACCCTTCAAGACACCCTTAAAGAATCTGTGAAGGAGCCCTTGACGGAACCCTGAAGGATCTGTTAAACATACCTCCGGGAGGATCTAGAAAGTAGATCCCCTAATTTGGGGCCCTATACTACGAAGGGCACTTTATAGGAACCCCCATGAAGGGATCTACTTTTTGGATCCTCCCGGGGGTCTGGGTAAACCCTAAACCGTTAATTAACCAAGAACCCTGAACCCTAAATCGGACCGTTAAACGAGCCCTACGGATCTAAGGGACTTACCTCCGACTCAGCAAGCGACGTGCGCCTTTGACGTGATAGGCACGAGCTTTTTCCGGAAATTGAGTCCATCAATCAAAGCTAGAGTTGGGGTCCTAGGGTTCGGGGGTTTGAGGGCATAGGGTTTAGGGGTTTAGGGTTTGGGGTCTAGGGTTTAGGAGTTTAGGGTGTATCGTGAATCGTGTGAAGGTCTCGACTGCTTGTTTGCTTTCCTGCTTCTTGATGATGATGATGATGATGGCTTCTCTTGTAGTGACCTCTTGCCCTCCCCTTACCAAGCCCCAAACGGAAGCCCAAAATAGCTTAGGAAGCACAGTGAGAAATACAAGGGGAGCTTCAGTGACGGGATTTCTGCCAAGACTATTAAAGCGGTACCATAAAGGGATGATAAAGGGATTCCGAAGACCTTGACAGGCCTACTGTTTGTCTTCGAGTACTGTAGGTGATTACCGTAGATTCTGCGCCCAAGGTGGAAACACTCAAAGCGTCGAACTACACATTCTGGTGCCAAAAGTATATGCTGTGTCCACACCTAACTACACCCTCTGTGACAGGGCCAGGGGCGTTGAGCATCTAGCACTTGAGGCAGAGGGGGGGAGAGTACCCGATTAGAAGTATATCACAACATACTCCGCAACCCCGTTGTAATTATCAAGGCACCAATATTAGCCGGAGGACTTGACAAGGCAAGGCTGTCCTTCGAGGTCTTCAACTTTGTGCGGCTTAGGCGCACTGTGCCGCCTGTGATCTGTGGTTGCGTGGTGAAAGCTTGTTTGTATTAGGAGCTCATGGCCTTTTGGAGTTAATTAGGTTTGAGGGCGCGAAGTGGCAGGCGTGGTCCTAGCTATCGCAAGAACTGGCACTGTCCTGTGGTTCGTCCAAGACACCTGCCGCTTGGCATCGGCAGCCCTTTTTGTCCTTCCCTTTGTGGCGTTGGTATTTCAGATTACACCCTAACCCCCCACCCCCCAGCGGACGTAGGATTGCAAAGTGTAGGAGAGAAAAGTTCGTAGTCTGCCTGACCTTAGCTGCGTGCTTGTAGATGCCTGTTTGACTTCGTATCGTCCCTCTATCTGTATACTGCAACATCGAATCATAGTAAAACACCCCCCCCCCCCCGCCCCGCAAGCTCGAAAAACCCTGGACCCTAAGCCCCAAACACTAAACCCTGAACCCTAAAACCTAAATCCTGAAGCTTAAACCCTAAACCCTGAACCCTAAACACTGGACCCTAAACCCTAAGTCCTGAAGCTTAAACCCTAAACCCTAAATCCTGAAGCTTAAACCCCAAACCCAGAAGTCTAAAGTCTGAGTCATAGGGCGGCTTCATTCGTGCTTCAGAAGTGGATAAGTATTTCACTGGGTTGGATTTTTGGACATTTTTTATTTTCCTTATTTTGGTTTATAAGGGGCCCTATATATAAATATGTTTCAGGGTGTTTAAAGGCCAACCCAGTTCAGACAATGGTCATCCGGACTTCGATTGTCGAGTCCAGTGAGAGACGGTCTCTTTCCTCTGGAACCCAAGCTAAGAAGTGCGATGATCCAATTACCCAGAGCCTCCAAAACCCCTTAGTTCAGGAATTTACCCTAATACATATTATGGATCCTACTATAATTGAAGGTATATTATGACATTCCTTAATTATTGTAAGGGGTATTGGAGTCTCTAGGCAAGAAGTGCGATGAGAAGCTATCCCCATGAGAATTTGTCAAGCAAAATTCGGTGGTAAAGCCTGAATGGTCCTAAACCTGATGGAGAATCACAAATCACTGCAGCCATGAACCTCTACGCGCCAAATACCCAACTTAAGATCCCCTTAAGCCACAGCAGGCTCTAGAACCCGGAACATGCCGAACACTGATACCCCAAGGGTCCAAAGGACCCAAGAATTAAGTATCGGTTTTAGGATAGCGGATAGCAGTCATGTAGGTTAGGATTTGGAGAGTATATGATTATTAGGTACTTGGACCCTTGGGGATAGAACCGGATCCCCCTCAAAGGCAAGGTGCAGGATACCGTCGACCAGAAAGCAGCCTGTGCGTCGGTGATCATTGGTGCACCTTGGCTGGACGTGGCGCACGACTAAGGCTTCGGGTTTATGGTTAGGTTAATTGTAGGACGGATGTACGGAGGCATTCTCAGGAGCGTAATTACATTTTGGGTGCTAGCATGGGGATGCTTGTAATTACCCTAAGGCTCCATAGTAGTTCCCTATTGGGATTACCTTATCGTATTCTCAATATGAATCCCCAAAAGGAATTACTATGGGGCCTTAGGGGAATTATGGTCCCTTTACGTGCGCTTTCGTGTTTTCAGGGTTGCAGGAGGTACATTTTGAGGACCTCACGGGGGTTTCAGGCATTGAAGTGTAAAGCCCTACACCCTAAACCCTGAACCACGAAAAAAGCAACTAGTTCTGAAGAAATGCAGCTTAAGGCTCATGGTACATATGGGGTTATAGGTTCCGTAATGTTTATATGGAAGCCTGACTGGACCCCAGAAGTATATATATATATATATACAGAAGTATATATATATATATATATATATATATATTCGAATAATGCGAGTAGCCTTTTATAGGTGTTGGTCTATTATCTTTCCTACTTCGTGGGGGTTTAGGAAGCTGCATCCGTCCGAAAGTCAGCTTACGAGACACTCCAGTATCCTTAAGGAAGATACCTTAAACTATAGTAGGATCCCCAACATGAACTTAAGGTGCATGATTTACGGTACATTCCCTTAGTTACGGATATTCGTGTGTCTGGCTTTACCCTAAGGCCGCATAGTAGTTCCTTTTGGGGTTCATATGTAAAATCCTATAAGGTAATTCCAAAAAGGAACTACTTTGGGGCCTATGGGTAGGGTTATTGGGCGTAGGGCTGGGGTTTGTTGTAGTACCTAATGGGTCAGGGCTTAGAACTTCAGGGTTTAAGGTAAATCCAGAAAGTTGGAATATGATTCTCCTAAGCCCTTCTATGGTAAATTATAGGGTATCCTACCATGAAACCATATTCCAACTTTCCGGAGTTCCCTGTAAGATTTCGACAGGACCTCTTGCGTTGAGCCATGGAGCCTCTGGTTTCTCAGCCTCAAGATGCTCATCTTTCACCCCCCCACCCCCCCCCCCTCACCCCTCCCCCCCCCCGCCCTCAAACCCGATTTTGGTAGGGGCCTTTGTAACAATTACCAGTGCTGTTTGTTGTTTTTTTTCGAGGGGGGGGTCAATAATTATCCCCTATATTACCCTAAACCCTGTCCCTAGACGCCCAAGGAATTACTCCTTAGAATGCGGCATTGGGTCCTTTTTGGGTACCCACAACCATGAGCTAGGGCTACCCTCCGACGTCTTCCGGAAAGAGACTTTCCTTTCCGCCGCTCAGTTAATTTCGAACCCTAAACCCCAAACCCGAAAGAGAGTGTTCTTTCCGCCGCTCAGTTATTTTCGAACCTCGGATTCCTCATATCATTCATGTCCGACGGCATCGCGCAGTGCCAGAAGACACTGCCTCTTGGCCCCAGCACCAGCGCAGGCTTTGAACTTTCCAGGTTTAAGCCCCCAAATTTTCAAATGAATAATGGTCATACACACATCATACACTCCCTATAGACACTCAAACCTAAACCCCCATAAGCTGTGAACCTGCAGTTCATCCCAAACCCAAGTGGGTGGTTGTCAAAATTATGGTCCCTTTGGGGGTACCCTAAATGATAGGTGCCGTACTATATTAGGGACCCAAAAAGGGACCATAATTTTGACAACTACCCAAGTGATACCGTTTACTTGCGTTGCCCCCTCTTGGCGGGCGCGAGGAGAAGAGTCGGAGAAGTACATAAGCTACTGGGGCTTTAGGTTTAAGGTAGGCCAGACTCCATGTATACTACTATTACCCTATCCCTCCAGGGACATTATGGGGTCCTTAAGGGGTCTAGGGCCCTAACTATGAGGTCCTTGGAGGGATAGGGTGATGACACTGAAATCAGGTCCTTAAAGCCATAAACAGGATGGTCTTTGGGACTTTGGGACCTAATTCCATAATTCGTAGTACGTAGTACATATGGGTGGTTGTCAAAATTAGGGTCCCTTTTGGGGTACTCTAAATATTAGGTGCCGTATTATATTAGGGACCCCCAAAAGGGGCCTTAATTTTGACAACCACCCAGATGGACCCTCTGGGCACTGTCTAGGGCTTTGGGTTTCCAGGGCCACCGGGATGACAAAGCCTCTGAGGTTCACCCTACTTGGAGGGTCGGAGGACTTAGTAACTGGTTATTTTAGGGACTTATAAGTACCATAACCCCAATTAGGGCCCCTTTAGGGTACTTATAAGTCTACTTACTACCTACTTACTAAGTCAAAGCCCCAAACTCCTAGAGAACCCCTGTAGCAACCCTGATAGATGCTTTACACATCCTGTATAGTAACCCTGATAGATCCTTCATACATCCATTTATAGTCGCCCTGTTTGCATCCCTTTACAGTAACCCTGGTACTGGGAGTGAACAGGCTGTTTAAGGGCTTTGGAGTGTTTTGGGGTTGTTGGCTTCACCAGCACTCGCCGTCAACAGTGCGTTCTCTGTGTGTGTGTGTGTGTGTTTGTGTGTGTGTGTTTGCGTCTGTGCATGTCGGTCTCACGCTTTCAACAGTACGACCCCAAGGTGCTTTCGCGAGACAAAGCGTGATGAATAAAATGATCTCCAAACATGGGTCATGTCCTTCCTCGATAATTCTGTCATAAGCGCCCGCCCAAGTGTAGTAAAGCAACATGCTATCCCGAAACCCAACCCACATCTTTCGAGTCCCTATAGTCTTCATGTCTTCGAATCAGCTCTACCCGAAACCCTTGAAACCTTAAAGCCCGACACAGAAATCAATTTGGAAGGGTCAAGGAAGTACCTTAACCCTATAAACCCTAAACCGCTTTAACCTCGATTCATTGGTCCCCTTGCCCCTGGCAGAGAGAGCTGCCAAAATCGGTGCAGTCATGCTGTGATGGAGAGGTTGTGTGAGTTCAAGTTTTTTGTTCGGTGTTGAGTACCAGCCCTAAACGCCAAAACCCTACGCCCTGAACCCTGCATGTAGGGCTCAGGAATTTGGAATGGACCGATTCGTTCTTTGTCACTTCTCTAGCCCGTGAAGATGTGGACATGGCCTGCGTGATTTGAGAAGCCTCTCAGATTTGAACGCGAACGTCAGAGTATATAGAGTATATGGGACCGTGACACAGGCAAAACAATCAAAGGATCCCTGGTAGAAGGACCCTGAAGTGGTGGAGCGCCTAAAGCTAAAGTTCGAAGGCCCACCGCAAACGAACCACTTCTCCGAGCTTCAGGAACGTCCCTGCACTTTGTGCGGCCAACGTCGGCAACATGATCGCGGTGCCTTCGCTATGTCTTGAGGGATACTACAAGGCATCCTACCAGGGTTACTATGAAGGCTCCTACACTTAGGGACAAGGGTTAGGTACGTTTGAGGTTGAAGTTGCGGATTTGGGAGATGGCTTTGCTTTTGCGATCCGAAACCTGAACCATTTTGTTTTCGCATATACCCCAATATGTGGCGAGAGATCCGACTAGAGCAAGTCCAATCCCACAATGCAACCCTAAGCCAGCGTCCAAGCAACACTCCTCTCTTTTCCATCAAGGAAAGGGTGGGGGTTGAGGAGTTTGTGTCTAGAGTTTTGTAGGGAGGCCCTACTTAGAGGATCATGGGACTTAGTAAGTAGGTTATAACTGGGGTTATAAGTCCAAGTGGGGTTATCCTAATTATAACCTACTTATGACCTTACTTACTCTGTTCCATGAGCCTTTAAGTAGAAACTCCTCCTAGAGCCCAGGTGTTGAGTATCACCGGCTCCACCATGTCCGGCCTGCAAGTCAGCTGTCGAGCAGTCACCGCCATGGCTCTTGCCTCAGGCTTTTGGGTTTACTTAGGGGTACTTAGAAATACTTGTTATTTTTTGGTTATAATAATCCCTAAGAAACAGCTAAAATTATACTTTTTGCTAGGGTTCTAAGTTCAGTATAGTTTAGGGTAGGGTAGGGTAGGGTGGAGATTGGAATGTAGAAGCCTGAGTTAGCATTAATATCCCTTGCCCGAATCCACTGCATGAGTTTTGGGACGTGCTGGAGGCACGACGGTCCGAAGCAGATCCCTAGCCAGTACCATTCCTTAGGGTTTCGTTATAGCGCTGATGATACCGATTGCAAAATGCCTCCACAAGCCATATTCTGACTATCAGGGCCCTTCATAGAGGGCTGAGCAGCTGAGTGGATACACTTTACACTTTTGGGATATTATGACCCACTATAAACTGAAAGTGTACACTTTTTTTGGGGGCTTATGAATGCAGCAACTAAGAGGGATTTATAGATCATGGCTGTGGGGTTTTCGGGGTTGAGGGCCTAGGCTGTCGGCCCTTTAGGGCTTTTGCCTGACGGTCGAGACGGTATTGTCGCTCATAGCTATACAAATTCAAAATCCCAAAGGGTCCAAGTATCATTAGGGTATATACTTAGACCCCAAAATACCCTATAAGTATATTCATGATACTTGGACCCTTTGGGAATGCTACGAAGAAAGCAAGTATTGAGTAAATCGTGCTAGTTAATATCTTCCACGTGCGTATCATGTCTGTCTGTTCAGGATGCAGGGTTTTCGGTTTCGGGGTCAGCGTGTAGCATTTAGAGTTCAGAGTTAAGTTCATGGTCCGGGATGCGAGAAGGACCTTATACATGGGGTCGGGTGATAGTATATGCTGGTATCCTTTCGAGCCTTGTTTGACCATATAGTATGATACACCCCCCAAAGATCCCCACAGCCGTTTCTAAAGCCACTAAAACTGACGTTTCTGCTCCTTGAACGCAGAAAAATGGATTCCCTTCAAGGTCCAAGTGCTTAGTCCTTGTTCTTGGATTTCGGTATCCGACAGGACCCGATGTTCTTATTGCTCAGGCCCTTTGTCTCTAGCCACTAGTGATCCCAACACTCGGCAGTCGACAGCTGACGAAGATTTGATGTTCACACGGCGAGCCGTCCCAAAGGGTTTTAGGGTTTAGAGGGTTGAGGGATTTTGGGTTAGGGTCCGATCGGGGCTATGTGGGGTTCACAACGCGTGCATCGCTGCAGCACTCACCATAATCTTCTCATAGCTCTCGGCATACAGTAAACCCCAAAAAGTTGGAAACCGGATTAAGGCCAAATAGTGCTGGGATTCCTTATACTCTTAAGGATTGAGGCTATGGGGTTTCCAACTTTTGGGCTTCTACTGTAGCTTCAGAAAAGAAGATGTGCTTTTGTCTTGATCGCACCCTTCTTCCGACAGGGTTCCAGAAGCCCCAAACCTTACACCTGAAGCCCTACCCAAAGGCCCCAAAGTAGTTCCTGTTTGGGGTTCGTATGTCGAATCCCATAAGGTAATCCCAAAAAAAGGAACTACTTTGGGGCCTCTGGGTAAGCCCAAGAACCCTGCACGTCTTCAAATTCCTCTACCCCCAGGAGGGCTAAGATTTCAGGCCCGCCCCCCCCAAGGAGCCGAAATGGCGAGAGTACCTTCCAGATGCAGCCGCCAAGTATGATGCCTTCAAAGAGCTCAAGAGGCACGGGCTCCCTCACACTGAGCTGAAGAGGCTTCTTTCCCTACGTTTGATGGTATAAATCCTGCATGACCCATAATAAGGAATATACCATAATTCCCAGAGTTTAGGGTCCTTAAGGTAATGCAGGATTTATATCATCAACAGTAGGGATCTAAGGACTTATATTTTATTAAGGCTTTTGGGCCTAAGGCTGTTTGTGCCATGTTGATGCCCAGGGTTTAGGAAGAGTTCACGGAGCCTTAAAAAAAAGGAGGCTAACAGTTTTGAGAGTTTCGAGGGTTGTAGAGTCTAGAGGGTTTGAGTACTCAAGGCTTCAGGGGCTTTGGTTCGACATGATCTGCACGAGCTGTGGTTCAGGTTCCAACCCTAAAGCCTAAACCCTATACGGTAAACCCTAAAAGCTACAATCATGGTGCTTGCGGTGCAGGTTCCGGCATCGGAGTTCTGCTTCGACAGATTGATGCTTTTGAGGTAGATTTGGGGTCTATGCCAAATCGCAAAACACCTCAGAGGAAGAGCCTCTTCCCTATACGAATACTCATGGATCCCTGATATTCAGGCCTCAAAGAAGCCGGGTTGATTAACAAGGGTCTACTAGTTACTAGTCTATGTTGATCAGGGCTCAGATACCAGAGCCAGGCAGTACAGCCGGCGCTTGCGTGGGGAGTTTGTGCAAGAGGGGAATCACAGTGCCGTGCTACGCGGTCGCTCGGAGTTTAGTTACTCTAAGCCGTGAGCCGTAAACTCTAAACTGCCCAGACCCTCAACCCTGAACCCTAGTTTGTAGTATCCTTAAGGGAGTGGGGTCCAAGGGGGGTATATAGCCTAGTGATCCCTAATCCTCCCTAGTACTCCCTAAGGTTCCCTTACAGTCCCCTAAGGATTCCTTATACCCTCCCCCCTTGAACCACCCTCCCTTAAGGATCCTATAACTAGTTAGTAGATTAAACCCTCAATCCTAGACCAGGTTTCACGCGAATCAAGGCACCAATCTGAGCCGTCCAGCCTGCCCCCCCAGAAAGCTCGAACCTACATCCATTCCATGAGCCTGGGAATCTGGAAGGATCCCAAAAAGTAGAACCCTTTACTGGGGAGCCTATACTACAAAGTACTCTTAAACACCCGCGCCCAGAAGTTCCAGTCTAGTAGGGATTGAACTCGAGGTTGAGGCATTATTGTACCTAGGGTTTAGAGTTTTGGGTTAAGGTTACGACTGCAGGGCTGTAGCGTTTCCACTTAAGGGTGTCAGGTGCAAGCCTTTGAAGCTTCGGTCTGCAAACGTTTCACGAGGCTTGAAGTGTTACCCGATTCAGCTGATGTCCACGACAGATAGGCTTCATATGCTGATTCCTACAGCCCAGGCTGTCCAAACTCAAAAAACCCTGTCCTTTAGCTCCTTGCGATTTTTTGCCTTGATTATGCCGTCGGAGTGCTTGCATGTTTCAATTTCAAGCCCTTAAGCCTGTTTAGAAGACGAAGTTACACACTTATACAGGAAACCTGCTTTAAGGGTCAAGCGGAAGTAACTGAAGCCTCGAGTTGCTCCTGTGCCTGTGGGCATCAAGCCCCCATCTAGTGATCTTCATTCTCCTATAGTTGTCCTTATCGTAGCCTCTATAGTGCCCTTGTAGTAATTAACCCTTGTAGTTCCCTAACCTGTCATGCTTCAGACCGCCAGGTCCGTTTAGACCTGAGATCCAAAGCACGTGTTTTTCGCCTGAATAACCAGCGAACGTCTTCCTTTAAACTTGTAGCCTTTGTAGCGTTCTTAACCTGCCTAGTAGTAGAGTAGGTAACCTTTAACCTTTTTCGGGTAGTATAGTCCCTGTATAATCCCTATAATATAACCAAAAAGGTTAACCTTTAGTTCCCGAATTCGGGGCCCAAATCACCTCGGCTCAAAGTTCCCTCAGGTCTTGAGCAGAAAACGGCCACACTTCCGGCGCCACCGACGCAGAGATATCTCGCTGGGAACATGCTCCAAGAGATCCGGACACGATCCTCAGGGCTGTTCTTGGGTCTACTTTGAAGGGCTCCTTCTAAGGCTTTAGGGTCATGTAAGGGATCCCAAGGTCTCCTTCTAGGGGTCCTTCTAAGGCTTTAGTAGGGTCATGTTGAAGGGTTCTTTTCAGGGTTCTATGAGGCTCTGTAAGGGCGGTATTGGGGGTTTAAGGATGTTTCACACGCGTTCTACAAGGGGCGCTACATCGGGTTTCGGCATCAGGCTTGACGATTTCGGGGTTATGGCTTTAGGCTTTCAGGTTTAGGGTGGGTACTCCACGGTCCGTTTCTGCCAATTCTACACCCTAAAACCTTGCTGATTAAGAACTGAACCTGAAGTAGTGTATGCCACCTATGCTTTCATCGTAGTTCCTTTCATGTCTATGATCCCGCATATAAGAAATGGGTGAGCCCCAAAAAAATGAACTACGATGGGGACTACAGGTAGACTCTAGCTACATGGAGGAACATGGAACAGACCAATGGCCAGAAATGTGTTTGGGGGCTGGGGTATAAAGTACTATAACACTATTGAGGGGCCCTGAGGGCTTATCTAAAGTTTTAGAGGTTCAGGGCTTAGGGCCAAGGGTTGATTTAGCTTCCAGGAATAATCTAGGAACCGGATTATTAAACCTTGGGCCTTCATTCGGGTTCCTTACATGAACCCTACTATTCTGGGGTTATAGGACCCCCTAACCCCTAAACCCCTAAACTCCTAAACCCTAAACTCCTAAGCTCCTAAACCCCTAAACCCTTAAAGCCCCTAAACCCTGTCGAGCAGGAGCAAACTCTCGGCAGCAGAGTTCCGGAAAGTCGAGATCTCGCAGTGCGTCTTCGATGTGATGCTCACGGGGCCGCTTGGCTTTAGGGCTTATAGGGCTTATGGGGTTTTTGGGGTTTATAGGATGTTTAGGGTTTATAGGGTTTGTGGGGTTTATACGATTCATAGGATTTATAGGGCTTATAGGGTTTAAGGTGTACAGGCTTATAGGGTTTATGGTGTTTAAGGTTTAGGTTTGAAGGTTTGGGTTTAGAGGGTTATAGGGTTGATAGGGTTGAAGGGGCTTATGGGGTTTATAGGGTTCATGGGGTTTACAGGGTTTATGGGGTTTATAGGGTTTAAGGTTTAGGTTTAAAGTTCATAGGCTTTACAGGGTTTATAGGGTTTATGGGGTTTACAGGGCTTAAGGTTTGGGTTTGAAGGTTTATAGGCTTTACAGGGTTTATAGGGTTTATGGGGTTTACAGGGCTTATAGGGTTTTAGGCTTGGGTTTCAAGGTTTGTAGGCCTTGTAGGGCTTATAGGGCTTATAGGGTTTATAGGGTTTAAGTTTTAGAGTTTAAGGTTTAGTGTTAGTAGGGTTTAAAGTTTAGCGTTTTGGTTTAAGGTTTAGGATTTAAGGTTTTGGGTTTAGGGTTTGGGGTCGTGTTGCTGGTGGCATATCTACTTCATGGAAAAGAATGACAGTTTTCATGTATACTTGCCGCACGTATTTCTGAAGTGAGTGGTCACTCGGATACTCAGACTAGTGTATACTACCGGGGAACGATAGTGTTGATACTCATAACAATAATAGCTACGACTAAGTAGTACGTGCTTCTGGCACCCGTACTGCCGACAGCAATGAAAAGTTGGAGCGCGATCTGCAGAACTTGGCACAGAATTCTCGCCGCCTGTGGAAGCAGAAGAAGTTTGTCGTCGTCATACTACCCCCAAAGGCCCCAAAGTAGTTCCTTTTTGCGGCTCATCTATAGAATCCTATAAGGTAATCAGTTAATCCCACCATAATTCCCATATATTCCTTATTATGGGTAATGCAGGATTTATCTCATCAACCGTAGTAGTAGTAGTAGTAGTAGTAGTAGTAGTAGTAGTAGTAGTAGTAGTAGTAGTAGTAGCAGTAGTAGTAGTAGTAGTAGTAGTAGTAGTAGTAGTAGTAGTAGTAGTAGTAGTAGTAGTAGTAGTAGTAGTAGTAGTAGTAATTAGTAGTAGTAGTAGTAGTAGTAGTAGTAGTAGTAGTAGTAGTAGTAGTAGTAGTAGTAGTAGTAGTAGGTAGTAGGTAGTAGGTACTAGGTACTAGGTACTAGGTACTAGGTACTAGGTACTAGGTACTAGGTACTAGGTACTAGGTACTAGGTACCAGGTACTAGGTACTAGGTACTAGGTACTAGGTACGAGGTACGAGGTACTAGGTCGTAGGTGGTAGGTGGTAGGTAGTAGGTAGTAAGCAGTAGCAGTAGTAGTAGTAGTAGTAGTAGTAGTAGTAGTAGTAGTAGTAGTAGTAGTAGTAGTAGTAGTAGTAGGTAGTAGGTAGTAGGTACTAGGTACTAGGTACTAGGTACTAGGTACTAGGTACTAGGTACTAGGTACTAGGTACTAGGTACTAGGTACCAGGTACTAGGTACTAGGTACTAGGTACTAGGTACGAGGTACGAGGTACGAGGTCGTAGGTGGTAGGTGGTAGGTAGTAGGTAGTAGGTAGTAGGTAGTAGGTAGTAGGTAGTAGGTAGTAGGTAGTAGGTAGTAGGTAGTAGGTAGTAGGTAGTAGGTAGTAGGTAGTAGGTAGTAGGTAGTTAGTAGTAGTAGTAGTAGTAGTAGTAGTAGTAGTAGTAGTAGTAGTAGTAGTAGTAGTAGTAGTAGTAATAGTAGTAATAGTAGTAATAGTAGTAGTAGTAGTAGTAGTAGTAGTAGTAGTAGTAGTAGTAGTAGTAGTAGTAGTAGTAGTAGTAGTAGTAGTAGTAGTAGTTTAGTAGTAGTAGTAGTAGTAGTAGTAGTAGTAGTAGTAGTAGTAGTAGTAGTAGTAGTAGTAGTAGTCGTAGTCGTCGTCGTCGTCGTCGTCGTCGTCGTCGTCGTCGTCGTCGTCGTCGTCGTCGTCGTCGTCGTCGTCGTCGTCGTCGTCGTCGTCGTCGTCGTCGTCGTCCGTCGTCGACGCCGACGTTGTCCGGAGGAGCCGGAGAAACAGTCGGAGTTGAAGTGGGAGTAGGGATACCCAGAGGCTCCATAGTAGTTCCTTTTTGGGAGTACACTATAGAATTCTATATATGATCCCCAAAAAGGAACTACTTTGGGGCCTTAGGGTAGGGATGGGTCGTCGTCGTAAGACGGCATCGGGGTGGTCGGCGCGGCTGTTGTTGTTGTTGCTGCTGTTGTGGTAGTGGTGGAGGTGGAGGCGGTGGTGGTGGTGGCGGTGGTGCTGGTGGTGGTTGCTGTTGCTGTCGTTGTTGTTGTTCTCGTTGCTGCCTTCTTTGTCGTCGTCGCAGCTATTTGTTGGACGGACTTCGTTGCGGATATTGCAGTTATGTTTGCCTTAGAAGCGTAGCACCATAGCAGCCCTGAGGCCTAAATCCTGAGCTCCACAACCCTTGACCAAAAGGCTCGATTGCGCAACCCCCTGGTTCCAGAAATCCTGGGGACGCAGCTTTCCCCTCCAACCCTAAACCCTAGACCCTATAATCCCTAAACCCAAAACCCTAACCTAAACCTTGAACCCCAAAGTTTAAGCCCTAAGCCCTAACCCACCCCAAACCCCGATCTCAGCCAAGGATGTTCTTCGGACGTGGCCTTCTCCAACTCTACAATACGGCCATGCGGAGCCACCCGGAACTCGAAAGGGCAGACTTCTAAAAAGCTGGCCTGAAGAATCCCAGAATTATGTAGACTTTATGCTGAAATCTGATCCAGAGTACAGATAATATTCTATTGGGCCCTTAATGACTGTTGCTGTATGGTGGGCAGTACCCAAATTTTACATCTATCAGGACCCGAAGAAGAAGATTTATAATCTGCCGCGAGCCGAATCCCCAAATCCAGGCGCAGGGTCCTTGGAGCTAGGATTTAAATCTGGGTTTAAGGTAGAAGCCAGAAAGTTGGAATATGATTATCCTAACCCTTCTATGGCAAATTACAGGGTATCCTACCATGAAACCATATTCCAACTTTCTGGAGTTCCCTGTAGGGTTTATGGTTTAGGGGTCTAGGGTTGCGGGTGAGGGTTTGGGGTTTAGGATTTAGGGGGTAGATTTTGGGCTTACGGCTTACAGGGTTTGTAGGGTTTGAGGTTTAGTCCGAAAAGGCTTAAACACTAGCCTCCTAGATCCTGAGCCCAACCAGCTCTAGACTCTCGACCAAACCATCCAAAACCCATAAACTACTGGGACCCAGAGTATGTGCTTATTTCCTTTTTTAGGGTTCAGGTTCCCTTCTAACCCCCTTTAAACAGTGCAAAAAGGGGCACCCTTTTTATTCCGAGGTTACTCTTAGGTCGAGACTAAACGCATAACCAAACTTTCGGTCTGAGCGAGCTCTAACACCCCTGCACCCCAGCGCCGCCTTCAGCACTGGAATCCCGTAATTGTGTGTTTTTTTTTTTTTTGGGGGGGGGAACATACCCAAGGCCACCTTGAGCACTGGAAGCCCAGAATCATAACCCAAGACCCCCCCTGACTCGAAGTCAGCATTCAGGTTTTCTGAGTCTCCGGTGGTTCCACCAGAAGTTACATTCAGAGGGGCTCCGGGGGCTTAATGTAAAAGCCTGAAACATGCGTAACACTATTCTTTAGGGTTCCTGATTATAGTTATTCTACTATATAATACAAAAATGGCATAGGCCCCAGAGGTACGGTATAGGGTTGCTGGGTTGTTGTAAGTGATTACACATGGGAAGCATTAATAACAGTAATTCCTGCTATAGGAACCCTATTTTCCAACTAATGTATGTACTTAGGACCCCAGACCCCAAACGCGAAACGATGTGATCCTGTATGATGAATACTTACCCGAACCATGAATGACTCGTATTTCCTGCGGTAGAAACGGACCACAAACCCTAAACGGCAAACCCTAAACACTATTGTTTCTACCATATAAGTACTTAGGAGCCTTTGGGTGGGCCATGTCGATGGAGCCCCATCTTGGATTCGAAGGGGTACGTCCGTAAGTCCGGGTAAGTCTCATACTCTGCCCTAGTATGTGTGTATTATTTGGCATGTATGTACATAAGTAGAAGGAGGCGTATGAATTTGTGCTGCGTATGTGCGAATTTATGTACTTGTGTACATACATATGTATGTATAGCAGACAGACTGACACAGACAGACAGAGACAGAGAGGCAGAGAGATAGAGAGACAGAGACACAGAGGGACAGAGACACAGAGAGACAGAGAGACGGACAGACGGACAGACGGACAGACGGACGGACAGACAGACAGAGAGACATAGAGATAGATAGGTGGCAGGTGGTAATATGTAGATATGTATACTGCATATCCCTAAAACCCAAACCCTCCGCCCTAAACCGTATGTAGCGGGGCGGGCGAGGGAAGGGATCACAGGCCCTGGATCATGTATTTCCGAAAATAGGGGGTGCCTTATTTTGGGGCCTTTGTAATAAGGATCCTACTATTTAGGGTGCTATATTAGGGTCCCCTATTTTCGGAAACTCCCATATGGGTCGTTCTCTAAATTAGGATCCCTTTTAGCAGCCTTTTTGTGCGTGTGTCGTACTTGGGGACCTCAAGAGGGAGCGTAATTTAGAGAACTCCCCATATGTGTATGTATGGGGCCAGTTCTGTCCGATGAACCATTCGTCATCTAGGGTTGTTGTTTGAAAGTGCTTGCGTAGTGGCCAGCTTGTGTTTGAGGCTCATAGTATGGACTGCTGCAACCATGCCATCGACCGGCCATCGAGCTGATTCGCGAAGAGATGCTTTTTGCCGGAGACGCTGATGCTTGTAGGATGCTCGTGCTGTTGCTTGCCTACATACATTGCTCAAGGCAGGTATGCAGCCACCTAAACCCCTGAACCCCCTAAACCCCTAAACCCCCTATAAACCCCCTCATCACTTTCCCGCATGCGGCAGCCGAGGCCCGTGTCAACATCCCGAAGACTTCAATGATCCAACAGAGCCTCCTCTGAATCAGGGTTTTCAGGGGTTAAGAGTTTTAGGGTTTAGGGTGTTAGGGGTTTTAGGGCTTAGGGTTTGTTGCAGAAGCTTGTATGTAGGAATAGTGGCAGCGCAGTGGCACTAGCGGTTCTTGAAGCACTGATGAAGAATCATTGTCGCATCACACTCAGAATATACAAATGTATCAACGGCTCATGTGAAGCTCTCAAAACTGACAGGATCTGCCCTTTCTCACATAGAGGTTGGAAGCCTTCCATAGTAACACCTATCCCTGCATTAAACCCTGCTTACAGGGCCTTGCTGAACCTTATGAAGTTCCGTCAATAAGAAAAGCTATTGTTATTATGCTTATGTCTGTGGAGACTATTGTTGTGGCTCTTATTGGTATTATTCCGAGTAGTTATAGAGTATCACAGCCACATGAGATCGCGACATATAGAACCGTTCATGGGAAGCCGAAGCCCCCCAGGTGTAGGGGTCCAGGGCCTTCAGGGTTTGGAAGCCAAGCCTTAACAGTCCAGGGTCTCGCCGGCGTAGTTGAGTTCCGCTGCCTAAAACTGCGTAGTAGGAAAGCAGCCACCATCATTAGCTGAGGGCCTCCCCAAACCCTAAACCCTAAACCGAGCAGGACCTCAGTCCCTTACATGACCCTTAGGCCATCTCAGGTCACCCTACCCCTGAAGCCTGCACTCTAAACAGTACACCCGAAATCTGCAGCCTTAGCCCCAAGCTCTAAATTCTTAAACCCTCTGAACCTAAACACTAAACCCTAAACCCTAAGCCCTAAACCCCCCCCCTATGAACCCTAAACTCTAAACCCTAAGCCTCAAACTCAAACCCTACAAACCCTAAGCCCGAAAGCGCATGAGGAGGCGGATGCCACCTGTTTGGTGAATGTGGCGAACTTGATTACCGTCTTCGATTTCGTCGGAGCTCTTATTGCCCTGCGCCCTGGTCCAAAGTAATGCTAGGACCCGGAGTAGGCCCTTATTCCCTTTTTGGGGGGTTCAGGTTCCCTTATAAGCCCCTTTAAACCAAAACGGGCACCCTTTTTGTTCCTAGGTTACTCTTAGGTCTAGAAGTAATGTGAACCTCAGAAAGTTGGAACATAGATTTAGGATTCCCTAGACTTTAAGCACGAGGCTAATGAGCTAGGGTTTATAGGGATTAAGGTTTAGGGCTTTAGGGGATTAGGGGTTGCGGGGTTCAGGGGTTACTAGTAGGGTTTAGGGATTTTGGGGTTGGGGTCTAGGGTTTCGGGGATTACGGGTCTAGGAGTTTAGGGATTAGGGGTTTAGGGAGTGGGAGTTTTAGGGGTAACAAAGGTAGCATAGGGCTCCGGAGGATTGTGGGTGGGTATACATCCCGGATGAGAATCATGTGGAGACGGTGTAGGGTTTAGGGTGTTCAAAGCCTTTCCTGCTAGACTTTTAAGGATCAGGGATCCAGATTAGTTAGCATCCCACAGCCCATTGCCTGGAGATATAGTTTCAAGCTTGCCTACAAGAGTATTGATTATGCCATAGCTTGTGGTGGTGAATTTGATTTTGATGCGTCTTCAAAGTGGGCCGTACATGTAAGCTTTTGTTGGGCTTGCTCGGATTATGCAATGCAGTAAGTACCCTTGCCTTAGTCTGTGCTTTCAGATCATAATTAGTATAAGGGCATTGACACTTCGACTTAGAATCGGGATTGGGGGGTGTTGTGTACGAAAACTATACAAACGAAGTGCAAAGGAATAGCAGTGGCAAGTATTCCGGCTTCGATGCCTCGCACGATGCTTCTGCGTCTTTAGGTTTCAGGCCCAAAGCCCAAAGCCAACCCTTGGGCCCTGAAACCTAAAGCCCTAGACTCGAAAAGAACACCCTTGAACCCTAAACCTTAAACCCTAAACACCCTACACCCCCTAAACCCCCCAAAACCCGAACCCCTTTACCCCTAACCCTAAACTCTAATCCCTATACCCTACATCCCTATACCTTAAATCCTACCCTAAAACCCTAATCCGTAAACCCTGAACCCTAAATAATCCCTATACCCCGAACCCTAAGCCATAAACCCTGGACCCTAAACCCAAATCCTAATCCCTAAACCCTAAATCCCAGACCCTAAACCCTAAAAACCCAAAGCCTGAGAAGCCTAAATCCCAGACCCTAAACCCTAATCCCTAAACCCTAAATCCCAGACCCTAAACCCTAAAAACCCAAACCCTCAGAAGCTTAAATCCCAGACCCTAAACCCTAAAAGCCCAAACAAACCCTAATCCCTAAACCTTAAATCGTAGACCCTCAACCCTAAAAGCCCACACCCTCAGAAGCCTAAATCCCAGACCCTAAACCCTAAGCCCTAAATCCCAGACCCTCAACCCTAAAAGCCAAAAAACCCCTTAGAAGCCGGAAGCCCAGCCGAGGACGGTGTCCGAATGCCCTGCGGGCGCCGACCTCAAGGTCGCTTCGGGTTGCACTTGGAGTGTCGGGGGACTTACTAAGTAGAGGGCTTAGAGTTTAGGGTTTAGGGTAAGTAGTTATTTTGTAGAGTTATAAGTACCATAACCCCAATTAGGGGTTCGGGTTGTAGGGTTAGGGTAAGTAGCTATTTTGTAGAGTTATAAGTACCATAACCCCAATTAGGATCCCTTTTGGGGTACTTAATGGGTCGCTTCGGGTTGAAGGGACCCGGAGGTTGCGGGTTACCTATAGGCTCATACCCTACCCTTTTTTTAAGGTACCTACGTTTCTATATAGGAGATCCTAACCACTGGAGGTTGAGGGTAACTAATATCTAGGGTACCCAAAAAGGGGTCGAAATTCTGACAACTACCCATATAGTAGTCATAACAATGACAGTGGTCATCGTAGCCATAACTTAGGGGTACTTAGAAACAATATGTAATTTTTGGTTATTATAACCCCTAAGAAACAGCTAAAATTATAATCTCTGCTAGGGTTCTAAGGTCAGTGTAGGTAATGTAGGGGCCTAAAAATGTGAGGGTTTAGGGCCTTAGGATTTAGGGTAGAGTTTCGGGTTTGTAAGGATTTTTAGGGTTTAGTGGCCTGGGTTGTCTACAGAGTAGTTGGACTTTAGGGGTGTAGGGTTTGAGAGTTCATAGGCCCTGGTTCCATGAGTTAGGTAGCCCGAAGTCAAAGCCCTACACTACCCTTGGCGGAGCCCTCAAAAGAACCTTCAGCCTTCCGCAATACTTTTGGGGCCAAAATAATTACCAATTCTATTTTGGGGGTCTATTAGTATAACTTTAGTATAACAGTTACCGGTTTTTCTTTGGTGGTTTACTAGTATAAATTTAGAATAATGGGCCCCCAACAGCGAATAATTATCAAGGCCCCTTTAGTAGGCGTTCATGCGTTTGGGGTGTACAGGGTGCAGGGGGTTTGGGGTTCAGAGGCTAGGGGGTTTCGGGTTTCGCGGGTGAAGTGACTTTAGTGTTTCGGCGTTAGGGAGTTTAGGGGGGTAGGGCTTCGAGTTCAGAGTTCCCTTTTGCACCTTAAGCGGAAGGGTTCAGGGTCCATGTGGCTGCGAGAACATCAGAAGCTCTTGCGTTGGGTTTAGGGTTTAGGTTTTAGAAGAGAGTATTACAACTGCGCGAGTCTCTGCTCGCCCCGGAGCGCGAGACGGAAAATGGCGACTACTCGGCGACAGATCATCATCGAGCGCGCCGATCGCCTGTTGAAAGAGGCGAGGCGCCGCCTGAGCCTCTCCGGCTCCAGCGACTAGAAGAGAGTTGCTGGCAATGACTGTTCTGGTCTCGAACGGGTACGCTACACACAGCCCAAATCATTGCCTGACAAGACTCATTCACCTCCCTGTGCGCTCTAATGTTTCGCTGGGTTCCAAGCACCTGTAGCCGTAACCATCATAATGTACTTCCCCAAATACTGACCTGCATTACTACCCTGAACCTAGGTATCTTATTATACGAACCTACAGTAGTGTTTCTCTGCTGCATTTGTTACGCTTAAACAAGGCATCTTCAACATCCGAACGTACATCACTGCCCGAAACGCAGGTACTGGATTAATGGGTCCTTTGGACCCATATGACCAAACTAACAAGACATGAAGCCATTTCAGTCCCCTCAGAACCCTTCCTTCGAGAAGCCTTAAAGGAACTCTCAACCCTAAATCCTGAGCCGCTTGGATCCTGAGTGAGTGTTCGGACCAGGCACTCTGCGCAGCAGATGCAATCATCGCCATCGGCGCCATCACGGCTCTCGTCCAGATGCCTGGCCTGTTCGGCTGCCTAACCCTAAACCCTTCTTTCCCTCTGCGTTTAGGGTTTATCATGCTTTGGGGGGGCTCCTTAAGACATTTATGGTTCTCTATGCCCCAAAACTTGCCCAAACCCCATTCTAACTAGTAAGGCCCCTGCGGGGTTTCTAGTCTCGAGGTCTATGATCTCGAGAGCTTGGATTCTTTGATCTTTTAATACGTATCCCAGAGAACCATATTCTGAAGCATCCTTGAAAGCACAGCGGTCCTCAACCCCTGAACCCTAGACCTATATCCTAGAGTCCTAGAGCCGTAGTTTCCTGGGAGGGAAGGGACGTGGAGTTCTTCCAAATCGCAAGATGGGGGTTAAGTGTTTAGAGTCTAAACTCAGCTAATTAACTATAGAGCTTAACCCCATACACTCGGATAGCGAACGGATGTATTTGGGCTGGGCTATCTTTCCAAGCTTGAAGCTGTTTGGTCCCAGTTATCGACGAAGTCCGAATAAGATGCAGCCTTGTACGAAGCAGTCAGCTCTTTGAGTTGAGTTTCCGCGATAACGCACCGGATTCTCCGACCCTAGTCTACGAACCCTCCCAAACCCTACTTCCTGAATCCTCAACCCTAAACCCCTAAACCCCTAAACCCCTAAACCCTAAACCCTAAAAAGCCCTACTTCCTTAATCCTCAACCCTAAGCCCCGAAACCCAGATCCGACTGAGCTTCTTCAGGCCTTGGAAGCCAAATCAGAATCGGAGAACCTGGGAGTCTCCGAAAAAATTAGGGTGCCTCATTTTGGGATCCTTATAATATTAAGGACCCTACTATTTGGGGTACTAGCGGACAATTTGGAGTTTCCCAAATTTTAGGGTGCCCTATTCTGGGGTCCTTATAATAATGAGGATCCTACTACTATCTAGGGTACTGTATTAGGGTCCCCTACTTTCGGAAACTCCCATTGCGAGATCCCAAACCGCCACGTCCCGGATTTCGAGGAATTTCCCTTGAAATGTGTGATTCCGAAAGAAGCTTTCCTTTAGCTTCCATACAGGGGGTCGGGTTATTCAAACGCTTAGTATATGATGTGATATCCTTGTAATTAGGGTTCCTTCTTGTAACAGATAGCCTGATCTATCCCAAAACCCTACCTGGAACTACCAAAACCAGCTTGTTGCAGGGTGTTTAATGGTAGCTTAATGTAATCATATACCCCCGAGGTGTCTCAATGAACGGGATTCAGGTTTTATCCGCTTTCCGTCAGGACGGGAGCAGCATTCCTCCTCGTTTGCGGTGACCTTGAAAGCCGCATGGAGCTAAATTTTGAGGTTGAGGTATTTGGTGCTTGGGGTTTTAGGGTTTAGGGTTTGGGGTTCAGGTCAGGGTAGTTTAGGTTTAGGGGTTGGGGCATTTGAGGGTCAGGGTTTGCGGTAAGAGGGTCTTTCGGCTGCAGAAGGTGCCTGAATGCAATGACCCTCGGGGAACTGGTCCGGTTTTGGATACTTGAAGAGGATCTGGTGTCAATCCAGGCAGTTCTGTTTCACAATCCAGAAGTCCAAGTGCCGAATCATCGTCCCCTTCCCAAAGTATTGACACGCAGAGGACATTGGCATGTTGCAGCAGGAAGGAGAGGCAGGTGCACAATCAACATGATGCCACCGCTTGTCTGGAGGTAGGGCCAGCACATTGTTACGAGTGCATCCCTGAGAGACTGCTACTGTCCTAAGTTGCTGCTTAGGGACGGTTAAAGAAGCCTGCATTCTCCAATGTCGAGGTGAGTGGTTGGCGAAATTATGGTCCCTTTCTGGGCCCCTATTATAATACGGCACCTATTACTTAGGGTACCCAAAAAGGGACCCTAATTTTGACAACCACCCAGGTGACATCGAAACAGTGGTTGAGGACATCGCACCCGGCGTGGTGATCTGAGCCTGGCTTTTCAGGGCTTCTGTAGCCTCCGCAGAACTTTAGGACCAACGGGGTTCGTGGTTAGTTAATCCTAAACAAACCCTAAGCATCACTACTCCCCCTAAACCCTAAACCCTGCTCCCTAAACTCAAAGCCACGAACGGTTTTCGAGCTTAGGACTTGTTCCCTAAACCCTAACCCCTGCTCCTTGAACTCAAAGTCACCACGAACGGTTTTCGAACTTAGGACTTATTTCTAAATCTTCCGAGATTTGGGATTCTTCCGTGAAAAACCTCAAGGCCCCCCCAAGAAATCTAAGCTCCCCAGTAGAAACCCGCTGCCCTTTTTGTCTTATGGTTTCCTTGTTGAGGCTGATTACCAAGAAAAAGGGTACCCTCGTACTTAAGGGGACACTGAGGAGCACTAAACCCTACACCCTAAACCCTACACCCTAAACCCTAAACCCTACACCCTAAGCCCTAAACCCTAACTTGGATCCCCTGCCAGGCCCAGTCCCCTAAACCCCGAACAGTAAGCCCCAATGTGAAAGTTTCCGAAAATTAGGGTACCGTATTTTGGGGTCCTTATAATAAGGATAAGGATCCTACTAATTGGGGGGTGCCATATTTGGGTCCCCTATCTTCGGAAACTCCCATGTAAGAAACTGATTAAGAAACCCTGGCTCCATGACCCCCTAATAAAGACCCAAGGTTTCTTGTTAAACCCTAATCACTAAGGAAAATCTCCCATGCTAGACCCTAAACCCTAAAGATCGTGCTGCTACTTTTGATGTGCATGCACATAAGATTCCTGTATTAAACCCTAAACCCTAAACCTAATTACTAAAGAAAATCTCCCATGCGGAATGGCCGGGAGGGAGTCAGAGCTGTTTTGAAGAAGCTGCGAAGCGCACCGGGATTCCTCTTAGGGCTCAGGGCTTCTAGGGCTTATATCCCGTCTAGGGTGGAAGTGGTTTAGGGTTGAGAGGGTTTGGGATTTAGGGTTTCTTTTGGACCAAATCCCGGAACGCTGGCCTTATGAAGCCTTTTTTTTGCCTAAGGGTCCAGGTGCCTGCATAGTATTCATTTCGGCCCGAAAGATACCACCTGCCCAGGCACGGCCTACGCAGGTGCTTGGACCAGTAGGTTTTTTGCCTTCTTGCAATAGCATGTCTCGTGGACGCGAAGCCTTCCACGATTCACTTCTCAAAGCGGTCCAATTCCAAATCTGCACTTGCCCACACCTCAATCGTGAAGAGATTGTGTCCGAAGTCCCTAAATGTGATCCTTGAACCCCTTCTCCAGAAACCTTTAACCCCTGAGCCCCTGAGCCCTTTTGGCTTAAGGCTTAAGTCCCGAACCCCCAACACCTAAACTTCTTTCGGTTCCTCATTATAGTATCACAACATACCCCAGACCTCTTCTTTGTAAAGGGTACCCTCGTACTTAAGGGGACACTGAGGAACCCTAAAAACTAAACCCTACACCCTAAGTCCTAAACCCTAAATCCTAAACCCTAATCCCTAAACCGCAAAGCCTCAACACTAAACCCTACACCCTAAGTCCTAAACCCTAAACCCTAGCCTCTGTAGTTCAACTTTGGATTCAGAGGCACAGTGGAAGTCGGTGGAGGCTTGTGGTGTTGAAGTTAACAGCTGCCCCCGCCCTGTAATAGTGACAATAAGGATCATATTGGGGCCCTATCATTTTCCTACTATGCCACTATTACAGGGTGGGGGCCCCTTCTAATGTTGAAGCATTGCGGAAGGAATGAACAGAATGTGGTGGTAGCATGATTGCTTCACGGCCTCTAATTCAGGATCTGCTCAGACATCTCTCCCACTAAGCTTAACCTCAAACCCTAGGCCCAGAAGAATAGCAAGTGCTCGTCCCATCTTCACAGGATCAGCTCATCTGGAAGTTTCCGAAAATAGGGGGCCCTAATATAGTACCCTAAATAGTAGGATCCTTATTGTAAGGACCCCAAAATGAGGTACCCCTAATTTTCGGAACCTCCCATCTATTTCTTTGTGCGATATTTGGGCTTGTTGGACCTGTTGGACATTGGACCGTACTAGCATCTTCTGCAACGATCTCTTGGCAACACTGGAGTGACAAGTTAAGAGCTCAGAGCTAGATGGGCAGTTTCGTTTTGAGTGTCTGAGGTCATCGTGCATTCCACATCAGGTTCAGGGCGTCGCTGTTGGATATAGTTCCTTAACAGACACTAGGTTTTGAAGTGTTGTGCTGAGGAGGTCGTGACGTTGAGATTCTCTCCGTGTGACGACAATCCTTAAACAATAAATCCCTGAAGCCTGTACCCCTAAACTTATACATTAAAGCCCTAAATTTCCCAAGAACCAAAACCCCTGAACCCTAAAGCCCTCAACCCGGGTCGTCACAGCTGAAGTTGCCAAGTACGAACATGGACGGTTGCCGAATCCGAGCTTTCTTTGGGGGTTTAGGGTTTAGGTTTCACACACTCATGCAAGGACAAAGACCTACTTCTGACAACCGTTCCCTACGGCAAGGTGCCGAGGAGCACATGTCTGAGACCAGGCTGGCAAAGACACTAATGTCGATCTTGGAGACAAGCGTGTGAGATTCATAGCTCGTTGTCGGTGATGCTCCTCCTCCATGCATGTAATCGTCGCTGTAGCAGTGTCTGTGGTAGTGGCAACAGCATGACTAGAACTAGTAAAGCTAGTCGTCGTCGTAGTCGGACAAGCAGAAAGCGGAGAAAAAATGTCACCATAGTACCAGTCGGAGTAGTAGTAGGAGTAAAGTAGTAGTCGTGGTAGCTGTTGTGGTTGTGGTAGTGGTAGAGGAAGTGGTAGTGGTAGGGGGAAGTCGTAGTAGTCGTAGCAGTCGTAGTGGTAGTAGTAGTGGCAGCAGCAGCAGCAGCAGCAGCAGTAGCAGTAGTAGTAGTAGTAGTAGTAGTAGTAGTAGTAGTAGTAGTAGTAGTAGTGGTAGTGGTAGTAGTAGTAGTAGTAGTAGTAGTAGTAGTAGTAGTAGTAGTAGTAGTAGTAGTAGTAGTAATGGTAGTAGTAGTGGCACTAGTGGTAGAAGTGTTTGTTGGTTGTAGTAGTAGTAGTAGTAGTTAGTAGTAGTAGTAGTAGTAGTAGTAGCAGTAGCAGCAGCAGGAGTAGTCGTAGTAGTAGTAGTAGTAGTAGTAGTCGTAGTAGTCGTAGTAGTCGTAGTAGTCGTAGTAGTCGTAGTAGTCGTAGTGGTAGTGGTAGTGGTAGTGGTAGTGGTAGTAGTAGTAGTAGTAGTAGTAGTAGTAGTAGTAGTAGTAGTAGTAGTAGTAGTAGTAGTAGTAGTAGTAGTAGTAGTAGTAATGGTAGTAGTAGTGTCACTAGTGGTAGAAGTGTTTGTTGGTTGTAGTAGTAGTAGTAGTAGTAGTAGTAGTAGTAGTAGTAGCAGCAGCAGCAGCAGGAGTAGTCGTAGTAGTAGTAGTAGTAGTAGTAGTAGTAGTAGTAGTAGTAGTAGTGGTTGTGGTAGTGGTAGTCGTAGTGGTGGTAGTAGTAGTAGTAGTGGTAGTGGTAGTGGTAGTGGTAGTAGTAGTAATAGTAGGTAATGTAGTAGCAGCAGTCACCGCAGCAGGAGTAGTTTGTAGTTTTGTTCGTCTTGGTAGCAGTGGTGGTGGGTGGTGGTCGTGGTGGTGGGTAGTGCTGGTGGTTGTGGTGCCCGGTTCCGTTGACCTAAGGAGACGAACTTAAATGGCCTGCCTGGTCTTTCTGGTTCGGGCTATTCTGAACAAACTAGGGTCCCATGCGCGGCGCATGTTGTGAATGAAACACCTGCTAGAGCAAGGATAGTTTACAAAAGGGACCCTAACGCCGAATTTCAGAAAATCTCGTAAGTCATTCTGTCGACGAGGGGACACTTCTCGTCAGCGAGTTTTCCGATGACGACAATGAGCCGCAAAGCTTCGCGCCTTCGTTCCTAACTTGACATGCATGTGCCGTACATGGGGATTGGGGCTCAGTCCTTGTAGCACCGAACCTGTGAGTATGCTAGAAAAGACAAGACTCGAATAGGTACCATTTAGTACATACTGTGTGCGATACTAAACTATGATGAAGCATAGTGCAATGTGAGACACAACTTACTGGTATTGGTAATTGTATATCCGAAGTGAACAGAAACTTACGAGCTAGACAAGGGCATTGTAAAATAGGCTAGACTACAGTATTTATACTATGCTATCCTCGATCCGGCTAGACGAGACTATATCATATGTAATTTTTCATGTAGTACAAAAGGGTGAAATACAACCTCACAGCTAATTTTACTATCAGATACGATTAACGTAGTAGAATGTAAGCTGTGAGCCAATAACAACAGCTATCACATATGGTAGAGCTCGGATTTTCAGTCATGCTATATTATGATGTACTACACGATAATCTAGAATGTTGTAGTGTTATGTAACACAACATGTCACTACAAAGATGATAGGATACAGTAGAAGCGAAGAGAAACTCATATAGTTAGTTTAATTGACAAGCTTTAACATGATTTCACCCACAGTGTGATATACAATGGCACAGTATGAAACTGTAAAATAAAGTACAGTATCACTGCAGCGTTAGCATATTGTAGTACAGTACACAATTGAGAACACGGTAATTATTTTATAACGTCACAGCATATCATATCATACCTAGCCAAGTACAAGACAATACCATACATCAGAATGGAACAGAAGACAAGGTAAGGTATGGTAAAAGGCTAGCTAGACCATAGCTGGAAACATACACACAATTTGACTGCTCTTCTATGGAAGGACATATCTCAGGGACCCTTATGCAGCTTGTTTGGGCGATCGTTAGAGCAGTTGAGTTCTCACAAGACTGTGCTCATTTATGGTTATAATACAATATAATTTGGGGTTCAGAACCCTAAACCCTAAACCGGTGCAATATGGCTCTCAGGTTCGGTTCAGGGTTTAGGGTCATGTGGGTTTGAGGTTCAGGTTTCGAGATGAATAGAGACCAGCCAATCCCTGTTCCTGAGAATCTGCTAATGTGGGAACCTGATTTATAAACCCTGGTCCTACAAGCCTCAATTTAGTACGATTCATATAAAGGAACCCCAAGCGTAGTCGAGTTAGTGTATGAACCTGATTAAGAAACCTTGGGCCTTTGTTAGGGTTTCTTTATATGAATCTTCTATTTTGGGGTTATAGGATCAGGGTTTCTTAATCAGGTTCCTACATTACCCTTGGTGGGCCCCATGTTCAACGTGAGAGCAATTCCCAAACTTAGGTTAGACCCATAAAGCTCAAGCCACATTTCCTCCATAGTTTGGTCGGCGGGCTCGCGCGAAGCAGCTTTGTAGCTCGCGCAGATCAGAAAACTGAATCTGCCAGCTTAGGTTGCTTGTTGTCAGCCGAGCCTGATCATGAGCAGTGTGCATTCGAGTGGATGCCCTGTGCTTGCTAAATCTGGGCTCCACTCAGATGAGCGGTTTGGCATTAGCTGGTCAGCGGAATCTGAACGGAGGCTGAGAGCAACTGCTTTGCGACATGAAGTCTGCAGATGAATATTGCCATCTGAACCTATTCACTGCGTCCGTCCATGCATAAGTTATAGTGCAACTTGTTACACCCTTAAACCATCTTCTAGGTATCAATATCACCCATGCATGTCTGAAAGGCTTGTCAATCTTATGTTAGAAGCTGCCCCCACCCTGTAATAGTGACTGTAGGGATTATATAGGATTAGGGCCCTATCATATTCCTATTATACCACTATTGCAGGGTTGGGGCAGCTTCTAAATCTTATGTGTTTTTCGGCTTTTGACGGCCGGCCCCGAGATTCGAGTCTACTTGAGAACATACGGCTGATGGACAAAATCCTGCATGACCCTAAGGACTCTAAACTATGGGAACTATGGTATATTCCTCATAAAGGGTAATGCAGGATTTTTTCCATCAGCCGTATCATGTCTTTTTTGACAAACGTCCAAGAAGCCAGGTTTGGGGAGGATACTCTGAAACCTCAAATCCTTGAATTGCCTTTCACCCGAAATTAGTTTAGGGTTTAGGATTTAGGGTTTAGGGTTTAGGGTAACCCGCCGAGAACAGACCCTAAGATTTGCTTTTTGCGACTGTTGGAGGGACACGGACATCGCTCGGATTCCGTGTTGCTTGGATACTGACCCGAAGGTCCTCAGCTAAGGGGCTGTCGGCTCGAAAATTCGTGTTCCCAGACATTAAACCTTAAACCCACACCCTAGACCCCAAACCTAAACCTCAAAACCCAAACCTTTAAACCGAAGACCCTACCATACGAGGCTCCCGGGCAGAACACCTCAGACCTTTTAAACCCTAAACCCTACCTGGACCCTCAGAAACCCACTTTTTTTGGATAGTTTCCTCATATAAATCGTTGAAAAGCTAGGTTATGTGGGGTAAACCCTAAACTGTAAACCCTATACCCTATAAACCCTACACCCTGAATCCCCTGAACCCTAAACCCCAAAACCCTAAAGCCTAAAGCATTAGGCAGTTTCGCTCCCAGATCTCTTCGAGAACATCTGATTGGCCAACGTGCCGCAATTCAATGGAAGATTCTGGATGCTGTAAGGCTTGGGCTTAGGGTTTAGGGTTGTGAAAGTTCCGCAATGGCTGCGTAAGGCTAGGGTTTAGGAGTTAGGGTTATAAAAGGTCCATCCGGGCTCCTTTAAAGGTTACACGGTTCTGCGAGGCTAGGGTTCTACAAGGGTTCTAGAAGGCCTGCCTTACAGTTAAAAAGATGTTCCCAGGAGGCTTCTAGAAGGCTTCAGCGCGAGGGTTTCGAGTTTAGGGTTCAACAGCCTGTGGCCGCAATTGATGCGGTTGATGTCAGCCCAAAGCTTTTAGCTTTTAAGCCCTCTGACGCCCCTTGTGGGGCCTTTTTGATTAGAATAGGGTTCCCTTTAAAGGGCTCCTTTAAGGGATCTATAAGGGTTCCTTGAAGGGTTCCTTTAAGGGTTCCTTTAAGGGATCTAGAAGGGTTCCCTCAGGGCCACGAACCCCAGATTCTAAACCCTACACCCTAAACATGCCTAAGCCTTAAACCCAAGCCTAGATTCCCTAGATTCTACACCCTGATTACACCCTAATCATCCCTAAGCTTTCAACCTATTCCTTAACCCAAGGATCCTTTTCTTTACCTTTCGCCCCATTGTTGCTTCATTTTCGAGGGTTCTGTCCGGTTTGCAGGATTCATGGTTTAGGACTTGCGGCTTCAAGGTTTGGGGCATCGGGTTCAGAGAGATCAGGGTGGGCTCATGAGCCGAGAAACGGCAATCAGAATCTGCAGCTTGAGCATGAAGGCGCATTATGTGTGTCACAAAAGAAAGCAATGCTCCATCGGTGTGCCTGTTTGTGTATTTGCATACGACCTTGCGACAGGGATGGAAGGAGAACGACAGGTGTGCGCATGATTTGACCGAAACTTCGTCTTGTGTGCGAAGCGGAGTACATGGCAATGATTCGTCGTTCGGCCACCAGGAATCCAAACTTCCAAACCATTGAGCAGTCAGCCACGTTCTGCAAAGCGGTTGCAGCGCAGTGTCAGGTTGTCGGCGTGGAGGCTCCTCAAGACAATGTAGAACCGTTAACGTATCCAAGAATGCAGAACGCAGACATTAAAATAAATTTCAAGTCAGGCATGCTTACAATAATGGAGTCTAACACTAAGTATAACAATGTAGACCTTCGAACAGTATATTCTCGTGATAAGGGCACCTGAATAAGACCCGGCATCCCTGATCTGATAAAGTCTCCTTTGTCATAGTTGGGTAACATTTTACATTTTTACGGGTACTTAAACCCCATAAAGAATGAAATTTAAACCCTAAACATCCCTAAACCCTAAACCCTATCCTGTCCCAACCATGATCTAGTCTCCGGAAGGCATACATCGGGAGGCTTCTTGGGCCCTTCTGTGCCGCCACTTACCTTGCATTGGCAACGTGGGGTTTGGGGTTTTAGGATTTAAGGTAAGGTTTCGTGTTATAGGGGTTTAGGCTTTTAGGATTTAGGGTAGGGTTTGGTGTTATAAGGGTTTAGGGGCTTAGGATTTAGGGTAGGGTTTCGGGTTTTTATGGGAATTTTAATTCTACTCACTAAAGCCCCAAAACTGCACCCTTCACTCTACGAAAGACCCTGCAAAGCCTATCATACCCTTTTCTGGCTATTACCCATATTTTTCACAGAAAGGAGGGAACTCGTGTTTCTTGTACCCGGCATACCCTCACAGCTATTCTCCCCCCAGAACTGTGAAGCGATGCGTCAATTAAAGGGAACTCCAGAAAGTTGGAATATGGCTTCAGGGTAGGATACCTTATAATTTACCATAAAGGGCTTAGGATAATCATATTCCAATTTTCTGGCTTTTACTTTAAGGTTTAGGGATTAGGGTTTAGGGTGCGATCCGAAAGCATTTGGTTTAGGGTTCAGGGTGGTGATTAACAGGCCCATAAACCTCATACCCAGGTCTTGCTGTACAGCTTTGTCGGCTATGGCTGGACCCTCACTGCTCGTCTATCAGGGGACGTAGCACGCAGGGTTGCAAGTAAGGTTACCATCGTTATATTGACTTCTAAAAGCCTCGTAGTCACCACAAAGATCGTTTTACTTCGCCTGCTTGCTAAGTGCCCCGACCCTTGAAGTACAGAGACAGTGAGGGACTTCCAGGGTATGCATCTTTGGGAGTGCCTGATTTGGATTTTGGGGCCATAGGCTGTGTAGGATTCATCGGCCGGAGATCTTTTTGTCAAACGTGCGCTTGCACTCCATTCTAGTTCCTTTTTTGGGCTCCCGTCAACCATCCTGCATACTGCTTAAACCACCAACCAGGGACCTAAAATGGGGTTGCCTTCAAAGTTCTACATATCGCTCGGCTTACACCACCAACGAAAAGGACTTACAATGGCAACTATAGGTACTAGGGCCCAGAGTAGGCCCTCATTCCCTTTTTTAGGGTATGGGCTCCCTTTAAACCAAAAAGGGCACTCTTTTCATTCCTAGATTACTCTTAGGTCTAGGGTAGGTTCAGGGGTCCCGGGTTTCCTGCGCTGCGGATTTCCGAGGATGCGACTGGGGTTTAGGGTTTAGGGGTTTAGGGTTTAGGGTCTAGGGTTTCGAGGTTCAGAGTTTAGGATTTTGGATGTGAGGCTTCCCAAAGTTCGGGTCAAAAGGCTTTAGTTGCACATAAGAAGAATGTTAACCAACAGTGATTACTACCAATAGATATGCGTGGTTGTCAAAATTATGGTTCCTTTTTGGGTCCCTATTATAATTCGGCACCTAATATTTAGGGCACCCCAAAAGGGGCCATGATTTTGACAACTACCCATATAGTAGTCATAACACTGACAGTGGTCATCGCAGTCAGAACACTGAAATGCTGATTTTTTGTGTGTGCTTTGGGCTTCAGAGAAGAGCTCGAGTTCGGGAATTGCGGTGTTGACTTGGCACACTTTGGGGGAAGGAGTTTCGGCTTAGGGCTTGGAGTCTGGAGTTGAAGAGTTTCATGGTCGTTGCTAGGGTTTAGGGGTGCGCGGTTCAGGTTTTAGTGGTTTTGCGGTTTAGGTTTAGGGGCTTAAAGTTCAGGGGTTAAGGGTTGTGGTCTGGTAGTTGAAGCATCTGGGACCTCGTTCCTCATGAATCCTACCCCTACGTACCCTCCTTTAGCACAATCCCAGGACGGGCCTGTGATATTGCATCAGCGAGCCTTTAAACACGGATTAGGATTTTAACCTTCACGTTGCCTGACGTCTTGCAGCCTGACCCAGGTGGCAATTGAAACCATGTAGACCAGGTGGCGTTCTAATCTTTGCTCTACTCCAATACTATTAAGATTACTCATTTTTACTATATAGCATAGAGTATATTACATGGTGTGTACTATACAAACTATATACTATATCTTTTGGGGAATTTGGATCACCAGCGTGACCCCATGGACTTCCGACCTAAGTCGTGCATTCCTGCACTCAGGTCCGGTGCTGGCAGTGCCCTGGGAATGCGGGTTTTGGTGTTTAGGATTAAGGGATGTTTAGGGTTTATGGCTTTGGTGTTTAGGATTTAAAATCCTAAACCCTAAACCCTAAACTCGCACCACAGGATGCCCCTGAGCGGCGCCCAAGCAGGGGTTCCGAAAATTTGGGTTTAGGACAATGAGGGACCATTGTTGGAAGTAGATTAAATGAATCTGTGTCTGTATATATATATATATATATACAATTATGACATGTATATAGTTATTACATATCACCAGATAATGAGGGCAATTATTGCTTCATATCCTGCCCCCCCCCCTCGCCAAATATGATGTGGGAGCTTTAGATAGTGAAGTACCTGGACATAGACTCCAATTGGTTTTTCATGTAAGGACGACCCCAAAACGGACCTCTGAATACGAAGAAGCACTGGGCGCCGGTCCAGGTACTTGCGACTGCTACAGCGCTGGTGACCATGACTGCATGAGAGCTCGTAGCTCCAAAGAACACTTGCTGCAACGCCTCTCCGACAGGGTGTACCCAGGTGCGATAACCTCTGCATTCTCGAGTATGGAGAAGGATATTCAAGAGACAGGTTCGAGGGTGCAGGTTCGGGTATAGACTGAATCATACTCCTGAACTCGAAACAACAAAAGTTCAGAAGAAGTTAATGAAGCTATATAGGTACGAAGCTCCATAGCCCTTGAGGTCATGATGTTAAAGTCCCTCAAGGCTTAGTTTTGGTAGGCTGAGGTATCGGTATCCCACGCCACACGATCCAGCGCAGGGTGTAGGAGATATGTGGGTGGTTGTCAATATTGGGGGTCCCTTTTTGGGTCCTTAATATAGTACGGCACCTATTATTTAGGGTACCCAATAAAGGGACCCTAATTTTGACAACCACCCATCTCTTGCAGCGGTGGGAGAACTCTAGGCAGCTCGCTCGATGAAGTGATTGCGAACCTCGAACCCTAAACCCGAGCCTGTCGACCCTAGGACATGAAAACTTACCTTTGGTTAGTAGGGAATGGAAGAAGGGTAGTAACAGAAGTTATAATTGTAGCCCATTCCTCCATTCCCTACTGACCAAGGTAAGAAAAGGGACAGTCTCGAACTGCTGAGTGCCCTGAACCCCAGAGAGCGCAAGCTGGCACCTTCGATGAGCAGAGCACTAAAGCCAGGTTGCTGCAGAACTTAACCCTAGACCCCGCCGTGCGAATGTCCGGCACCCCACATTTCCGACATACTCCTGCGAAGTCGCAGGACCACGCGCCACACCCGAAAACTTGTAAGCCCTAAACCCTAAACCCTAAAGCCTAAACCCTAAACCCTAAACTGAACCCACACCTGAAGCCTTAAATGCTCGACCACAGCCCCGAACCCGAAGCCTCCCTCAGCCTCAAGAGCTCCCACCGATGCCTTGTCTACGCACCAGGCCACTTCAACCCCACCCTATAAACCCTACCAAAAGGACCAAATGACCCTTAAAGTTAGGGGCCCTATACCCATATACTATGAATCCCTATATGGTATATGTACCTTAAACCCTTTTAGGGTACATTTCGTCCTTAAGGTAAACCCCTAAACCCGAGACCCTGAACGCTAAACCAAAAAAACAGCCTTACCCTCGGACCAATAATCCCAAGAAGCAAGTAGAGCCCGGGTCACGACCTCTCGCCCTGCAGCGGTCGACCTGCGCGGAGAGCTGGGTCTGGGATTTTATCCATGCGTCTGGGCCCAACAAGAGCAGAATAATCACAGCTTCACGTCGAGTCAAGCGTTTCGGAATGCTTAGGATCTAGAAGAGGATTACTGTAACTACCCAGGAAGCTTTACAAACCATACACTCTGTTATTCAGGGCTCTATGTTGGGATGATTTTTCGGGCTCAATGCCGCAACCTGAAAAGCCTCGCAACTAGGGGCTTGCGGCACAACCCCTCCTTCTGCCCCCCATGTCACCCCGCGAAGACCCTCTGAATCATAGCGGCACCATCTCGGGCCCAAAAGCCTCCAATCACGCAGAGACCCTGTAAGTGGGGGCTTCTCATGCGGGCACCATGAGGCTCATGAGGTATCCTGAACTCGAAGCTCTTTTGTACATGCTCGTCCACTGCTCGGATTCCGGACTGGCTGTCGGAGGGTGTATGTTGTCATTAATTAAGACCCAAGCACGTACTTGTTGGCCTTGGCTGCGTTCTGCCCTTAAACTAGCCCTGTAAGGAGGACCTTTAATCCTGCACTAAGCCCTATGAAACCGTCAGTATTACCTAGAATGGACCTAGAGGTATGCAGGAGAAGGATACCGAAACAGTTCCGGGTCGATATCCTGCAGATCAGGGTTGGCTTCTTTACCAGGACCCTCCTTGTACCCTCAAATTGGGGTATATGGTCCCAAACAAGGGGCATTTAGGGTCCAATAGAGGGTCGATGGAGGGTCTAGATATATGCCGGCTGTTGGGGTTTAGGGCTTAAGGTTTAGGGCTAGGGTTCAGGGACTCCAGCAAGGGCTTCTTCAAGCCATTTACGGCACCATCTTACTTGCGGCACTTGCGGTAGGTCTTGGTCAAGGTTTGCATTGCTGAATGCTGAGGCATGTGAGGTAGTTCTATTCAAGGTTCTGAAGGGAACCCCTAAAACCCGTAATTAATCCCTACACCCTAAACCCTACACAAGCCTGCCTTCAGGTTCAGGCTTTGTCGACGAAAGCCGGAACACGCAAGACCATTCACCAAATCCCTGAGTTCTATGCCTACTTGACATGGAGTGAAGCCTGCTTTCACCCAGACCTTCCAAAATCCCTTAATTAAGGAATATACCTTAAATCATATTAGGGATCCTATTATAGTTTAAGGCTTAAGGTATATTCCTTAATTAAGGGATTTTGGAAGGTCTGGGGATGTTGTGGTACATGGCATATTCGCTATCAAACCCTGCCACAGCTAAGCGTATGTAACCCAGACTGTCCATATACACTCCTAGTTAGGCCTCCAAGACCATATACTGGGGATAGTGTTTCGGTACCTACTTCCATAGTGGTAGCGTATATGGAATTTCTGGGTAAACTTGCTTCTGGAGTCATGTGCCAGCATTATTCGAGCAGTTGGGCTTCATCGGAGCTTGCTGGGTGGACAGAACGGGCCCTTTTCGTCTCTTTGACGAACTTCTCTTCAGATGCCTTGCAGACTTTTCATCATAGGGACGGCTGATTAGGTCCTTACAGTACTATGGGCTAAAGCCCCCCCTACTCCCCCTCCCCCTACCCCTCTAAGGGTCCTTCAGATTACGTGCAGACTTTTCAAGCAGTGAAACTACCGGGTCCAGGCCTAGAGACGAAGTGCTTCAGCTCCTATCTGTTGTAGATGAATAGATATATTTAACTTATGTGTATCTGTGCATACAAGTATATACATATGTATAATATATATATATATATATATATATATATATATATGTGTGTGTATACATAAGTATGCACATATGCATATGGGTACCCCCCTATATGGGGTCCCCTGGGTTTTTGCACACCACACCCAAACCATTAAACCATTAAACCATTAAACCAATCCTTTGGGCCCATACCACTAAACCATTAAACCATTAAACCAATCCCTTTGCCCCATACCACTAAACCATTAAACCATTAAACCATTAAACCATTAAACCAATCATTTCCCCCTATAGAGAGGGACACATCCCTGTATGGGCCGAAAGCATTGGTTTAATGGTTTAATGGTTTAATGGTTTAATGGTTTAATGGTTTAATGGTTTAATGGTTTAGTGGTTTAGTGGTTTAGTGGTACGGTGGCATGGAGCCAAAGGATTGGTTTAATGGTTTAATGGTTTAATGGTTTATTGGTTTAGTGGTATAGTGGCATGGAGCCAAAGGATTGGTTTAATGGTTTAATGGTTTAATGGTTTAGTGGTTTAGGTACATGGGGGGGAATGATTGGGTTAATGGTTTAATGGTTTATTGGTTTGCCCTGCAAGGTATGGTCCTCAGCGCCTATGTGGCGAGACTCCGGCATAGACTCTACTTTTATTTATTTCCTAAATTATATGAACCCTTGATTCTTATGTTATTTTCCCTTGGTTTACTACTATTGTTATGCTATTTTGCGCCTCGACTGCATTATGACGACGACGACGGCACGGTTATAACTGTAGGCTTCGGTTATAACCGACAGGCTTTCTGAACATCTTCGCATTCATATTGCAATGTTTACGAGATCAAGCTAGAAAGTCCCTGTTTAGGTAGTGTTTGAGCAGCATGAAGCGAGCTGCTCATGTAGCTGGTCTCATGGAGATTAGCGGCAATGGCAAGTGCATTCTAGAACTGCGACAGATAGCCCCGTCCACGGTGAGTGAGTCTAATGGTGCAGCATCTTCCAACGAAATGCGGGTGCCAGACTCTGCAAAGCTTCTTAGTGATGTACAAAATGGAGTAGTGCCAGTCCATAGTACCAAAGCCAGCGTCACGAAGAAGGATATCCAGCAGTATATCAACTACCTTCAGCGTGATGCGGGAATACTTCGAGGAAGCAACGGAGCGTGGAATAATGCACTCCAACAACGACTATATGCATGGCTACTCAAGGAAAAGAAGGGCGCAAAGACCAAAGCGATTATGGACAAACGCTCTGACGTGGACGACAAGCAGAAGGACGTTGTGGACAAGAAGCACAGCCATAAGGATAAGGACGTGGACATCTACATCGCGGACAACGACAACAACAACGGCAATCAGAAGAACAAGGACGTGGACAAGGACACCGTGCACAAGAACCAGGAGGACAAGGACGTGGACAAGGCCATCGTGGACAAGAACCAGGAGGACAAGGACATCGTGGACCCGAGCCAGGCGAACAAAGACGTGGACAAACACAACGCGGACGAGAACCAGAACGGCAACCATAACCAGAACCAGGAGGATGATGATTCGGATTCTTCTTCATCTTCGAGCTCCAGTGATTCGAACCGCCCGCTTCCCGTAGTTGACACCTCCAGCTGGAATTCCGATTGGCACGATACGTGGGAGCATGTTCTTACCCTGTCCAACCAGGTTGATTCTGGACGCAAGCGTCGCATCTTGATTTCAATGCTCCGTACCATCGCCCAATGCCATACACAATGGCACGAGGAGCGTTAATCGCCATGCAGTCGTTCTGTCTTCCCGCGAGCCAGCTTGAAAAAGTTTGACTTTGCATTGGTTGCACTCTTGAGCCGCGTTGATTGCCAAACACATGGTTATCATCCTACATTGCTCATTGATGATGGTGTGGCTCCAAGCAGTTCGTAGAAGCATGTGTTGTCACACATTCATCGAGCTTAACACAAGATAACAGCCAACAGACAAGGTTATAACCCACACGTCTGGTTATATCCGCCGTCTTGCACACAAACTTGTCTGTAGTCAAACCTCCTCGTCGCGCCAATGGACTCCTCTCTCGCATACAAGCGTGCCCTGCAGGAGATGACAGTCTACGACTTTACCCAAGTCGATGTTCCATTGATATCGCGGCAAGATGATGCCATGGGTTGCCTGCAGGATTTGCCTTTGAAAGATATGGAAGGCCGTTACCTCGCCAAGATGGTCATTGACTTGGTGCCGGATATGGTATGGGAGTCTGTGAATTTCCAACAGTTGGAAGAATGCATGATGCAAAAGCATTACAATGAGCTCCCTCCTCCATTTGGCCCCAAGGTGCTTATCTCAATGCCGTACAAATTGCAGATTGCCATCGTGAAGACGAGCCTCACACACTGCACCGTAATCAAGTACTACTCCTTCGACCAGAAAGTCAATATACGACTGGTTGAAGACATGGCATATGGCACTTTGAAGTTGTTAGACTTCACTCCCAACTTCCGTGCCGGACCTTTGGCTATACAGCTCATGCTCAAGCAAATGTCGCACTGGTTTGCCCACTACATTCAAGTGGTACCAAAACCTGCCAAGGAGTCAAAGCCCAAGCAGAACACAGACGACCTGCAGAGTGGCTTTGCCTACATCAAGGCCAACGGTCCCAGAAGCAACATTGGTAATCAACAAATTGAATGGGCTGTAATTGAAACCCGGCGGACCGACAGTCCACTTCACGGATGGTCAGCTGGATTGGTTAAGGAATGCCTGCGAGGGCATGCGAGTGGGATCGTGTATGCGAAGACTATGAACGACTTCTATCTGACTCTGCACGACCTGGCCGCCTGGTTCTTAGACGACGTTGTTGTTGAACTTCTTGGAGATCTCAAGTCAAAGACCATTGTTTTCCTCGGCTTGGCTGAGAAAGGGAAGACACCGGCAGCGCAAGCTATCGCCATGGCAGTCAGTGAGTACTACATTCTGCGAGACAACAAGGACGATGGCATTCAGCCGGGTTTCCGTATATGCTCTTCTCTTGATCAATTGCGAGGAGAGTCGGGCGAGAAGTATCGTCCAGACATCCTTGATGACCCAGACATCAACATGGTACCAATCCCTAAGTTGAAGAGTTTCCTCGACAGCTCTCTCGCAGAATGCCACACAGTTGAGAGATGGACAGCTGCAAGGTTTGTACAGAATCAGTTACGCATACTTTGCGATAACAAGATCAATGAGAATGCGGAGCCTCCAGAAAGCAGCGGCCTCACCACAGACTTCGACATCTTCTACGACATGATCAAGCCAGCTTTTCACGACAAAGCGAACCTCCAGGACATCATGGCATGTTTAAAGCGTGCTCACTTTGTTGTCAACATGAACCATGCCATCTTCATACGGAAGGCCGGAACGACCAAGGACCCGGTCATGCGTGTGCCTTATGTGGATGGGATGCGGGATTTTCTTAGTGAAGATGGAAAGTCTGTGATTCGCTACATGCAAGACGGCAACAAATGCCCCCCGACAAACTGGGTGCAGAAGCGACAATGGTCGCACGATCTTATGACTTTGATCATAGAGACACAGAAGAAACCTCCCCGGACGAAAACAATTATCTCGTCAGCTACCTTCGCTGGTGGTTCCAGAACGCGCAAGGAGATCAAGCCTTCACTTCCATTCTCTGGCCGTGTTTGTCCCGCTTTCATTGCTCAGGATCAGGCACATTCCTCAGAGAACATGGTAAAGCCCATATCATCGGAGGCGCCGGGTACATCTTCAGATTCCAAGTCTTTGCAGTCAGAGGTCCCATCTTCCAAGGCGTCGGTCGCCCCGACAGAAATCAAGGAAGAGCTGGACGACGACAAGAATCGCTTTCACATGATGCTCTCCAACCCGGACTTTAACACTGTCATCGACTTGGATCCTACTCCAACATCGCCACCTCCAGCCAAGCGGCCACGCTCTACGACAACGGATGAGGTTGATCATGATGACAACGAAATGGATGTCGCAGACGACGATATTCTTCCTCGTGTCGGTATGAATCCGGAAGATTGACGGGCAAGAGAGAAGGACATGTGAGGTTCAAGCAAGTTCAGCTTTCTCTTGTGGACATATCCATTAGAGATTTTGATGATAGCTGTACAGTAGACCCGCACGCATCCAGCTACACAGTCACCAAACAAAAGCAAGACAGTGCGAATGCAACTGTGACGATGATACTGGTGTTGACAGAATCATGAGTCATATTTCCCTATCTGTCCGCTCCTCTGCAAGTATTCTGTGTAGAACCTTTGGGCTCACAGGGTAGAGGATCACTATGCCGCTGCTCCCTAGAACTGGTGGCCTGCATGGCAAACCGTTGGAGGACATTACTTTCATCGAGTTCCAGAAATGTATGTGTGAAGAGTGGTTCCAATCAGACACTCATTTCCGTCACTACATGATCCAACGGCGAGTTTTAGACGAAGATGGACAGAATGTTAGCTTGACTCTCAGATCCATTGCGGTGTTCCTTCGCACTGGCATTATATTGGGAATGCACAAGTGCGTCGAATGCAGCGGGCCAACACGGCTGGAATGTTCCAGCTCTGACAGCGGTGTCAGATATCGCTGGACATGTAGAACAAGTGGGCACAAGCACATGAACCAGTCCGTCAATTCGTGTGGTGTTCTCAGCAAGGTCAACATCAACAACTGGATGCCCTTCTTGCACATCGTGAACATGCTGCGCCTGGGGTTGCCATGGGTTCGCATCACCGAGGAAATGCGGGCTGGGTATGGCAATGTGAAGGACGACACTATGTTGGGATGGCGTCGATTATATCAAGGAAACCTGGGGAAGGCCCTCGTGAACATGGATCAGATGAAGATTGGAGGCGCCAACCACACAGTCGTCATCGATGAGTGTTTGGTTGGGACCCATCCGGAGGATGGATGGTCCTTGAGCAACCGCGGCATCAACAAAAACGTCGCTCATGAACAAGAACGGACTGATGGACGACATGAAGCTACTTCTATGAAGGTTGCCAAGGGTAGCATGAAGGTATTCCCGGCTCGCACTATCAAGAAAGGTGAACGCAAAGCGTTGGGGTCATTCGCTTTGATTAAACGCCCTGCAGCATCCATGAAGCGTCCGTCGGCATCTACTTCCATGAAGCGTCCAGCATCCTCTACTTCCATGAAGCGTCCAGCATCCTCTACTTCCATGAAACGTCCTTCCGCATCGGGCTGCCTCAAACGGCCTTCCGCTCATCGTCGTCCTCTTCGTGTTCTGAAAAAACCGGCTGCTAATCTGAAGCTAAACGGCAAGTGGTTGTGGCTTGCCGTGTGTGTAGGTCGCGGAAATCAAGTCTTTACGCATGAGAACGGTCTAAAGAAGATCACATACAGACTTTTACCGCGTGCTTCCAAAGCTGTGAATAACAAGCCCCGCGGTTTGTATGAAATTCGTGACACGCTTCACAGCCGGATATACAAAAAGAGTATACTGGTCTTTGATGGCTGGACAGCTACTACACAAGCGGCTGATCAGCTAGGGTATGCCCATCCGCCATCTGTGAAGCACCATAAGTGCTTCAGGGATTCGGATACTGGCTTTCATACGAATGACGCTGAGTCAGAGAACAATCGCTTGAAGCGATGGTCTCGTCAGCGGCACGGTCGTCTGCATATCGAAGAGTCTGATATGCAAGAGTACATGTTCTATGTCAATGTAGGAGGCTCCATGATGTCGGTGCTAGAAGGTTTAGCACAGTCGAGTGAAAGTGGCAAATGCAGAAATCGCATTGTCACGCTTTGAAGCACTAAGGCAATCTCTGCAGTGAGAATGGGGTAGAAAAGACACACGGCTAGAGTGCTCCAAGTCCAGCTCCGACAGCGGTGTCAGATATTGATGGACTTGTCGAACACGTGGACCTAAGCATATGAACCATCCCGTCAACTCGTGTGGATTTCTCAGCACATATGCAACGGAACACGTTGAACACTTTCCTGATATCCAAGGTGCCTATATTGTCGACATTGCCATCGAGCTGCTCCAGCATAATACTATATTCGATAATGTATACCTGATTATGAATCAGTTGACTGGTTATAACCTAGTCGGCTGGTTATAACCTAATCGGCTGGTTATAACCTAGTCTGCTTGTTATATCTCAGTCAGATGATGTAGCGAAAAACGTAGGGGACCCCAAATAGGGGTGCGCCCATGCATATATATATATATATATATATATATATATTTATGTGTATATATATATATATATATGTGTTTGGTGTGAATGCGTGTGTATATATATATATAGATATAGATATGCATGTACGTATATATGGATATAAATATCTATCTATATATGTATATATGTGCGTATGTATGTTTGTTTGTTTGTACGTACGTACGTACGCATGTATGTATGTATGTATATATGTCGAACCTTTATGTTCCATTCGACGGAAGCCGTTTGCATTGTTCTTTAACAAGGGGAATTGTTGAAGTCTAAGTATCTAAGACATTTAACTTTTTTCATAAGGAACATTTAAAACCAGGGCCTGGATTTTGACGCGGAGATTCCGACAACGACTTCATCTTTACAAAGCTTGAAAAGCATCTTTAAAAGCTTCAAAAAGTTACAAACGCGGCTTCAACAACGACGAAAGCTTTACACGCTTTTGAAGCATTTAGTTAATGATATAATGCGGAAAATATCAAACAATCTGAAATCCAGATCCCGGATGACACGGAGATTTCGACAAAGATTTGAGCTACCACGCAAACTTTCTGGAGTTTTCTAAGGCAGTCAGGGTTTGTGGGTTGCTTAGGGTTAGGTTTATACTTGCGGCGAAGGAGTTTAGGGAGCAAAGTCTGGAGGCTGCACTGAAGGAAGGCGACAAACAGATCTGCTCCGTGTTTGCACCAGGAATCTTCAAAAAGGACCGAGAGCAAGTGCGTTTGGCATATGTATCGGATGAGCAATCAGAAAGGGAAAGCAGCCCGGTTTCGTTAGTTCCTAAAGCCGTATAAACGTCGTGGTGGGGCAATCCAAAATCGCAGGTTTGGGGATCTTCCCCCTTCAAAGCCCTCTATCTAAGGAATAGCTCTAACTTTAGGGGGAGTCCTATAGAACACGACTTAAACGGTACCTTTCCGAAATAAAGGGGTTTGGGCTTCTTTTGCGAGTTGGGTTTGGGGCTTCTGGGGTTAAGGCTTGTAGGGCTCAGTCAATATTTTAAACGCTCACCTGCGTTGAGGTTAGCCCGTGGGGTTGTAGAAGTCATGGGAAGGTGTCGGTGTTGCTGGTAGTGTTGCCTGGCAGACACTAGCCCCCCAACCTGAAACAGGGCTTACGCGTCCTGGGTGAATCCTGCAAGTGGAGACTCCAAACACCATCAAGCAAGGAACATGCTACGGTGCTACAGACTATGTGAAGAACCCTCTGCAACTTGAAGTATTGATCTTAATTCAAGCGTCTCGGAGTCTCTGCAAGGTCCATGTACCTGTTCAAAACCGGGTACTTTGCACCGGTACCAAGGCCTTTTGATAACGAACTGTTGAACATCACGGAAACTTCAGTAAGCAGGGGCGTTAATCGCTAATCTACAGTCTAACAGTTGAAATTCTGAAATCTGAAAACCCTATCCCCCGGCCCTCCCAGCATTTCGCTTCCGCCGCGTGCGTATTGGCTCCTATGACAGTCAGGAATTCGATTTTTTCGGGTACTTTCTGCGGGTGTCCTTGGGAACCTGTTCCGCAAGGCGTGCGAACGCCATTGCACGCCATCTGGCCGCAGGGGCTTTCGATTTGCGTTGTGTTCGGGGTTGGCCCTTGCTAATACGGGTTGTGGATTTACATAGGCCTTAGGATTTCAGGTTCAGAGGGATAAGGTTTAGGATCTTTGCAGTGCCAAGAATTCAGGTTCAGGGGATTGGGTTTCAGTCGAGTGGAGTCTCTCTTCTCACTCCCTTGCATCACTAACAAACAATGTCTCGTTTTGGACCTACAACCTGAAGCACTTAAGGCTATAGAGATCATAGCCCAAGGGGCCTCAGCCAGTGTCACAGTTTTTCGCTGCTCGCTACGAAGGCTCGACAACGCAAGTCGCAACAAGGAAGCTGCAGGACCCCAAATCAGGGCTGAACGATTCAAAGCGCAGGGACATACTAGGATGCCCAGTAGTACCCTTATTCCCTTTTTGTAGTCCTAGGTTCCTTATAAAGTTACCCAATACCAAAAAGAGAGGCCTTTTTGTTCTTAGGTTACTGGGTATCCTAGTAAAATCCTAAACCCTAAACCCTAAACCGTTTTAAAAGGAATACTTAACTTCAAGGACCTCCCTGTTGATATGCCAGTCGAAGTCGAGAGAGAAGCTCAGAATAGCAGGGTGTAGGCAGGGCAGCTTCCGGGTTTTGCTTATAAGGGTACTTAGAAAAATATGTATAATTTTTGGTTATTTTAAATTATAAGCCCTAAGAAACAGCTAAAATTATAATTTTTGCTAGGGTTCTAAGTTCGGTATAGTTTAGAGTCCAGGGGTATTGTGGCAAATCCTTTTAGGTCAGAGAATTGGGGCACATCCGACAAGCTTTACCCAGCTTTCCCGGCTTCATTTGTTGCTTGGCTTTTGGGGTCGCACATTTAAGCAACTCGAGTTCTTCATGCGACATCTAATGCTGAGGCTGGAATAGTTGCGAAGAGTGTCCCTTTGCGGTGGCCCTACATTTGGGTGGTTGTCAAAATTGGGGTCCTTTTTGGGGTCCTTATTAGAATACGGCACCTAATATTTAGGGTACCCAAAAAGGCACCCTAATTTTGACAACCACCCACTTAGATACGCGGAGTTAGAGTTCACGGGGCTCTGTTTTTTTTAGTTTTTCCTGGGGTCTCAGGTCTTACTGTTCCTGGCTCGGGATCGTAGGTTCACAAACCTTGGCGTTCTTCTGTTTGGCTCTTTAGACTTTAACTTTTGGGGTTTCTATATGAACTAGAATAAGCAGGCTAAAAGTTTAACTTTTAGGAGGGGTTCGGAAGTCAGCCAAGAAACGGAAATCTAGAATAGGGCACAGCAACTTTCAGCCGCGAAGGTCAGAAGCCTTTTGCGCCTGGGGGAGATCTACCTATGGACTGTTTGCCGCGATTCCTGTGTTTTCGGGCCTGCTGTTTGGGGTTTATTAGGAGTCGGGGCCCTTGTTCTAGGCTGGCTCCCACTGTCCTAGAAGAATGAGGTGGATGATGTTACTATTAGGATTCCTACTCTAATCGTTTTTAAAGGCAGGGGCTGTATCAGCCAGGGGTCAACCATTGGATTCAAGCTGCACGCAGTGACGATTCCTTGAGTCAGATAGGCATAAGAAGGGGTATTGCACTGCGCGGCAGCTTCAGTCGGTCGAGGTTGTCCATGCTGCGTGCTAGACTCTGAAACCCGAACCCGCCGAACTAGCAGCTGTGTTAGCATTGGTCATTGGTCGAGAGGGGGTGCCGGGGGCACACAGAAAGCGAAACCTTCAAAGACGATGTTGAAGGAGCCCTGCTGTATGTCCCCTGATCCTGTACGTAGCCCTCATAGAGAGCCCTATGAAGCAAAAGGAACTTTCAAAGAACCCCAGCGATCTGTCTGTTTTTGTTTGCCAAAACCACCACCTGTGAACATCATGAACCCCTGGTCCCGAAAAAAGCAATGGCCCATCTTTTAGGTTCTTAGCCTAGGGATCTAAGGACTCATATATTAAGGCTTTTGGGCCCAAAGACCATATTATATAAGGCTTGTGGGCTATTTTGATCCCTAGGGATAGCTGGATAGAGTTGTTTTCAAGAGTTGAGACATAGCGACGGTCATGGTTTGCCTTTGGTGTGCTAGTTCCCAGCCCTCGGCCCCAATCCAAACTCTCAGCTCTTGATAATTAACCCCCTCCAAAGTTGAAAATGCGATGGCTGCCGCTAAACCTGTTGTCCTCCTTACTGGTTCCCGAAACCCTAAACCCTAAACCCTAAACCTCCCTACAGCGCCCTTCTGAGAAGCCTAAGTTTCAGACTCCCCCACACGAGGATCGCAGTGTTTTGGTGACACGACTTCATGACAGAGGGTTTCAGGCACCGTGTCTCCTTTGGTCTTTCGAGTTTGCGTATAAGCTACGGTTTGGGGTTTGTTTTTCACCCCATTCCCCAAACTAATCCTTAAACACTCCACCCTCGAACCCAAAACCGTTCCTCCGCTGTTTCAGGCCCGCTTCAGCAATCTCTGCTCGGAAAGGAACCCTCAGTTCAGTTAGTCTGCCCAGACCTTCCAAAATCCCTTAATTAAATTAAGGAATATACCTTAAATTGTAATGGGATCCCTAATATGATTTAAGGCATATTCCTTAATTAAGGGATTTTGGAAGGTCTGGGTGGCTAGATGAGGGCTTCAGGATCACGGTAGTTCTTCTAGTATAAGAGCGCTTACAGCAGCGCTGCGTTTGTGATTATGTACTGTATCCAATCTGTTCTTCACACTTTTCACAGAGTTCGAGCCACTCGGATTCCGGATGCATAGCAAATGCATGCCCAAAGGCCCCAAAGTAGTTCCTTTTGGGGGGTTCATAAAGGAAGAACTTTGGGGCCTCTGGGTCATATGTCGTTGTTTCTCATGTCGAGGCTCCCTCCAGCCCCTGGCTCGGCAGTAGCCCGACCGGATGCCTGGACCCACGCATGCATAATTACACGCACCCTTAGCTGACATACCTATACACATACTCCCACTGACGGTGAAGTTGATCACGATGATGATGGTGATGATGATGACGATGATGGCAACGATGATGACAACGAAGACGATGCTGAAGATGAGGATGAGGATAAGGACGATGACATGAAGTTGTCGCGACGATGACGAACCGACCTCAGTCAAACTGAAGCACTTGCGCAAGTTTTCCGGTGTCAGACCTCTGTCTGCGATTGAAGGTGACTGCTGGGATGTTCTGTGCCAGCAACCGACCAATCAATTGGGTGAAGTTTGATGAAGAACATGTGTGTTAGGATCCGTAAGATGGTGACTTATGCCTGCAAAGTGCCAACAAAGTCAGGTGGGTATAGGGGCGAGAGGCTGCTCGAACCATCTTTCTTAGCGGGTTCCCTCCGAAGCTCCCCTCAGGATAGCCTTAGAGTCAGCTAGAGTTGAAGGTTGTTTTCAAAGCGAACGAGTAGAGGAATCGGGGGCGCGGTGTCTGCGACCTAAATGGGTAAGATGCTGAAACAATGCCTGCGAAGCGAATCTAGCTCTCTGTGGGGCTTAAATGCTGCTTGGTCCCTGACCGACAGACGCGAGAGCCCCAAAGCGAGTCACTAAACTTAAATAATGCTGAACTGAAGCTTCGCAACCCTATATAGCCACCCTGGAACCCTCACCCGACGCCCGAAACCGCTGACCCTACAACTTAATTAACCGGAATCCTAAACCCCTAAACCCGAAACCGAAGCCACCCTCGCCCCGAATACACCAGACGACAACACACCCCCTTTAAAGGGAACCCTATTCTACTGATTCTTAAGGCCCTTGGTTAGTGGGCTCAACAATTAAACCCTAAACCCTAAACCCTAAACCCTAAACCCTAAGCAATGCTTTCTTTTCTCAGACGGTCGAGCCCCTGAAGTGCGCCGGCCACGCGTGTATCTTCCGCGTCCGCTGGGGCCTCAGGGGGCCGAATCCGATTTCCCATGGGTTTTGCCGATTGACGGGGGCCCTAATGTAGCACCCTAAATAGTAGGATCCTTATTATAAGGACCCCCAAATAAGGTGCCCCTAATTTTCGGAAACTCCCATTTCCCATGGGTTTTGCTATTAATGGGGCCTAAATAATGACCAATGCAATGTTGGGGGTTCCATATTGTAACCATAGTTTAATGGGAACCCAAGACCCTATTCTGATTATTAAGGCCCCTACATTATAGTACCCTTATAGTAACCCTTGTATTATAGAGCCCTTTATAAGGGGACCCCAAACCCTTAAACGCCAAATCCTAAACCTTCATCCGATTTCCATGGGGTTTCGCTGCTTGTCGGAGTTTGGAGCTCCGAAGTGTCGCGAAACCGTGGGGCTCCTACGGTGGATGATATAAATCCTGCACTACCTTAAGGACCCTAAACTATGGGAAGTATGGTATATTCCTTCTTATGGGTCATGCAGGATTTAGATCATCAACAGTATTACAGGCTTTGAGTTCAGGGCTTCGGGATTTAAGGTGCAGGGGCCGGTAGCCTAGTAGTAGAGCAGGTAACCTTTAACCTTTTTTGGGTAGTATAGTCCCCATATAATCGCTATATAACCAAAAAGTGTATATAACCTTTAGTTCCCCATGATACCCTACAAGTAGGGTAGGGGTTTGGGGTTTTTGGAGAGGTTGTGGTTTGGGGGTTCAGGGATCGGAGGTTCAGGTACAGAGGTTTTTTTTTTTTTTGGGGGGGGGGGGGGGTTTTACGTTTTTGGGTATTGGGGCTCGGGCCTCGGGGGCTTTAGGGCTTAGGGCTTTAGGATGTAGGATCTTGTAGGGATGTGAGGGTAAAGGTTGTTGGTGACATGTAGGGTTTGGGTTTGGGGCTTCGGGTTTAGGGTGGGTTGAGGGTTTAGGGGTAAAAGGGGGGACGATTACAATTCGTAGGCTCCCTCTGCTCAGCGTTGAAATTTTCAGGTTGCGGGAGTTACAGGGTTGACTGAGGGCTGGGTTTAGGGTTCTGGATCCGCGCACGGCTTTTGAGTGCTGGGGTTCGGGTCGCAAGCTAAAGCAGCGAAGTCCTGAAGAGCCCATAGGTACAACAACGCTTCAAGAGCCCTCATCCTCCTGCCTTCCTCTTCGAGCAGTCAATAACAAGTAAGGGCGCTCTAATGGAGCCCTTATGGTCCTTAATGGTTCGTATCTAGGGTATATTAGACGGTAGTTGGGGGTTCTAAGAACATTGAAACCCTTGGAATCTGCAGCCCGAAAGTCTGTGTCCGCATGCCCACGTTCTTTGAGCCACCTTCCTCTGCAGGTGTTTATGCTTGAAAGGAGCCCCAAAACCCCCATCCCTACACCCTAAACCCCGAACTCCTAGGATCCCTTAGAGAGCCCTCAAACTAGGATGCCCAGTAGTACCCTTATTCCCTTTTTGTGGTCCTTAGGTTCCTTATAAGGTTACCAAGTACCAAAACGGGGGCCCTTTTTATTCCTAGGTTACTGGGCATCCTAGTAAAAGGAATACTTACAGTAGAAGCCAGAAAGTTGGAATATCATTATCGTAACCCGTTTAAGGTAAATTATAGGGGATCCTACCATTAATCCATATTCCAACTTTCTGGAGTTCCCTTTAACTTCAAGGACCTCCCTGTTTTTTTTGTGCCGGCAAGTTTTTTCCAGGTGAGACAGAGGAGGCAGAGACCGAAGCTTTCGTTGCAAAGGCGGCGCTAGCTTTCAATTCCTTCTGGGGCATAGCCTTAATTCAGTGTTTAGTATAGTATAGTATAGTATAATATATTATCGTCTAGTTTGATTTGGTTATGTTTTTTCAGGTTTTTTCGGGATTAGTGAATGTTTTCAACAGGTTCAGGTGTGAGTGACCGGGTGACTAACGAAGGGGTCTGACTATTTTAGTACATTTATTGCGCTTCTGTAGGGCTCCCCCAATGTGACTATACCAATGCCACCACCTATTCTGATGTAGTAAGGTCCTATGTTTCAGGGTTTCAGAAGTGCCGCACAAGCTACACCCCCTTAACCCTAAACCCTAAACCCTAAACCCTAAACCCTAAACCCTAAACCCTAAACCCTAAACCCTAAACCCTACATAAAGCCGTCGAAACCCTGAGCCCTCAGAAGCCCCTCGTTACAGAAACCCTGATTCAATCCTAAACCCTAACCCGAAGGGTCCAGGTAGTCCTTATTTATGGTTTTTGGTACCTAATAAGGCCCTAAAGTCCTATAATAGGGAGTACTTGGACCCTCTGGGTAAACCGTGAGCCTGAAGCCTTCGCGCACAGGTCGTGTGCCTCAGTGGTTTGGATGCGCAGGGGCAGGCTGGAGCCCAACAGGAGGCTGGACCAGCGAATGCGGGGTTCTTGTTAAGGGATCTAGATCTGGATTACCACCAGATGCAGTACTGTAGGTTCCTTTACGGCAACTGATTTTACATACAACCCCCAAAAAACCAAAAATTGAGCTTGAAGCAGTATGCAGGTGAGCCTGCTGAAAGGCCTCTCAGCCGGGCGGCCCAGGACAAGAGGTTGATGATATATATCCTGCATTACCCATAATCAGGAATATACCATAATTCCATAGCTCAGGGTCATTACGGTACCCAGAGGCCCCAACGTAGTTCCTTTTTGGGATTACCTTATAGGAATCTATATATGAGCCCCAAAAAGGAACTACTTTGGGGCCTTTGGGTAATGCAGGATTTATATCATCAACTGTAGGGGGTTTGGGGGTAAGGGCTTCGGTCCTCGAGTCTTGTGTTTAGGGTTTGGATCTTAGGACTTTGGGTTTAGGGGTTTGGTGGGGTAAGGGTTGGGGTTTAAGCGTTTAGGGTTAAGGGATGAGGGCTTTGAGTTGCGGCTTAGGGTTGGGTACTGTAAGGGTTAGGGTTAAGAGTTTGGGGTTGCGGGTTTGGGGATTCGGTTGAGGGGTTGGGGTGGAGGCTTCAGGTTTTGGCGTTTGTGTTCCTTAGCTCTCCAATGCCTGACAAGCAAAGTTGGTTGGGTTTTGACCGTAGTCGAACCCTCACCTATTCTTGCAGTAGCCAGAAGGAGATTGAAGGTAATTCCCCGATCGCTTCTCCCAAACCCTGATCTAGGTGTGACTAGGGTTTCCCGGTCGCATCGAGGTTCAAGGCACATGGGGCAATTCGCTAAGTAGGTCCGGTCTTTTTCCGGGCTCCTCCAAGATTTACCCGTCATTTGTGGATCACAGAGAGGATCCTCATTCAGACAGCTTCCCACTGCCAGTGAACCCTCGCCAAACATACCCCATCAAGGGGCTGGAAGGGATGGACTCTCTGAAGAACTTGGAAGTAGATTAGGTCACCTTTAGCTTTTTTGTGGTATTTTTTTGACCCCCTGTCTAATCCCAAGGGCTAGACTTTAGTTCCCTTAGGATACTGGACAAGTAAGAAAGACCCTGTTGGGATCATAACCGAAAACCTACTGAAGATGGGTGACATTACGTTGGACATATTCTTGACAAAGATTGTCCTAAACCCGAAACCATAGACTCTAACTCCTTCAATTCGATCATATGGGTGGTTGTCACTGTAGGGTACCCAAAAAGGGACCCTAATTTTGACAACTACCCATATGGACCAAGGCGCATCCGAACTTGATCGCCTACAAACAGAGCTTCTTGGAAGACGGCCGCTGGGCGGATGAGTGTCTACAGTGTGCAGTTTGGGTCAAAGGGTTTCGGGCTTAGGTTTCAAGTGTCATAGGCGTTGACCCACAAAATGCCTCTGGCCAGGGTTTCAGAATTTTGGGTTGAGGGCTTTGGGTTTTTGTTTCGGGAGAAATACTGCTGTCTCCAAGTACACCGCGTGCGGACCACCTGCTTTGGCCCCATAGTATTTCAGGGCTGCCGATCCTCACCACAGCCCAAGGCACCGGTATCCTAAAGCCCCGAAGTGAGGGGAGAGCCGGCTTGGGCAGACTATCGTACTAGTAGATTCCCTCTAAGATGAATTGGGGCTCATTTTGGGGAAAGCTGTGCCAGAGCTGCGGTGTCGCGCGCAGCAAACCTTAAAGCCACGGTTACAGTTTCTTTCAGATCAAACAGAGGACCCCCTTTAACCTATCTGCTTCGCAGGGAATGAACAGGGCTTTATAGTCAAATCGGCACAGCTAGCCCTAGTTCCTAAATTTCACATCCTAGGGTTTAGGGTTTAAGATTTAGGAATTCCTCATTATGAGCCCAATTAGAGGCGGCCTGCTCTTCATTGTCATGTCGCTGGCAGAGGACTCTTTCTAGCACTCTAGGGTTGAGGGTTTAGGGTACTCTTCGGAGATTCTTGTCATTTATATTTATGATACATCCCTCTGGTGAACATCATGATTTGTGCTGTGGGTCTGTGGGGGGCTACAGAATTTCGAGGTCTGCCTTAAAGGAAAAGAAAAGAGCAATAGTTCCCCGGTCTAGTCACTATGTAAGTATCTGTAAGTAACATACCATCACTTAAGCTCAGAGTCCTGGACTAGTCTTAGCCTCAAAATGGCCCAAACAGGTGAAATCCTGAAGGCCTGTGTCTCCCCCAAAGTGGAACGTTTCGGAAGCCAAGGGAGCTACAACGCCTAAAGTCCTGGACGGTACAGTGCAGACTCATCAAAGGTTCACAAAAGAAACCTTGTAAACCCGCTAGGCGATGACACCCTGAAGCCCTAAATCTCAACCCCAAGAATCCCGTAACCCCCAGCCCTAAACCTCCAGATCTTCACCCCTTAGCCCTAAACCCCAAAGCCCTCAGACCCCAAATACCCACAAATAAGGGCCATAAGGACTCTGTTAAACGGCCTTGGGTCCTGGTAAAGCCTTGAAGCCTTTGGAAGCTTCTGGGGTGTCCCTATTTCAAGCGCGTGCGCGTCTCCCCCGGAGAATTATAGTGGCTTCCTACTTAAGGAAGATTCCTCAACTGTTCACAAATCACGTTCTTGTGATGTAGTGATCAGGGATGTCATGTCAGCGGTTCTAAACAGTATAGATCATGAACAGGGGGCTTCTTGCTCTAATCTAAGGACTGACTACTCTCCTCAAGAAAAGCCATTTTCCCTTGCCAGATAGGTTCCTGGACTTTCTGTGTGCTGGGCCACTAAACCCCTAAACACCTAAGCCCCTAAACTCGAAACTCTAGACCCTAAACCCCAAACCTCCCCCCCCCCCAAAAAAAAAAATGACCTAATTAAAGCCTGAAGTCTTGAAGCCTAAAGTCCTATTTTTGCCGCGAGGATGGGGATCTGTGCCGCGTCGTCCGGGAGGCGCAGGTGGCGAAGCGGATGCTTCCCGAGACCATGGCTGGAAGCTCATGGGGAGCCCTGTGGTCTTTCCCATACCCAGACCTTCCAAAATCCCTTAATTAAGGAATATACCTTAAATCAGAGTAAGACCTTTTCTGCATCGCCCGACGTTTAAAGGGAACTCCAGAAAGTTGGAATATGGATTAATGGTAGGATCCCCTATGATTTACCTTAGAGTCATGATATTCCAACTTTCTGGCTTCTACTGTAGGTTACCTTATAGGATTCCAAATTCCAAATATGAACCCCAAAAAGGAACTACAATGGAGCCTTTAGTCTTTAGTGATGGTTTTAGGGTTTATGGGGTTCCTAGGGGTTTAGGCTAGGGGGTGTTCTTTAGGGTTTAGGGTTTATAGGGTTTAGGGGTTCAGGGTTTATAGGGGTCTACTACAGGGGATTCTTTGGGGAGGGAGGGTTGAAGGTATACAGTTTCGTTCAAGCACCACCACAGGGAGGCGGCTTCGGGTTGTGTCAGGACGGTGACTAGACGATCGGTGTTCTGCCTTCCGGAAGTTGTGCAGATGCTGCCTGAGTTATTGTTTCGGGCTCAGGGGGGGTTTCTAATTCTACGAGTAGCATAGGGTTAGCTTGATCCTTGCGGAAGCTGTACCAGGACCGTAATCCTAACCGTGGGGGTCGTCGGTGTGGGGGGGGGGTCGTCGGTGTGGCAAAGCTTTCCCAACCTTTCTAACGGGCTTGAGGGTTGAAGAGGTTGACATGGAGTTCCCTGCTTCCCGCGCAGTCCAAGTATGCCTGACTCTTCGTTGTAACGCCACACTCGGGGGTGTAACGTATTAGGCCTTGTTGAGGAGCCTAGATAGAAGCCAGGCAGCCTTTCGAAATATCAAAGCTTCCGTAATCTTACATCCTAGTTCTCGGGAACTGTGACCTGGCACCCTTGCAGTCTCGATTGCAGTCTCTGGAATACCTTCTAGAAGCTTTAAAGTGCCCGTAGAGAAGCCTTGGGGCTTTGAAGACAATTAACCCCAAGCCCTATAAAAACCGAAAACCCTCGTAGAATCTTGAGAACCCCAAAGGCCCGTTTGAAACCCTTTGTGTCGTAGCCCTAAGCCCTCAACCCTAAACCCTCAACCCTAAACCCTAACCTTACGGTCATGCACGGTGGGCGGAACAAGGAGTGCAAAGAACCTAACCCCTAAATCCTGAACCTATCCACTTAGCTCCCAGGTCCTCACGTGGCTCCGTCAGACCTTGCTGGGCTTGGAGCTGAGCAAACGCAGGGTTGCTAGGTCTTTGCTTAAGGGCTTGGGCCTTTAGGTTTTAGGGTGGTTAGCAATATAATAAGGGTCCCTTTTTGGGTACCCTAAGTAATAGGTGCCGTACTATAGTAGGGACCCAAACAGGGACCCTAATTTTGACAACCACCCTTTAGGCTGCAAGTTTAGGGCAATGTAGGGTTTAACTTTAGGCCTTGGGATGGGAGTCCAGGGTTCCGGGGTGAGAGTTTGGGGAACAAATTTAGGTCTAGGGTGCACGGTACTACCCATGGCTCTAAGTACCCACAATTTACGGCTTGAGGGCGCAGAGAGCATGCCATATTCAGGCTTTCGGCCTGGGCTGTCTTGAGACTTTGGGCTAGGCTCCTCAATGCTATCCTTGATTTCCTGCCCTGCTTTGGGCATCGGGTTGGTTTCGCCTACTTCAGCCAACCTAGAATGCCATGGAGCACTCTACACACAAGAGGCTCTGCCAAGGCTGGAAAAATACACTGCCGTGTAAGGTTTCAGGGTTGGAGATGAAGAAGATGATGGTGGCTATGACGACGATGACTGCATCTATGCTGGCTATACTATAAAAAGACGCAAGGCTCGGAACCATAACTATACCTGTGCGATTACTACATGCGGAGGAGAAGGAGCTGAGGAGGAGAGGAGGAGGAGGAGGAGGAGGACAAGGGTGATCCCTGACGTCGCCTGGCGGATCCGTGATCGTACGAAACAGGCAGCGCCTCGACACGTGCACCCTAAGAACTAAGCAGCTAAAAATCCAAGTGTGCATGGTAACCTAAACCCTATAACACTAAACCTGAGCCTCGTACCTCGGAGGATCTCCAGTCCGGAGATGGCCTGGCTGATTTTCGGATGTCGCATCGATGCCATGGCTCAGCATATACGGCTGGAGAAAGCGTGATAGCCGAAATCAGTCCATGCCATGGTGTGGAGAAGCAAACCACCCAAGCAGTTTCGGCAAAGCTGCAAGGCAGAGCGCACTTGCGGTATCCCGTTCTAGTGATTGGAGATTTTGAGGTATGAGGTTTTGGGGCAAAGGGGCTAGCTGTCGGTCGGAATTTAGATCATCGCTGACTACCTTCGAGAAGCTTTGAGAGCACTGCGTGGCTTCTTGGGCCGGGTCGTCTCGGTCGTCTAATTTCGTCTGCGCCTGAAAACTACACCTGCCATACCTTATGGAACGGTCAGCCTTTGTCAGGCGATCGCAAGCCGCATTCTGCTCCACGCACCCATAGGGGTGGTTGTCAAAATTAGGGTCCCTTTTTGGGTCCCTATTATAATACGGCACCTAATAATATTTAGGGTACCCATAATGGGACCATAATTTTGACAACTACCCATAGAGTATATATGTTGACCCTACAGTTCCCATATGCAGGAACCCCTGTAAGGCCGAGGTTTGCCCAATATCCCGATTGAAACCCAGGACTCGAGCACTTGCACCAACAGGGCGTCGTCTCGACCTCGGAAGTCGCAAGTACGCCTAGACCCTTAAGGTAGGGGCCTTAGTAATTGGCGTAGGGTTCCTTTAGAGGGGTCTATAAGGCCTACAATATGAGACTGTTAGATATTTTGGAGAACTCAGGGTTAGGATGTTGCAACTGGACATTGAGATCCTCAAAGTAAGATCTTCTGATTTTCTATGTCGTGGTTTAGGCAGTGTTCAAAACATGAGGAAGTTGAAGCTGGCTACACATGCGTGTCTTTTTTGTGCGGCGCATGTATGTCTGGTTTTGCACATGTGCATGTACACACAGACATGTATGCATATATATATATATATATACACATACATGTATACACATATATGTATATATGTTTAACATGAAAGAGACAGAGACAGACCGACGGACAAATGGAGGTATGTAATACCTATACACATATAGACATACACGCACACACACACACAGGTGCACATACATACATACATACATACATGCATACATGCATGCAGACATATGTACATACATACGTACATACTACTATACTTACAGAAGTGCGTGCGCATGCACATTCGCTGACTTGTTTGCATGAGGCATGAAGGCCGACACTCATAAACCTTTTCCGTTGGACTTCTAAAGCCCCTGACTGGAGAGCCTCAACTCTTTCATAGCCATCGAGCCTTCTAAAATCCATTCTACAGACGGATGCTTGGCAAGAGTCACTACCCAAGCATGGAGACCCAAGCCCAGCAAAGATGTGAGTTTAGATTTGTGTTCTCGAAGCGCTGAAACCGCAAACCCCTAAATGCTAGTATTAGTATGAGTATCAGATAAGCCGCGAATTTGGATGAACTTCCGATATGTACAACGAACTGCACCAGGAGCCGCTGACGTGCGCTTACGTAATCCCTAATGCTTAAAGCTGTCCAAAGGCCTAGGTATTCCTTAGGCCTCAAGAACCCAAAACCCCCAAAGCCCAAGACGCTACCTAGACCCCCAACTACCCTCTATTAGTCGGTTATAATTAATTGCCGCAAATACCCAGTATAAAGGACCATACGGGCTCCATTTGAGGGCCATTAGGGGGCTGGTCAGCCCTGAACCCTAAACTCTAAACCCTAAACCCTAAACTCTAAACCCTAAATCCTAAACTCTAAACCCTAAACCCTAAACTCTAAACCCTAAACCCTAAACTCTAAACCCTAAATCCTAAACTCTAAACCCTAAATCCTAAACTCTAAACCCTGAAGCTCTCGAGCCCGAAACCTAAACCACACTGAAGCTCGCTGCAGTGCTTTCTCAGGTGCATCGGGACCTGAAGAGCAGTGGCCCTGGGTGCACCTTAGTAGGGTTCAGGGTTTAGGGTTTAGGGTTTCGGTTTGGGGTTTAAGGTGTAGCAGTACGTAGAGTCGGTAACCTTTAACCTGTTTGGGGGTATTGTATTAGGTTTAGGGTTCAGGGGTAAGTTCTTTGGGGTATTATAATCATAGGGATTATAGGGTTCAGGGTTTCGGGGTCACCTTTGACCTTTGTAGTTTTGGGGTACAAGAATCCTTCTAATCCAAAAGGGTTGAACCTTCAGTTCCCTTGCATTTCTGGACAAGTACCAGGACACCCCAATAGAGTCCTTATGGCCCTTAACAGTGGGTGTTTGGGGTCTATTTGAGGGTAGTTGGGTCTGGGTAAGGCAGGGGTTCATTTCAGCAGCTGAAGATAGGTCGCCGCACTCGGGTTCAGCTCTGAGAGGTTCGCGGTTCTGGCTTTGGGTACTACAGGGGCCTTTTACCAGTTTGGGGGGGGTTCCGTATTATGAGAACGCACTAATCGCTGGGCTTTGGGCTTATGTGCTTGGGGGGAAGATCAGGTGGCGTGCTCCTAAACCTGGCTGTATACCAATAAAAATAATTACTTGCATAATGGCAAAGCCGCTCACGTTCATGCCAAAGCTGCAAGAGTGCCACCTGACAGCAATTAATGTCAAAGGCGCAGACATTTGCTTGAAGGACATTGTGGTTGGCAGGGTCCTCATGCATTTGAAGCACGGCACCGCACCATTTATACTCACACCTAGAGCCACTCTTGAGCACTACGCCGCGAACCCCGCGTTCCCGTACTCTTAATCCTATGTTAGATTCTCCCCTTCATATTTACACCAGCCCGCGTGTAGTAAAGTCATTGTCAAGACTGGCACCTCGTATAGAACTTAAGCCACACCCAAAGGGTCCAAAGTACCGTATTGTAGAATGTAGGGTTTCTATATTAGGAATTGTTATTATGATCTAGGGAAGTATCCCCCATAACAGTACCTAGGATCCTTTGGGACAAGGCCCGTGCCTCGCACCCAAACGCCGCGTGCAGTATCCAGGTTCCAACATTTTTCTCTGCGAGGGGCGGCGGCGCATTCGAATCGGTGATTTTGGTCAGAGACCCACCTCTTGAAAGGGGCATGTGGGTCAACACCCGAAGCTGTTCAGAGGCTTTCATGGGGCTTTGGATTGGCTGGGACACTGCAGGCTCTAGAGATTTGAGTTAAGAGGCAACAGCATCGAAAAGTATGACTGCAGTCTAGTCTAAGCTGCATAAGAGGTACAGTTACAGGTTGTTCAGTGCTTGAAGCACTTGAAGTCGGTTGTAGGAGCTTTTGAAGGGAACCATGAGCCTCCGATCCATGCTACGAGGGATTGAGCAGGATTTTTTAAGCAGGACTTGTTTCGTGATAGATAGAGGAAATCACAGTTTCTGTCGTTTGGGAGTATACGTATAAGCGCTTTTCTCGTCACCCTGAGGCCAAAGCCTTACTTCTTTTGTTATGCATTTTCTGCCCGAAAGGAAGCCTGAGGGTTAGAGTTCCCAACGCCAATATACTCAGTTCTCCAATACCAAACTTTTAAACTTTTCGGGTTCTTATAGTTTAGTAGTAATCTGAATCTTTGACCTTTTATTTCTGTGGCTATTGGGGGAGTAAGTATATAAAACCCGCGCAAATGTGTTATAACTCCCATTTAGAGCCCGTTGCAACCCCAGGTTGGATACTGCCCCCAGTCTATAGCAGTCCCATAAGATTTAGAAGACAACTAGATACAAGATATAATCTAGCCCTTCATATGACCGGGAGCAGGACCTAAATCCTGGGTGTCTTGGGAAGAGTGGTTTAGGCATTCTCACGTCGTGGGCCCGGTTTAACCTTGAACACCGACAAGCTTGAGCACTAAAATGATGTTAGGCCCTAGGGTTTTAGGGTTTAGGGTGAAGGGTTTAGGGTCTTGGGGCGTTTACCTAAGGCGTTCAGGTTTAGTAGGGTCTAGGTCATGCACCATTGAGGTGGAGAGTATTCGGGAGGAGTCCCTGTCAGGAGACGCAAGTGGAACAAACACAACTGGCTCTTTGACCCTAAACCCCTTCACCCCGAATACCCCTAAACCCTAAGCTCCAAACCTTAAAACCCGAATCCGAATTCGCCCGAAGGTATTTCTACAGTTCTTCAAAGCACCGCCTATGCTTCTTCCTGCGCCCGAGCCTCGAGTTCTCGCGGCGAATCTTTAAATGGGGTTTTACCCTTAAGGACCTGTCGAACTAGTCAGAAACCATGTTGCCAATCTTCAACGTCGGTTGCACATACCGCAATAGTGCCCTTAACAACGCTGTCCCTCATAATTAGTCACCCTAAACCCTAAACCCTGACAGTAGCTCGAACCTTCACAAACTTTGCATCGCATGAAACCGCTCCATATATACATATATATATATATATACATACATACATACATAAAAATATATATATATATATATTACAGTAGACTCGAGTTTCGCGGGGTGGCGCATCGCACTGGATGGCAATGTCTTTTTTGGTCTTGATGGTTGGTCCTGTTCAGGCAGCTTTTGGCTGTTGCCTTCTGCTGCCGTTGTTGCTGTCGTCGTCGCGGTTGTTGTGGTCGTCTTTGCTTGCAACATTCCCCGTCATGTAGATTCGGTTCAATGTAGATGTAGACTCACCCTATAAATCCCTAGCTCAGTTATGAAGGCCCCTATGTCAACTTGGGTCCCTATAGTAAATCCTTACAATAGACCTCATAGTAGCCCTTATAGACCCCTCTAAAGGAACCCTAGGAACCCTATCATAACGAGGAACCATACGGTTGATATAATAAATCCTGCATTACCCATAATAAGGAATATACCATAATTCCCACAGCCTGGGGTCCTTTAGGGTCCTTTATCCACCCCTTTAAGGGAACCCTAGGAAACCTTTTTGTAACAAGGAGCCATAGTACATCAACTTGGGTAGCGCCGCTCTGCACGAGGTTGGGACCCCTGCGTACATGTCGCCGGAGCTCATGAGGCGGGGGTAGGGAGACGAAGGGAGAGAGTCCAGGGTTTCGGGTATTAGGGTTTGGGGCTTGGGGCTTAGGGGAGGGAGGGAGGGAGAGAGTCTAGGGTTTAGGAGTTTAGGGTTTAGGGGTTTGGGGTTTAGGGGAGGGAGGGAGGGAGAGACAGAGGGACAGAAGTTCGGGTTTAGGCTTAGGACTTCGGGGTAGGCGCGACTGGCAAGGTTTCTACAACTAAGGGGCGTCCAGGGGTCGGAGCATTTCAGAGTCTCACCCCCCTACAGGGAACTCCAGAAAGTTGGAATATGGTTTCATAGTAGGATACCCTATAATTTACCATAGAAGGGTTAGGATAATCATATTCCAACTTTCTGGCTTTTGCCGTATAGTTCCTCATGCTGGTATCCAAAGTGTACCCGAGCCGCCGATTCTAATCGTTGAGGCCGCTTGGTTACTCAAACCTCAGCTCGCAGTTCCAGGGTTTAGGATTTGCAAACCCTAAACCCTAAGCCCCAGGGCTCTACACCCCTAAACCCTAAACCCTAAGCTCTGCACCCCTAAACCCTGAAACCTAAGCTCCACACCCCTAAACCCTAAACCCCTAAGCCCCTAAACCCTAAAACCCTTTACAAGCCCTAAAGCCCAACCCCAGATCAGACAGCATGAAACCCCCGAAGACATGAACCTTCAAAAGGGCCCAGTGACGGAAGTCAAGTTCATTCAAGCATCCTAAACCCAAAGGGCCCAAAGTACCTGTATAGTAGAATGTAGGGTTTCTAGATTAGGAATTGTTATTATAATTTAGGAAGTATCCCCCATAACAGTACCTAGGACCCTTTGAGGACCAACACCTTATTACATACTTCTCCTAGCGGGTTACTGAAAAATCTAGACCCGACTCCTTCCCCTTCAGGAATGAGCGCTACGACTTCCACGTGGACATGTGGGCCTTGGGCTGTATCTGCTTCGAGTCGATGGCTCAGCAACTGTAGGGTTTAGTGTACCTTAACCCGGAATAACGCACACCTTTAAGGACGTGTATAAGCAAATCATAATAAGGAACCCTAAAAGGGAATGTTATTCAGGGTGATAAGGTAGGTTTTAGGCTCTCCCCTAATCCTGAAAACCCAGCGCTCAAATCATACAAACCTGCAAACCCTCAACCCGAATCTTTTCTTCGAGGTCGGTGTTCCTTTTGTGGTATGAGGTGTTTTGGGATTCCTTTTGTGGTATGAGGTGTTTTGGGATTCCTTTTGTGGTATGAGGTGTTTTGGGACTTGAGGTTCTGGGGTTCAAGGTATCCGGGTGAGCATGTGGAAACTTTGTCGGCCGGTCGGGTTGCTTGGTTAGTTGCGTCGTTTGCTTAGCGCCGCATGCACGGTTTAGGGTTTAGGGTTTAGGGTGTCAACCGATCAGTTTCCAACGAGGTTGGGGGGTGTTCAGGTCTGCTAGCATCTTGAACGTGGATCCAGGCTGTTGGGTTGATGGTGGTTGTAGGCAGGTTAGCCATACCCCAGCTTGCAACAACGAGGCATTTGACTCCCGAGCCTCAAGGCACAAAAGCCTTTTTAAGCCCGGCCCCGAGAGGTGTCACGCAACAGCTTGAGGATACCCTAAACCCCAAGACCGCCCGACGCACTCTTTTACGATCATCCGGGTCATTTTGTAGCCCTTCCTGTAGCCGAAAAGACCTGCCTTGTTGAGGAACGATATCTAGAAAGCATATCAAGGAACCCTAAAAAAGTAGGTCTTTTGGATACAGGTCTAACCCCCGAAAAGGCGAATGAGCTTCCACCTTTAGACCAAGCAGCCTCAAAACCTAACATTTGGGTCCCTAGATGCCGACGTCCCCCAGCCTGAAACCCTCTACAGTAGAAGCCCGAAAGTTGGAAACCACCTGGCCTCAATCCTTAAGAGTAATGTATAGGGAATCCCAGCACTGCTTGGCCTTAATCCGGTTTCCAACTTTATGGGGTTTACTGTACTCTTACTTCATTCCAATCACTGTCCTTGTTGTAACTAGTTATCAGCATTATTGCTACTCTCAGGTGATTGCTTTGCATAATTATCAGCTATATTCCTACAATCAATTACAGTCAGATCATTAGTACTTGGCCTTCAAGAGCTTTCGAAGATATTTTACCCAGTTTGGGACTTCCATCATCCCTGCATCTGACACTCTCTTGGTCGTAGAGGGTTTAGGGTTTAGGGAGTAAGTAACATTTCACCCGTTATTTTTTGGGGGGGGGGGTACTGGCGACTTGAGTTAGGCTTCAGGGTGAAGGGGTAACATTTTGCCCGTCTTTGGTGGCACTGGTTACTTGAATTATAGGGTTTAGGGTGACGGGGTAGCCTCTTACCTGTTTATGGGGCACTAATTGCTAGAATTAGGCTTTAGGGTGAAGGGGTAACCTTTTGCCCTTTGATGGGGCACTAGAACCCCTATCTAATCCCAAAGGCCTTTCGTTCCCTTAGGATGTTGCAAACCCTAAACCCCTAAACCAATCTAAACCCTAAACCCCTGTAGACCCTACCCAGAGGCCCCACAGTAGTTCCTTTTTGGGATTACCTTATAGGATTCTATATACGAACCCCAAAAAGGAACTGCTTTGGGGCCTTTGGGTAGACCCAGAAAAGTTCTGAGGCTTTGCTGCCTTGACCTGCCCTTTGCAGCAAGTTCACTCCTCCAGCTCGCGGGGCGGCCCAGAGCTTCCGCGTTTTGAGTGTGGGGCTTTAAGGGCTTAGAGTGGAGGGTCTAGGGTTTAAGGTGTGGGGTGTAGGGTTTAGGGTGGAGGGTTTCGGGTGTAGGGTTTAGGGTTTAGGGGATTTCGGGTTTTAGGGTTGTGTAGGGCTCTGTGGTTTCGGAACTTGGGTGCCTAAGCCATCCCGAACCCCAAACCCTTAGCCCGGGGCCTTGGGTTTATAGGGCTGAGGGCTTTAGGGTACCACTGGTCCTGGTACAGTGTTACAGCAAGAAGTGAGTTTCCGAAAAAATAGAGACCCTAATATAGTATCCTAAATAGTAGGATCCTTATTATAAGGACTCCAGAATAAGGTACCCCCAGTTTTCGGAAACTCCCAGAACGGGCGATAGCTCGAAGACCCGAACTCAGTCCTGTGGTTTAGGACTTTCGCGGTAGTGTATTTTTTCAGGAGTTTAACTTAAGTTACTTGTAATACAAATACGGTCCTACAGGATGTAATGCTGTTTTCTTACTATGGTAATTCAGATTTATCTCTGAACCAGAACCCAGTTTTTGGTTTTCGTAGTTGGGTTTTAGAGCTCATGGCCTGGAACTGTATCCGCTATAGTAGTTCCAGTCGATTGCTGATGACGGCCTCTACACGCTCAGCCCTACACCCTCATAGAACACCCTACGAACAAGTGTGTCTATGTGTGAGGCCCCTGTGTTAAACCTTAAGCACATCCGAAACACTAGTCTTCGAGTCTATTGAGACATCAACTGCTGGCAAGCTGCATCCCTCAACTAGCAACCCAGAAGCCCGTGCCCCATTTGCCAAAGGCCCTATGGCAAACCCTTAAAAGTATGACTCATCTTCGAGTGCTGAGATGTTGACCCTAAACCCTAAACCCTGAATCCGAAACCCTAAACCCTATAAACCCCTAAACCCTAAACCCTAAACGGCAACCCCACGGTTCCCTCTGAACTTCAAGCGCCTGAACAGTTATCCATCTTGTTCCTCAGCGCTCTTTGCCACAGCTGTAGAAGAATACACCACGCCAAGACCCCCATTAAAAAGTGCATTACCTGGTGGTGATTTGCATAGTTACATGGGAATTTCCGAAAACGGGGGGCACCTCATTTTGGGGGTCCTTATGATACGGATCCCTACTATTTAGGGTACTATCATTAGTTTTCGGAAACTCCCAAATAGTAAACCCCAGCTATCAACACCTCTGTTGACCCGAAGTCCTTCAATCCGCAGGTCCTAAACTCCCTCCAAGGACCCCCAAAACCCTTACAGATCCCTTTGAAGGGAGCCTTAGTATGGAACCCTACGGTACCCCTACACAAGGGAACCCTCAAAAACCCTAAACCCTAAGCCCTACGGTGCCCCTAAAAAACGGAACCCCCAAAACAGGGAGCTTCTCAAGCCCGACAGGCCATGCAAGTCATGGACTCCGAGCCGGTCTGGAGCCTAAGAGTCGAAAGCGTGGGGATCCTTTGTTTCGGGGCTTTAGGGGCTTATAGGGCTTAGGGTTTATAGGGTTTAGGGTTTCGGGTTCAGGGTTTATAGGGTTTTTGGGTTTAGGCTTTGGGGTTTAGGGTTTAGGTTTAGGGTTCAGGGTTTAGGTTTAGGGTTTAGGGTTCAGGGGCTTAGCGGTCCAGGATTTGGGTGAGGGTGTAGAGGTTAGGGTGTGGCTAGTACGTAGGGGTTTAGGGTTTAGGGCTTGGTTTGGAAGTATCGGTAAGGATATCCCCTTGTAGTCCCTGTCGAATGAGATCAGAAGAATATGCCACGCTACTTACCACGTCCCCTCAGCCTTCAAGTATGCTGATCCTTTCCCCCGAACCCTAAACCCAGCCAAAACCTACCCTAAACCCTAAACCCTAAACCCCAAACCCAAACTTAAGACCCGTTTTCCAGGCCAACAGACCCGGGTTCATGTTGCTTGGGCGGAGATGAGCCGTTTGAGCCGCAGGGTCAAGCTTTGGCGTGTTGGCGAAGCCCGTTTCCTTAAAGGCCCTACCATACGGCATCAGGATCCCAACTCTAATCCTTTATGAGGGAGTTGGTTCAGTAGCTATTAGTTTGACCCTAGACCCTAAAATCCTACACCCTAAACCCAAAAGCCTTGAAGCCCTAAACCCTAAACCCTAAAACCCTAAAACCCTGAACCCTAAACCCGAAGCCTTTGCGTGACTTAGTCCTGAAGGTTTTCTTTTAGGCGGAGGATCCCAGAAGCGAAAGGCCGGTTCAGGCATGGAGACTGCATAGTGCCAAAGTCCAAGCAGGGGTTTAGGGGTTTAAGGAAATAATACGGGATTTAGGGTTTAGGGGTTTAAGGTTAAGGGTTTAGGGGTTTAGGGTTTAGGGATTAGGGGTAAGCTCAGAAACCAAGAGAAAGCTAGTATCCTGGCCCCCTAATCTGTCAACCCATGAAAAGCTCCATTGGGAGCCCACCTTTGTCAAACTGTAAACAAGAACCAGCAAAAGCACTATACAACCCAAAACATCTCTACAAGGCTTTGTATACAGATTTCGACAAGTTCATAATTCTGTTGTAAACGCCTGACAAAACCCACCCAGAGCCGTAGACATCAGGCATGGGACGTAGTAAATAAGGTTATAAGTACCTTAATTGGGGTTATAAGTATTTCGTAGTATAGCTACCTTACTTGTTACCCTAGTTACTAAGTCCCATGATCCTCTAAGTAGACATCAGGCATGGGACAAGCTGGAGGGTCGAAGTGAGCAGCTCATTTACGACCGGCGCCCGGCCTTTTTGTTGCCAGTGGTTTAGGGCTTAGGGGTCTATAGGGGTCTAGGGGTTTGGGATTTGGGGTTTAGTGGTTTAGGATTGAGGGGTTTTTGGGTTTAGGGTTTGGGGATTTAGGAGATTTGGGGCCTTAAGGTTTAGGCCTTAGGGCTTAGAGATGCGTGGCTTACGTGTTTTGTGAAGGTGCTGAGTAAATGCCGGGGCCTGATTCATTACCAATATGATTCCTTTAGGCCCCTCAAACTAAATGTGCCATAATTTGCCCACCAAAGCCCTATGCAAATTATTTAGGGCCCTATGTATAGTATAGTCATAGGGATCCTTGGGGATGTAGAGGGGGAGGGGGGTAGGGGAGTACACTTCCTTAAAGGCTTCATTCAATCCTTATTATAAGTATTAAGGCCCCCGACCCACTCCCCCTACTCCCCCACCCTAAACCCTAAACCCTAAACGGTGCTATGATATAGGGTTTAAGTGTATTGAGGTTTCTACTATGTCTGGCATTTCGCAGTTGCGAGGGTCTCGGTTCCAGTCCTTTCCCGACTGTGGAGGGCTTAGGGGGATGTTTAGAGCTTAACTCTACAGGATGTAGGAGTTTAGGGGTTCCTTTAAAGGGACTCCATAGGGTTTAAGGGGGCTTAGGGTTTAGGGGTTTAGGGTTTTAGGGTTTAGGGTTTAGGATTTGGGAATTTCCGAAAATTCGGGTACCTTATTGTAGAGCTCCTGATAATAAGGATGCTACTGTTTAGGGTACTATATTAGGGCCCCCATTTTTGGAAACTTCCACATGAATGTCAAGACAATACCTGCCCTCACAGTCGGTAAGAATACTAGAACATTATGGATTCACCTGCATGTTCCTCGGCGCGGGATCTGAGGAGAAAACTTAGGCAGACGGGAGTCCATGAAGCCTAACACCGAAGCCTGCTGCATTCGTAATACGATCCTAAGGGTTCCATATTGGCCTTAAGTTTGTGGTTGACTTTCTAATATTGTGAGAGAATGAGCGCCCAAACCTAGTTCTAATCATTAAGCCCTAGTATATTGCTAGAACCTTCATAGAGTCGAGTCATAGGCACTGAGTTTTGTGGTGCGGAATGGGCTCACATACAGACGCTGCCTTACAGGTCTGCCCTTCGTAAGCTCGCCTTGATTGCATACAGCAATCTCCAAACCGAAGCGCTGTCGCATTCAAAAGCTTGCAGACTGGTTGCAAGTGAGTGCGCAAGATTTCTGCCTTTCCACTTTGAAGCAACATGTTTGAGCAGAACTTGCTGTTCGCATGTAGTCTTTTGCTGTCAAGAAACGAACCGTGTGCACAGTTGCTTCAATAGACGTGCCAATGCGCATTCAAGTTGCATTGGAAGCCTTCTTCTACCATGGCTGGGGCGAAGTGTTCGCGGTTGATGTGAGTCCATCGGATACGTTCACACTGGCGGACCTTGCTCATCATGCAGTAAGCGAGAAAAAACGCTTTCAGCAACCAGACTGAGAAAGCATGCTTCAAGAAATTTGAAGTTCGCTACAAGGCCAAGTATCACGCCATCACGACGCCAATGCTTGAAGTTCCTCCTCTAATTTTTCGGGCCCTTGTATTGCGATTCCGATGAATCTGGCGCCATACACTTCGCACCAGAACCCCCAAGTACCCTTTAAAGGGCTCTAGTATTTCTCATTGGGGGCTACAATAAAGGGTAGTTGAGGGGTCTAGGTAGGGTTTGGGGCATTAGACTGAGTAGACGCTCTCTCTGAAAACAGGTTCAGGATGTAGGGGTTCCGAGAATGCGACAAGGCTTTCGAACACAGCTGAACATGTCTACCAGCACACGCCTCCATGAGGTGAACCATTGGCTACTCCAGAAGGACGTGAAGAACAGGCACGTCGGCTGTTTCGCAATCGCTCCGGCTTCTTGACATATGCTGCAGTGTAGTGGATGCGCCTTTGGTAGCATAGCGGCACTGACAAGGACTCTTTTGATTGGGCCTTGCCAAAGCAAAAGCCCTCCACTAGAAAGGCTCAACTGAATGTTGCTTTGAAGCTGCCCCTGAATTAGCGAAGTATCCGAAACTGTACACTTTTTCCCAGTGCAGTTCAAGAGCAGTGGCATCCCGAGCCCATTACAATGCCGCCCCCGACCCCACTTTTTATTTGTTCAGGGTTCGCTGCCAGTTGCGTTTGAAACTGACGTTGGATGCTCTGTGCATGGAAGCGCCGTCAGCTCACACATGATGACACATGGAAGCATCCGATCATCCCAGGTCCCCAGTCGTACCCTTATGCCACTTGTGCCGTGTTTGATTTTGGTGTCTACGTGTTAAAACTCAAACGTCTCCCTCTAAGTTTAGGGTGTAGAGCCAGCACCCCAAAGAGGCAAGGTTGCCGTTTCCTGACTATTGAGTTCGGACGTTTCGGGTTCTGTGTCAGCCCTGTTGCTTCCTGAGCTGGCGTGGTTCATGGTCTGTGAGACGGGAGCGTTGTAGCCCTCTTACGCAAGCAGTAGGCACGGGATCTCACTGGTGTCTGGGGCACCCACAGACATCCTTCAATATGGCCAAGCATCTCGGACTAGACACGCCTGAAACCCTCCCAAGATACCCTAATCCCTAACCCCTGATACCCTAAAACCCTATACCCGGACCTAAACCCTAGACCTAAATGCTATCCGGAGGCCCACTGCGAGCCGCGTTTTGGAGGAATCCCTCTTCGCAGAGGGAGGCGCCGCAGACGTGGGACCCTCCGAGGAGGCCGGGTGGGTAGTGGGCCTCCTTGGGCTTCATGTAATATAGGGGCCTTAAGAATTAGAGTACTTTAAAAGGGCTTATAAGGGCTACTATATGGGATTATCGTGTTGGGGCTTTAACAACTGGAATAAGGTTTGGGGGTATATTATGCTAGAGATATACAAAGGAACCCAAAACCCTGTTCTAATGATTGAGGCCCCTACATTACGGTTTAGGGTTTCAGGAGCTTTGTTCAGGGTTTACGGCTTAGGCCCCCGACGGGTTCTTAGGGCTTGGGTTTTAGGGTGATGCCCCTGACATGTAATTTCTTTCTCGCAGGCAGTTTCTTCATCGCCTACAATTGCCCTCTTAGTCATGCACTTAGCATTGCGAACCCCTTAGTGCTGTATCCCTTATGTCTTGAATCCCGAGACCCAAAGTATGGTTGGTAGACCTCGGCGTGATAAGGCCCTTCTTTCAGACGTGAGCATGAAAGACGGCTCCAAGCCAATAAGAAATCTTTCGGCGTAGCAGAAAGGTTCACGTGAGAAAAAACTATGACATGTTTGGGTCATCTATAGTCGAAGCCAGAAAGTTGGAACATGGCTTTAGGAGGTTTAGTGCTAGGATCCCTCATACTTTACCTTAAGGGCATGAGGATAATGATGTTCCAACTTTCTGGCTTCTACCATATGTCGGTCTTTATTAGGAGAGTTTCTTGGTTACCAGGCACTTGGATCCATAGGTGTAGCGTTCACGGTCTGGGGTTTAGGTCCAGGGGTCCTTGCTTCTCACCAAATGGGTGGTTGTCAATATTAGGGTCCCTTTTTGGGGTCCAAATTATAATATGGCACCTAATATTTAGGGTACCCAGAAAGGGACCATCATTTTGACAACCACCCAGATGATACTTGTTGGGTCAAAGGCCTTCGCCGGAGGATGGTGCTTGGATTGGCTTGTTTTCAAAGCTATTTCCGAATAGATGACCTTCTTGACTCGAGCCGGCAGCAGTAGCAAGCAGCAAGTGCGCGTTTGTGTTGGGGGCGGAGCAGCATATGGCGGTTTCAGAAACTTCGTGGGCGAACAGAAAGCACTCCAGAACGCCATGGTAGGCATGCCGAGACATTCCCAGAGACTTAGTTAAGGAAGATGGCTTAAATCCTAATATTCAGCCCCTTGTTTATACAATTAAGGGATATTGGGCTCTGTGGGTTCTTGGGCTCATTCCTGAACCTCCAACCCGAAGCCACGAACTCGACACCCCGACGAACCCAAGTAAGTTCGTGTCCATGGCAAACCCGAAATTCTCAACCCTCAACCAACACAGTGTATGTAAACAAGCAGACCCTAAACCCTGAACGTTGAACTGCCATCCAACACCTCGCAACAAAATCGACAAACGGAACACAAAAAACCTGCGCCTTGAACCCTATGTAGATCCTAACTCCCCTTAATAAACAACATCCAAAGCACGGAACACCAAAAAACCAGCAACGGAGGAGTGGTTGTCCCTGTCGGTGCCCGAAATGTTCAGCAGCCTGGAGCTCAAGAGGGTTTAGGGTTTGCTGTGGACTACTTACAGGATCAGGGGACTTAGTAACTAGGGTTATAAGTAAGGTAACTATACTTTATAGCTACTTATAACCCGAATTAAGGTGCTTATAACCTTACTTACTAGGCCCCATGATCCTCCAAGTAGCGGTTTAGGGTAGTTACTAAACCCTAAACCGGGTTAAGGGCTCAGGCTTAGCGCACCGTATATGAATACACATGGGTGGTTGTCAAAACTAGGGTCCCTTTTTGGCTCATTCTTACAATACGGCACTTATTATTAAGGGTACCGGAAAAGGGACCATAATTTTGAAATCCACGCATGTGTGATATGTGTTCATGATCAGGCTGCTGCAGCATCTACGCAGGGCCTACGTACGCCTCAGTCGAGAATCGAAGCACCAATCACCTTGTCTCTCCCCAAGACCTTGTGGCGAAGACTGGGATCATGCAAGAGCAATACTGAAGCGAATCTTTTTTGGGGGGGGGGGTAGGTTAACATAGATGATTATGTAACACACCCCAAATGCCTGTGCTCATTGCTAAGGCGCCGACAGTAGAAGCAAAGGATTGAGTGTTTGTTAGTTTGCCATTTCTGTGCTCTTGTCCGTTAGTAGTGCTGGTTGCTGTAAATGCAGCACAAGGTTTTTTGTCGTATTTGCGAGTGGCACTGTCAAACAATTCTCTAACAATTCTTCCTAAACATGTAGTGAAAAGAGTTATTACTGTTGTTATCATTTCTACTACTGTATGACGCATTGCGATCGTGTTAAGAAAATTGTTGCTGTTACTATGTTTTGTTGTTAAAATCTGCTGGGGTGTTCTTGTTGTTATTGCTGTTACAGCTGGTGCTGCTGCTGCTGCTACTGCTGCTCTTGTTGTCCTGTTGTCCTTTTTGCTCTCGCTATTGGTACTGTTATTGGTATTGTCATTTGCCTCGTTATTTTTGTTGCTGCTTGTGCTGTTGTTGCTGCTTCTGCAGTTCAGTATAGCTACTACACGCCACGTTTTCGTTCCCGAAGTCATCGCTATCATCCTCTCTTAGGTACTGAGAAGAGAAGGGCGCAGATGATGACCGCCAGCCTCAGCCCCAGAACAGCTTCTAACAATCCTTGGGTGAGATATAGGAGTTCGGAGGGGCTCGTGTGCAGCCTGCACAAGTGCTCATTTCTGCAGGGGCATGTGGTGGTAGCGATGGGATATGAAATCGACACCAGATACGTATGGGAGTTTCCGAAAATAGGGGACCCTTATGTAGTACCCTAAAGACTAGGATCCTTATAAAAGGACCCCCAAATAAGGTACCTAATTACGGAAACTCCCATATGCTCAAGTCCCCATCCTTGGGCCTATACCTTAACCTACCAAACCTACTTTTTTGCAGGGTCCGTATAAATTCCATATTAGGGTTTATAATAGGAACCTACAAAAAAGTAGGGTTTGGTAGTTGAAGGTATAGCCCACTTTGGTTCCTGTCTTGCTGGTTTACTGCTTGGAAGCGGCTTCGGTATGTCGCTAGCTTCGGAAAGTATGGCCAGAATGCTCTTTGAGTTTAAAATTTAAAGCCCTATACGGTATTCCCGTAAACCCTAAACTCGGTGGGCGGCAGAAGTTTCGCCTTCGAGTCGCGAGCTCGTTGGTGTACGTAGAGGATGTTCGCAGCTAGGAAGAGGTAGAGTGTGCGAAGGCGGCATGACTGATGTGGCCAATGTTTGGGACTTTTAGCGCCTGGGGTTACCAGGTCGTTTTGATTGAGGGTTCTTTTGTGTTCTAGATCCGGGTTCAGGCGTAACCGACGGTAACCGATTTGGAAAGAGCTGGGTTCAGAGTCTAGGGGTTTATAGGAAGGTTTGGGCTTGGCCTTTCCGAGGGTGTTGGATGGAGGACGATGGATTCAAGTCTAAGGTTCTCGGGGTGATTTGGCCAGTGAGGGGGCATGCAGCTTTGTGGCACACTTTCAGATGCCCGAAGACTCTGGGAGTATGTATATAAAGCAGTTAGGAAGCCCAGGAGTTGCGGACGGGCTGAGAAAGGGTTTGCTCGGGTGTCCACACCCTCTTCACACACATGACATGTGTATACAGATCTAGACATATAATATGAGTATGTGTGTATAAATATACACGTGCATGTACGTGTATTTGTATGTACATATATATATATATGTATAACACATATGCATATATATATATATATGTATATGTATGGATAGGTAGAAAGATACATTACGTGTTCTGTAGCATTCCCAACATTACGATATGACAAGAATATGTATTTCAATCTGCGCTTAAGGTTCATGCAACAATTACTGCAATACAATTCCAAACTCTTCATTGGTTGTTTTGTTGCCCACCCATATGCGAGTTTCCAATCAGGGGACCCTAATGTAGTACCCTAAATAGTAGGATCCTTATTATAAGGACCCCCAAAGAAGGACCCCCAAAGAAGGCATCCCCAAATTTTCGGAAACTCTCATATGAGGCGAGACCGGAGCGACCTAGGACCCAAAGCCAACAAATCGACAGAATCCCTGAAGTCTAATCCCCGAACCCACAGGATCCCTTAAAGGATCCCTTAAAGGATTCCTATGAAATCCTAGAGCTCAAAACTCTGAACCCCGATGTCAACTCCAGAATCCTCAAACCCTCACAGCCTTGAGCCGTGACTTCCTAAACCCCGGGCAATAGAGAAGCCGCAGTAGTTACCATGATTGTTTCTCAGGCTTCCTGATTGTATTCATACATATATATATATATATATGTTCTTACTATATGTATACACTGTCTATTTGTACAGTTATACATTCTCTTTATTTATATATACATATACAAATACTCATGTACATATATGTATATATATATAGAGAGAGAGAGAGAGAGAGAGAGAGAGAGAGAGAGAGAGATACACATACCCCAATAGCATTATTTAAATCTTGCGGCTCTATTTGTTGTTGCTTCCGTGATGAGGCACCGCGGCCTTGTCTGGCTCTGACACACACAGCCCCAATGCTGCATTTAGTGAGACCCGCAGATATCTTCCGAGGGTTTCATGTTCGCTGCAGGGGCTTACATAGAGGGCATTGTGGGGATTCCTTAGAGGATGAGGGGACTTAGCAAGGAAGGTAAACCCGAAACCCCAAAACCCCAGTAAGCCTTGCTTATAACGTACTGATGATGCCCCCGCTTTTTAAGTCGCCTGTTCCTTTTAGTAGTGTTGCATGTTGCTGGGCTTCCGGGTTACAAGTTAGCATGTTGGCTTTTGCGATTCCGGCTAAGGGTAGTCCGCCAGTGATAATAATCTAGTCGTAGCCTTAATGCTTACCAGGCTCGCACCAAACTCCTTTGTTGTGAGTCTAATCATCAGGTTCTGCTGGGATGCCCGTTTCCTTCGAGTTACGGCAGTGCTAGAGTTCCTGGTTGCTTCTTTAATGTGGCTTAGGTTTCATATTCCCTGCCCGGCTCAAAAGCCACTTGGGCTTTAGATACTGGATGTTCTTTGCCTTTGGGTTTAGGGTTTAGGGTTTAGGGCTCTACAATTCCAGTCAAATTATCTGTGAGACGAGGATTAGGCCCTTGCTCAAGACACCCCTTTGCACGGTCTCGAGTTCGGGACCCTCTTGCTTTAAATGCTTTCGCGGAACAGAGACTGCACTGTACCCTGTACCCCGGCATAATTCCATGAGAACTCCAAGCAGACATGTGTTACCTACAATAGACTACTTTGGGGGTTCCTTATTTTTGTGGAACAATCTAATTTGAAACGCTTCGCGTCGTCCGCCTCGGCCCGGCTTTTCGCGCATGCGGCGACTGGCTACCATCCGGCGCAGCAGGAAGCTCTTGTACGAAAATAACAACAGTTGGAATCGCACTTGTATTAATTGTAGGGCAGGGCAAAGCAGGGCAGAGCAGCGTAAGGCAGAGGGCTTGTCTTAAAAAGCCAGCAAGAGGTTGATGTGACCATTGTAGCATCTCCGCGTTCTGTGCCTGATGTTCGACATAGCCCCTAGCTGGCGATAGCGATGCTTGAATCTCCGATGCTATGAGAAGGTTAGGTCGTGGAGCCGTGTGCTGTGCTGCCCAAACTGCCCAAAGCAACGCTATTTCCGAACTTTGCCTGGGGGGGCAGGGGGGAGCGGGGGGGGGCGGGGGGGGGGGGGGGGGGGGGGGGGGGGGGGGGGGGGGGGGGGGGGGGGGGGGGGGGGGGGGGGGGGGGGGGGGGGGGGGGGGGGGGGGGGTGTGGAAGGAGGAAATTGGGTGGGACTGCCTCAGACAGCCAAAATCTAGTGGAGGAGGTGGGAATTCACCACCGGACCTTGGGGCTAATCGACACGTTTCCATTTTTAAGGGGGGGGGGAGGGGATTAAGAGGTGGGGAATAGAGGGAATCCGAATAGGAACCTCTGACCGCTTCGGCCGGACCCGAGGCGAATTTAGCCCAAACTCCCATTCTAATTATTAAGGCGCCTTTTGTAGTGTTCAGAGGGCAACTTGGTCTGAATCAAGTCTTCCCCGAGCATTTGAGAGGCACCCTGTACCTAGTTCTTGCCTTACAGCCGCGGCCTGTGGACATCGACTCTGCCATGAGCTGAGGATCAAGGCTTTGATGCAGCAGATGTTCAAAACGCTTCCAAAAAACTCAGGGGTACTCAGAAACAATTTTTAATTTTTTGTTATTATAATCCCTAAGAAACAGCTAAAATTATCATTTTTGCTAGGGTTCCAAGTTCTGTATAGAAAAGGTGTAGCAGTGTGAATCAACTTACACCTGAACATACACCTGGGACTTGTGCCCCCCTTTGTGGCTGGCAACCGGCAGGGAGGTCCAGTGGCAGCTCCTTGTTGGAGGCAGCAGCAAGATCAGATCAATATGGCCATGAACCCTAAACCCCTACAGTAGAAGCCAGAAAGTTGGAATATCATTATCGTAACCCCTTTAAGGTAAATTATAGGGGATCCTACCATTAATCCATATTCCAACTTTCTGGAGTTCCCTTTAAACGTCGGGCGATGCAGAAAAGGAGCTCAACAAAATCATGCTGCAACAGACCCCAAACCCTAAACCCCAGTCTGGAAGTCTGTCACCGCAGCGACCATTGAGGTTGGATGACAACAGCACATCATGGAGAGTACTCCCCCCCAAGTGACACGGCTTCCGTGTCTGTGGCAGGCACAGAGGGTCGCAGGGTTGAGACCTGGGCCCAGAGACTCCAATATCCCTTAATTCAGGAATATTCCTTAAATTATAGTAGGATCCCCAATATGATTTAAGGAATATTCCTTAATTAAGGGATATTGGAGTCTCTGGGGGCTGTTGTCGTGAGGGTTTTTTGGGCTTGGGCTTGCGTCTTTCAGGGCCCAGCTTTTGGGAGGGCAGAGATAGGCTTGAGGGTTCAGGGTCTTGGGTTTAGAGTTTAGGGGTTTAGGGTCTGGGGGTTAAGGGTTCAGGGTTTGGGGTTTAGAGTTTAGGGGTTAAGGGTCTAGGGGTTGAGGGTTCAGGGTCTTGGGTTTAGAGTTTAGGGGTTAAGGGTCTAGGGGTTAAGGGTTCAGGGTTTTGGGTTTAGAGTTTAGGGGTTTAGGGTCTAGGGGTTTAGGGTTCAGGGTTTTGGGTTTAGAGTTTAGGGGTTTAGGGTCTAGGGGTTTAGGGTTCAGGGTTTTGGGTTTAGAGTTTAGGGGTTTAGGGTCTAGGGGTTTAGGGTTCAGGGTTTTGGGTTTAGAGTTTAGGGGTTTAGGGTCTAGGGGTTTAGGGTTCAGGGTTTGGGGTTTAGAGTTTAGGGGTTTAGGGTCTAGGGGTTTAGGGTTCAGGGTTTGGGGTTTAGAGTTTAGGGGTTTAGGGTCTCGGGGTTTAGGGTTCAGGGTTTTGGGTTTAGAGTTTAGGGGTTAAGGGTCTAGGGGTTAAGGGTTCAGGGTTTTGGGTTTAGAAATTAGGGGTTTAGGGTCTAGGGGTTTAGGGTTGAGGGTTCAGGCTTTTGAGTTCAGAGTTTAGGGTTAACTGGAGGATGGGGTGGGGTGTCTCGGCCGGTCAATGTTTGGGATGGAGCACCCGTATGACGTATCGGCGGCCGTCCTCATTGAGTGATTTGAGGCAGAGCGGGCAGGTCTGCCATTTGCTTTAACCCCTATACATATATATATATATATATATACATACACATATATATATATATATATATATATCAATAACAGTTTCAGATGTCTGAAACTCCAGAGTTACTTCTCTGAGTATGCATCCTGTTGCGCGTGTCCTTTCATCCAGGCTTCGGGGTACAATGCACAAGAGTGGTTTCAGATGTATAGCTTTAGCCGATGTTAGTCATATCTGAAGCCATCGGTAAGGGTAATTAGGCCATGTGGGTTGTTTTTGCTGCCTCAGGTCTTCGGGCTTCTTCAGGTCTCTTGAGGTTGGCGTTTGCTAGGTTCACCCCTTTGCGGCATACGTTTGCTTGGAGCATGCTCCCTGCAGCGAGGGCAGCGATTGGTTTCTGAACCTTGATGATATGGTGGGGGCAGAACGGTGTGTAGTTGCACACGACTATGCTATGCTACTTTTTTCTATACTTTATGACTTCACACAAAAACCCAAGTCTACTTAACCCTGCCTAGATTAGGAAGTTCCACCTACAAGTAACGTAGTAAGCCCGACGACAGAGATCTTCTCGCCATAGCCTCTAAGAGCCACATGTGCCTTGTGGCAGGCATGGAGGCATCAGCAACTAACAGTTACAGCTTCATGATCCCTGGCTGCTTCAGATTCAGGATTCAAGGTTTATGGTTCAGGATTCAGGGTTGAGGTTAGCGTTCTCTGGTAAGGCCTTGTACACACGTGTGATGGGTGGCCGAAGATGTCTTTGGAGTGTGAGCTTATTGCATCGACATCGTTACTGTACAGAGTTTGCAACGATATCATCATCATTGCCACATCGATACTACCGTCAGTTCAGTTCTACATGTTTGACTTCTGAAATCCTCGACATCATCGTACGCATCTTCTTTTGTTCATGACCTTCATCTGTGTCCTCATCCGCAGCAGGGTCATCCTCGTCACACAGCATCAACACTCATTATCAGCATGCTCTTCGAATCGACGACAGCATTATCATGATAATACGTACCCAGGTGTCATGACCATCCTGGTGTTGCTGGTCGTCGCCTGCTTTCGTCCACGAGCACCACCGGCACCGCCAGCATGAACAACTCTTTCCATAATCGTGAGCATTGTACAATTACAGCCCTTGTCACGACATTCACAATCATCCCAACCACCGCCGCCGCCATGACCACTACTACCGCCACCACTACCATCACCGTCACATCGCCTGCATCACCGTCCACCGGCCATTGCCGCTTTTTAGATGTTAAGGCTATCTTTCCTTCAACAATGTCCTTCGGCTTTACCTCGCCAGAGCTGTTAACCCCACCCCAAACTGACGCATCTAATCGCAACTGAGAAGATACGCATCCCTTTAAAGCTTGCGAGTCATAGAGGGTTTAGGGTTTATTAGGGCCTAGGATTTGGCCTGAACCCCAAAACCCCAAGCCCCTAAACCCCTAGACCCTAAACCCCTAAACCCTAAACCCCTAAATCCCTAAACCCCTAAATCCCTAAACCCCTAAAACCCTAAATCCCTAAACCCTAAACGCTGAACCTTGCCCTCCCTGAGGCAGCAATCTCGAGATGCCAGGATCTCAGCCGCATCAGCCGGGCGATCAGCCTGCCGAAGAGGTTGTTGAAGAAGGGCTTAAGGTTTAAGGGTTTAGGGTATACAGGTTTTAAGGGTTTAGGGGGTTGAAGGGTTTAGGGGTTCAGGGTTTTAGGGTTTTAGGGTTTAGGTTTTGAGGGTTTAGGGTTTAGGGTTGAAAAAAAGGGGCCTAAACAATTGCCATGTATACTATTCCTTAGGGCTGCGATTCTCATACATGTGTTGTGACATATCCCCAAAGCGTTTTGAAACAGCGGGTTTGTCACTTTGTGGCTTCGGGTTTAAAGGTTGAGGGTGTACAGTAGAAGCCAGAAAGTTGGAATATGGTTTCATGGTAGGATACCCTATAATTTACCATAGAAGGGTTAGGATAATCATATTCCAACTTTCTGGCTTCTACCTTATGAGGACTAAGGTTCAGAGTGTGGGGGCTTCGGTGTTAGCGTCGAAGCTTGTAGTCGCCATCTGCGACACATTCCTTTGGCTTTCGCCCACAGGTTCCTGAGTGATGATGTCAAAGGGGAAAAGGAGGGGCCCTTAATGGGGACCCCTACCCTATAACGGGGCTATATAATGGGTATATAAGAGCTATATTAAGGGTATATACCTACGGGTCCTTATTAAGGGTCCCTCCTTTCACCCTTGGATGATGGTTCGGAGAGTTCGGTTCATTCGTAAGAAAGAGACGGGGTCGATGATGAGAATACCTTTGTTGGCAAGGACGACAGAGACGACACGCGAGACCCCGGCCGCTATGAGAAGCGACGTGTGGCCATTCTCGTGCCTAGCAATTCTGACACGGGCTTGCACTGCTGTCCGGTTTGGTGGGGCAAGGTTTACGTGCTATGTGCTCTTTGCGAAACCGGGCAGGCACTTGGTGCTAGTTGACCATGACGCCGCTCCCACAAACCTGGGACGACTCTACCGAGCTCAGAAATGGGACACAAAAGGCGGACGCCAACCAACAACCCGACCGACCCTACGTTACGCTGCAGCCGGACAAGCAGCACTGCGCCCGCAGACCCGGCCCAGCCTTCTTTGCTCTCTTGCACCGGGGGCCATGGGTCGACGAAGTTTCCGGGCCTTATTGTGGGAGTTCAAGGGGTTGCTGTTCGGGCTGCAGCACTCTCCAAAGGTGGGCTTATTCGCTTCGGGGGGTTTAGGAGTTTAGGAGTTGGGGGTTTAGTGTTCAGTATGTACGCTTGGCGATCAGGTGTAAGTTGCAAATATATAGAGGTCTGAATGATTAGCGGTAGCCCACTAGCAAACTCTACTGCATATATTATGCACCAAGCCATGAGCTGTTCTGTTAAGTTGTCAGACCCCTGTTTCTAGGAATTCGGTGCAAGCTGTAGGGTTGGCTTGCCTAGGTTCTTGTTAAGGAAGTTGATTCAAGTTGCGATAGTAAAGAAACCATATTATTCACTGTAGATGCCCAAGAAGGTAGCTTAAATTAAGTTCCTTAAAAAGAATCCAGTTGCAGATGCATAAGTCTCATAAGTATTTTTCAACATGGACCCTGGCTAAGAGATCCGAAGTATCCGGCCCTCTCTGCATCAAAAGACGGCATTCAATCATTAGAGTTGAGTGTAGATTTACTTGTATGAGTGCAGTCATGTAGGATCTATAAGACGGTAAGTTGATATTATTCCCATTCAGGCCTCGTCCCCAAACTCCCGAACCCCTAAGCCAATACAACCTACACCCTAAACCCTATACACTCTACACCCCGAACCCTACACCCTAAACCTTACACGCCAAACCCTACACCCTAAACCCTATACACCCTAAACCCCGAACCCTAAACCCCAAACTCTTCGCTTCTTTCAGGAGAGGCGCACTGTAATGGACGAACTCGCGCAGCTGATGAACACGCCGGGCGCCCATGAGGGCTTCAGAAGGGCAGTTAGATCTTAGAATTTAAGTCAGGACTGGGTATATGTATTCATATATGTATATGGATAGGTATATGAGTGATTCGCACGGCGTCATGTTAATTACTCATGAGGATCATAACAGGAAGCTTCACCCAAAGCCCCCGAACCCCAATACCTAAGCCACGAGAGTTAGAGGAACGAGTTTCTTTGAGATCTTTGGTTAGGGCTCACTTGGGCTTCTGGGTTTAGGGTTTGGGGATTGATGTTGCCGGATTCAAACTGATGCATTGGCGTTTACAAGAGTTCAGGGTTTGGGGTTTCCGGCTTAGGATTAGGGTTTCGGGTTCAGGGGCGGTGGTTTAGGGCTTTTGTATCAACTGATGTTGTGTGGTCGTTGTGCTTCAGGTTTAAGACCCTAAACCCTAAACCCTAAACCCTAAACCCTAAACCCTAAACCCTAAACCCTAAACCCTAAACCCTAAACCCTAAACCCTAAACCCTAAACCCTAAACCCTAAACCCTAAACCCTAAACCCTAAACCCTACCTTCAGGCCTCGGGTTCTTTGCGCAGCAACGGTAAGGGAAGGTACGATTACAGCAAACTCTTGTTGCGGATGTGGTGATGAGAACCTGGCGACCATGGACCATAATGGTTATCGGCTAGAATCGGGGCGCATAGGAAATAGATGCAACCCCAAAAGAAGAAGACATGACTCTGAATCTGGCCCAAAACCCTCTATAAGCCCTAAGACGACAGCTCCTCGACCCAAGTTTTGAGCCAAAAGGATGATTCCGACCTGTGGGCAGATCCGAAATTTCGCGATCACCAAATGGTCCCTGCAACGACGACACAGGTCGCCGCACCCGGAGACTCAGGCAAGGCCTCTGAGCATGGCGAAAAGCTCGCTGAGTCTGAGGATGCAGACCAGGGACAGGGTGGTAATCGCAAGGCCGCTCCCCGGCCGGTCTCGCCAGAGTTGCAGGGCATCCTCGAAGCAGCTTCGGCCAAGGTGTCTGGTACGGAGTCCGAATCTCGACGTGAAGCTCGGTGCAGCTGTGATCTTCCGGGTTAGAAATTCCAACTCTAAGGCGCTAAACCCCTAAACCCGAAACCGGACACCAAAATCCCAAGCCCTCAGACCCATGACTGTCGATGTTCTGAACGGATCTTCTGGGTCAAGGATCCAGCTCCATCGACAGCTTCGAGATGTTCTCAAACCCTAAATCCTAAAAAAACCTGAAACCCCTAATGTAGAAACCTGATTAAGAAACCTTGGGCCTATAACACCAAAATAGTAGGAGTCGGAAAAGCAGCCGTAATAAAGGCCCAAGGTTTCTTACCCAGGTTCCTACATTAAAACCCTAAGCCCCTAAACCCTAAATCAAATGGGCCGCAAGGACTCCAGAGGTTGCAGAGAAACTTCGAAGTTCCCTAGTTAGCAAAGTCTTCCCCAAGCACAGACCGTAGGATGCGTTGTGTGCAGGGGTTCAGCATCCTTGGTCTTTCGGAGTAACTTTCAGTCCGAAAGCGCAAGACCTAAAGCTCTTTGCCTTGCAAAGTTCTGGGCTCTTGTGCAGGAGCATAGTTTTAGTTACCATGATTCGGGGTCCATAGCACATAATCGGGTGTCCTTCTTATTGCAGCTTTGAACTATTGAACAGGGGGTCCAATCTGATTGTAGCTTGGAGCTGCTGCCTTAAAAGAACTCAGAGTTTGGTGTCTTCGATCACCGTCCGCCAAGGCAGCAGAGAACACTTATCGAGCAGCTCAAAGAAGGCCTGACTGCCTGCAATGCCCTCGCGCATTTCGTTTCGTTTGTAAAGAGGGTTTTGGGGGGTTTCCGAAATAGGGGACCCTAATATAGTACCCTAAATAGTAGGATCCGTATTATAAGGACCCCAAAATAAGGTACCCCTAGTTTTCGGAAACTCCCTTTTTGTCAGAAGCAAGAAGAGAACTGTCACAGCGGCCCATCGCAATGATACGGTTGATGATATAAATCCTGCATTACTTTCAGGACCCTGAACTATGGGAATTATGGTATATTCCTTACTATGGGTAATGCAGGATTTATATCATCAACCGTACCAGGGTAGCACTGACATGCACTATGCTGATTATCCAGGGCAATAGGGCAAGACAGATGCCTGCGAGGAACAAGAAGGAAGACGGTTTGTAATTCACTTGGGGAGTTTTCTGAACTCGCTGTATTTTGTCTCTGTGCCCATGAAATTGAAATTCAAGGCGACCAAGTACCAATTGACATATGTGCCACATATGTCGGAACGTTTTGCGTGGGGTGCACGCACGTTCACATTCAATGCAACGCAGTCAAGCTGACTTAGTTTCAAATTGATAAATGTGAGACATATTGTGTGGATATGAGGCGGGTGTCAATGTCGTGAGAGAGCTGGCGCATGCTCGCACACCAGTGATACTACGCGAATGGAAAATAATGTGAAAACCGCCCAAACAAACGCTTTCCTGTTCGCACGGTCGGAAGGTTAGTCTCAGTTGGCTCGCTACCAAATGTGCACCTTCAAGCATAAACTTAGCAAACAATTCATTGAATGATCCCCACCCCCTCCCCCCTCTGCAACAAAAAACCAAATTTTCGCTTGCAACATCTGCGCACAGCCCTCTGGTCAGCAAGCCCATGGACCATGGAATCCGCAGCCAGCCTCGAATTCACTCGGAAAGCGGCTGAACCCCAAACCGCGGTGTTCGAATGCATAGACCTACAGTTGATGATATAGATCTTGCATTACCTTAACCACCCTGAGACTATGGGAATCATGATATATTCCTTATTATAGGTACTGCGGGATCTGTATCATCAACAGTAGCATGAGCCGTAAGCTCTGAACCCTGCTCTTCAAAACACTAAACCCTAAATCCTCACTCGAGCCCGCTAAGCCCTAAACCCACTATAACAAAAACCTTGCACCGCCTACATGAGCCTTACTAGATTCTTGTGAAGGAACAGATTTAGAAGTCACAAAAACAGGAAGCGCAGTTATTCACTGTAGATAGCTCCCGGTTCGGTAAGGTAAGTTCCTCAGCCCAATACACCCTAATCCCACTAGAACCCAACCCTGCACCCGAAACGCCTACAACCCTCAGACCCTGCTGTAAGCCTTGAGGACTCCCTTCTCAGGATGGGTGTAGGTCCTCTGGTCAAGGCCATTGTTTAATATAGGGGCCCTAATGACTAGAATAGATTTTGGGGTATATTATTATATATTATACTACAAATATGCAAAGAACCCCCAAGACCCTGTTCAAATTGCTAAGGCCCCTACATTGGACATTAAGTCCTTGTAATAGCCCTTAGAGTATCCAGTCTAGGAGTCCTTGGAACGAGCCCTACTCTAATAATAAAGGCCCCCCTACATCTAGGATGCCCAGTAGTACCCTTATTCCTTCTTCGTAGCCCTAGGTTCCTTAAAAAGTTACCCAATACCAAAAAGGGAGCCCTTCTTATTCCTAGGTTACTGGGCATCCTAGACATGAACTGGAGCCTTGAGCCTTAAGCCTGCTCCAAACCAGTTCACCGGTCTGGATCGCTCGGCAATGGCCAGCTGCCTCAGTGACGAGGGTCCAGGGTTTAGGGTTTCAGGGTTCAGGGTTTGGGGGTTGAGGGCTCAGGATTGATTTAGGGTTTGGCAGTTAGGGTTGGTTTAAAGGCTGCTGCAAGGGCTACTTCTAGGCTTAGTGTAAGGGTTCGATTGTGGTCAAGAGCTTAGTAGTTGGAGCTGGAAGGTTTCTTTAAGGTTCTAGCAGGTTTCTACCGGGGCCAAGGGCAGGCGGTTCCAGGTTTTCGGATGTTTTGGTGGATTTGCGTCTTTTCAGGTGTATGGCTGAGGCTTGGGGTTCAGTGGTTGGCTCGGGGGGAGTGGTGCGTTCTGCAATCGAGGATGTTTGTCTCTGATCCCACTGTGTAGAGGATTCAGGATTCGGGACCCCGGCCTTAACAAATGCTGGGCCGAAGGAAAGTTGTGGTGAGGCTTGAACCCTAAACCCCTAAACCCCTAAACCATAATCCCTAAACCCCTAAACCCTAAACCCCTAAACCCTAAACCCCTAAAAAACCCCTAAACCCCCTAAAAACCCTAAACCCTAAAACTAAACCCCAAACCCTAAACCCCTAAACCCTAAACCCCTAAACCCTAAACCCCTAAACCCTAAACCCCTAAACCCTAAACCCCTAAACCCTAAAACCCCGAAACCCTAAACCCCTAAACCCCTAAACCCCTGAACCCTAAACCGCTTGAAGACTGAAGGTGTAGGGCTGAGGTTAGGGATGCTGGTGTGCTTCGCCGCCTACTGCCGAGTTTGGAGGTGTTGAGATCGGGGGCCTCAAAAGGTAGGATGAAGGTAGGTGGGATATTCCCAAATAAGAGTCCTTATATAAGGGATCCTTAATCCCACCTACCTTCATCCCTTGTGAGGCCTCCGATGAGATTGAAGGTTCAGGGACAGGAGACTATTGCGGCATTTCCCAGGTCGGCTTCAAAGCTTTCCCAAGTTCTGCTGCATCCTGATCGGTGTAGGGTTTAGCTTAGCTTTGGTTAGTAGGGAACGGAAGAATTGTAGTAATGGTAGTTCTAATTGTACCTCATTCCTCCCTTCGCTACTAAGCAAAGGCAAGTTAGGGAACCCCAACACCACAACCGCTGCGTGTTCGGAAAACTAGTACCACTGATAGTAGTAAATGATAACAGTAACAGCAGTAATATTTAATAACAACAACAATAACATCAATTGTGAAATCAACAACAGTAACAATACTCACTATAAGTGATAATGACCACAATAGTAATAATAATAATAATAACAATTCGCCTGTGAAAGAAACCCCTACTCTATGGTGGAAGTCTGGCTAGAGCAGTGCTGTCGACGTGGAAAAGGAGGCTCGAGACACTGAGGATCCTGAGGGTCTCGGAGTGCACACCGACATGGTGGAAAGTTCTTTGGAGTTCTACGCTGCCAGATGGGAGCAATGCCGTCTCTACGATGAACTCAATCGTCCCTGTCCAGGCATCTCTCAAGCGGAGGGACGTCTGCATGTAGTATCAATAGCAACAACAATAACGGCAGTAATCATCGTCATAGCAAGAACAGTGAAACTTAGTAACAGATACAACAACAGGAATAACAGTAAGCAATCGCAGTGACAACACCAATAATGGAAGGCTGGGGTTGATCATGAGGGTGGAGTGCCTAAGCCCCAAACACAGGCATCCTAAACCCGAAGAACCCCCAAGCTCCTTCAGAACTGGGAAGCCGTCTTTAGGTGAGTCTTACGAGACTTGCTCTCAGCCCTCCACATCTTGCTTGGGAGCCCAGCCTTCCGTGAGCACGGGGTCTGGGAGTTTCAGAACTGGGGGCACCCTAATGAAGGGGCCTTAACAATTAGCATAGGGTTGTGGGGTATGTTATACTATAGCTATAAGAAGGAGCTCCCACAAAATACGGTTGATGATATAAATCCTGCATTACCTTAAGGACCCTAAACTATGGGAATCATGGCATATTTCCTATTATGGGTAATGCAGGATTTATATCATCAACCGTAGTATACGACATCAGTAAGGACCCTATATTAGTCATACAAAACCCTGAACCTTAGGACAATGTCGTTTGTCAGCACGGAACTTTGGGTTGAGGGTTTTACTGCATATTAGTTGTACAGCTTGAGATTTGCACACCGTCCGGCCTATAGGTCTCTAGGATTTCAGGTTTCGGGGATGTGGCTTTGCGACTTGAGACGAGCTTCGGTACGGTGTCTCTGCGTTGCGGGCTGTCAGATTTGGGTATCATGCAGCCTCCTCTGCCCCATAGCTGGCTCAGAAGAAGCCTGGGGGCTTAAATAACCAATACTGTTTTGGGGGTTCCCTGTTATAACTACAGGCTAAAATCCTATTCTAATTAGCAAGGCCCTACATTATAGAGGCCTTATGGTAATTTCCCTCACCGTAACCCTTACATGGAGCCCTTTCAAGGCACCCCTACTCTAATTCTTAAGGCCCCTTATTAAACCCTCCACTCCTTAATTCGCAAGGCCCCTACATTAAATCCTTATACATAATAGCCCCTATATAGTAGCCCTTATATAGACCCCTCCAAAGGAACCCTGTTCACCCTATTCTAAATCGGAAGGCCCCCCAAAAGAATCTGTGTGTTGTGGGCGCTCCGGCATCTCTTCCAGTTTCCTGTGGAGACTTTGTGTTTGGAGCTTTGATCCCACAACGTAGGCCCCCTCAAAACAACGACATTAATCTACAAATTGTAGTAATATAGTAATAATAGTAGTAAAAAGCCTAGGAACTAACAGTAATACTATAGTAGTAAAACCAATAGCAGCAATAATTGCAATAATAGTAACAATCCTAAAAACATGTAAAAAGTAATAATAGTAATAATGAGGTTGCGCTTCTGAGGCTCTGGGCACGCAAAAAAAACTCTGAAGCGCATAAAGACACCGGAAAGCTTCGAAATGAACTATTATTGCTTGTGAAATCCTGTGACTCATAACCTAACTAAACACCCTCAAAAACGACAATTCCTTGCACAACGCTTATACGACCCCCAACTGAAGGCGGGCCGGACACGCCAGTCCCGGGCGAATGCATTCCAGGGACCGACAGAGTGGGTTAAAGTGGTTTGTCAGGTTTAGGGTTTCCGGTTTTGGGGATTATTCAGAGGTGTTTTAGAAGTTTCTTTCGGTGTGTGCCCGGTTTGGGGTTTGCTCTTGGAGTTCAGGCTTCTGGTTCGGAGGTCAGGGCTGCGGGATTCAGGCTTTGGGTTGGAGGTAGGTAGGTAGGGTGTCCGTGTATGTTTCAGCGTGTGAACAGAACCCCAGAAAGGAGGCGTTGGTTGATTCGGCCCTGCGCCAGACGCATGTTTCGAGCTGTCAAAAACTGGCCACGTCGTCAAATGTGTTGAGAAGACTTGTGCCCTCGGGTGAAGGACACGACGGAGAACATGATGGACAGATGCAAAAGCATGTGGGGAAACTTCGCACGAGCCCCTCATGTCACACGTGCATCAGTAGAGGCGAGCCAACTATGACAGACAGCTTTGGAGTCCGAGGGAGTTGTTCTCCATACAGCTTTCGTTATGCGACTATCGGTCTCTGTATCGAAATTTGTAAGTCCTTATTAGTTATCTGAAGTCGATGTTCACAGTCTTGACATTTCCTTGCGGATGTAGGTACACATATACACACATACATAGGTGTGTACATATATACATGTAGATGTACATGTATAATCTAGTTTGCAACATAATAAAATGACAGCTATAGTACTTTAACTATTGAATAAAAACAGATGTTTACAGCCATATGCACCAGTACATGTATGTATACCTTTGTGTGTATATATACATACATAAATTTATATGTGTGTCTGTGTGTTTGTGAGTGTATTACAACATACATACATACACGTATACACATGCACAATGTTTAGTATGCAACATATCACACTCACAACGGTAGTACTGTCAGTCAGTATACTCGATTACAACTCAATAGAACATAATATGATATTGCAATAATCTGATACAACATAATGTAACAGAATAGAATACGTGGATATCGGTACATAATGTCATGTTTTACACACGGAAAGACCGGTTTGAAGATCGCTACCCCGGTTGCAATCTTGGAGGCGGCATGGATCCGAGTGGGTTCTGTAAGGGTTTCTATAAGGGTTCCTGTTAGGGGTCCCATACGCCTTCCGATAAGGCTTCTAGTACGGTTTAGGGTTTAGGGTGTAGTTAGTAGGTTCAATGGCATCATGCTTCTAGGTCTCTCAGGTGTTCAGGGATCATCACATGAGAGAGAAGGCGGTGTCGTAACCAGCATGCCTTTTGCAGGAGTAACGCGGCGGAGACGGTCATGTGAAACAGACTGGAAAAGCTGTGAACGCACGGCCCTCAGGCATTTTGGCGTTCAGCGTTTGGGTGCCGGGATTGAGGATTCACGGTATGGGGTTTTCGGGCTTGTCGTTTCGGAGTTTTTGGGATGGCAGGACTGAGCTGATGCTGGATTTTTCTCGATTGGTGTGATACTGGATGTTGCTTTTGCCAGGTGGCTGTCACGCCACCCGGACACCCATTTTGGGCCTCTTTTCGTTGTTGCTGTTGCGAGGTTTTGGTCTGCAGCGTGCGTTTCCTTCGGGTTTTTGAACATGTGTTCTCTGCTTTTGTGTTTCGTTCTTGCTTCCTTGCTGATTTTGCCTGCGTTGCGATCTTGCTCTTTTCGGGTCCAAAACTCGAGGTTTTGCTGTGTTGTAGCATGTTTTATGCTGGAAGGGCCGTTTTGACACCATTTTTACTGGTTATTGGCAGTTTTTGTGTTGCTGCTTCTGTCCTTTCGCAAAGCATCCATGAGCCACCCATGATAACGTCCAGATCAAACTCCATCCGCTCCCGCAGAGCATCCGTGCCAACCATCACAGAGCGTCCATGAGCCAACCATGATAACGTCCAGAGTAGACCTTATCCACTTCCGCAGAGTATCCATTGGCCAACCATGATAACGTCCAGTCCTCCAGACTCCATCTATTCCCACAGAGCACCCATGAGCCAACCGTGATAGCGTGCGCTTTGGAGCTAGTGTGCAGCCGAACTGGGGTTCGAGTGCAGTGTAAAAATAAGGTGTGCGCTTCTACGCTCTTCCTTGATTTTGAGACACGGTTATGTTTTTTTGCTAACTTCGCTAACCGCCGATAATGGGAGTTTCCGAAAATAGGGGACCCCAAAAAAGTATCCTAAAGTAAGCTACCCCAAATTTTCGGACACCCTGAAATAGCCTATCGGAGCCGAAATTGCCGTAAACGAAACTACTTTTGGGTGTTGCGGAATGTGCCAATATGCAGGGCGGCAGGTCAGCCGGTTTTGGGTTTGGGGTTTAGGGTTTTTTGGGCCCCGTTCCCACACTCCGCCCAGACACCTCGAAGCTTAAGAGTATGATCATGATATAAAAGTCCTACACTCATTTCCGATGGCTCCCAGGATTCTGCAGCTCAACCCATGGAAGCGCAAGTATTTGCAAGGACATTCAAAATACTTCAGGGCACTGTCTTTCTTGCACAAAGAAGTCTGCGCGGCCTGGCACTAATCGAGCGCAAAAGCCTGTCGCTCAAACTGGGGTTGGATCGAGTTTTATGTCTTGGTAAGTCCGCGCAGGATAGAGCTGAGTTTTGGAGTACACTAAACAATTAATGGGGCTTTATAGGGCTTCTTGGAAGGTTTGATGGGTTGTTATACGGCTGGCGGCCAGGGCCGTTGCAAACAGTTGCAAGGATTCCACAGGACATCTAGGTATTTTGCCAGCTGTGCTCCTGCTTTGCAGATCCATAGCTCTTCTATTGCACCATGGCCACACCCAAAGCGCCTATACTTCTTCCTGTCCCAGCCCTATCGTGATAGCCACGTAGCAGTGTCAGACCCCCATCAGACCCACAAAGCTATAGCCAAACCCTCAAAAGTAGGTAAAATAATGGCCCAACACATATAAAAGGCTAGAAGTTCTGCATCCTTTTGGGGCCCAGGTCCAGGTTTCCCCCAATCAATCCCTTTCTCTCAGAGATAGGCCCCTGCAGCCTTTCTCCTAGAGCCTTGGTAGTCCTGGCATTTGCTCTACGAGCTCTCCTAGAACAAAGGGGTTCAGTATGTTCGAAGACTCTTTTAGTTGAGCATTCAGCATTTTTTAGAAAGACAGTGGCAAGATCATGAATGCGATGATTTCGTAGACTCTCCCGATACTAAAGTGCCATGGTAACAAGCCACCTGATATACCGCATGCTCCGGGCCGGCCCGAGGCATATCAGCGCGGTATGCATCGACTTCTCTTCACAAAGCCACCAGCCTGTGAACAATGTGGGGATTTCCTTTTTCCTAAGCCCTTAGTATGTTCTTATTGTGTAAGTGTTGCTCCTCTAACCTGAGGGGTACTTAGAAATGCTGTCGGTTATTATAATCCCTAAGAAACAGCTAAAATTGTAATTTTTGGTAGGGTTCTAAGTTCAGTATAGTAACTATAAACCCTAGTGCTCCTGCTCAGATTCGGAAAACGATCGGCTAGGACAACTTGGACCTTTCGCGGTGCCTCCAGACTTACCCAGCTCCTGCAAAAGTATCCTGCTTTAAGGGTTCCTATTCGGACTTTCGAGAAGGGGCATCTAGGTCTAGGTTCCACAACATTACCCCGCTAAGCCCTTCTTGGGGGTTAAACTGAACAGTCGGACAAAGGACAAGAGGGTGCTCTCATTGCTACCATCAAGGGCTTGTGTTGCCTACTGTCCTTTGCAGATGCTGCTGGCTTCGTCCCTCAGGCTAAACCATCCCTGAGCCCACGGAACCCACGTACTTATCCCTACGGTTTGCCCAGAGCTTAGCACCCCCTGAAGAAAAGCTTCACTGCTTTAAATGCCAAGACCCATCACTGACCCTGACCCTTAGCTGCGGAGTAATTAATCAGCTTTCAACTTGCTGGGGTACTTTCATGCCTATCTGCGTCCAAACGTTTGCCACTGGTTTTCCTAGGAAGTTGGACAGTTACGGAGCCTTTGTGAATCTTCGCAGGCTGCTGGTGTAGCTGGTCTAGCAGCGAAAAGACGAGAGCTTCTTTTGAACTGTTGCTTTTGGCAAGCGTGGTTCTTACTCGGATCTTAGACAATAATACTTTCCGCCCGAGAATAACCTGGACCATTCCACCTCTGTTCATCCAAGTATCTGGTTTTTGGCGTACTTCGGACTGTGCCCAAAGCTATATGTATGGTTTTGCGCTGTGCGTTCTGCACCCCCCTAACCCCCCGGCCCGCCTGGGCGCAAAAATGTATAAGTTTAGGTTTAGGCTTTTGGTTTTGGGGTTTGGGTGTTTAGAGGTTTAGGTACAATCCAGAAAGATCGCATACTGCGGAACCATTAAGAAGTGGCTGGCTTCGGGGATCTACTACAGCAGGTGTGGTCCAAACGTTGGGTTCTGAGCTTACAGGGCTACGAAGGAGCTCTCGCGTGCGCGACACCTTGAAAATGATCCAATTCAGGTGCATGTGTAGTCCTAGTCCAATCCAGATTGACCCGAGAAGCACATCTCAGGAGCCACTACGAAAGCTAAACCCCAAATGCATGAAGTCTAGGATGGGTTCGAGCCAGGTCAAGCCGCAGGGAGTTGTTTGGAGTTTTAGTAGGGTGTACTGTGGCGCACCATCACAACATCAGGCAGCCCAAGAGAATATTACCAGAGAAAAATAGTGTTATGGCAGAATGCTAGCTGGTTTTGGGTCACTCAGCCAGAGTGGACGGATCTTCACTTTGGGGATGTAACGATTCGACTAGAGTTTGGGGCGTATTGTAGTCCTCTGCAGTGTAACTCACCAGTCTGTATACCATTGCAGTGTGAAGAACAAGCATGTTAATGGCAATGATCATCAAATTTCTATTGTGATCCTGAACCACTCTAATCATTGTACGTAATCATGGTAAAACCCTGATCTAAAGGATTCGAAAGCTATAGCTTCTTCAACCTTTTCCTATTAATTTTGTCTCGCGGCAGCGCTTGCTGATGCAAGAACCTCATTGTTGTTCAAAACATACAGAAGTCTGACGAATTATCGGGGGTATTCCTTAAGGGTGAGAGTTATATGTTATTTACGTCCTAATTAAACTCTACCCGAACTGTTGAGGCCGCCTTTCTTAATGTCCTGATTGTACAGGGATAGTTTACCGCGGTAAACGGTCTAACTCTTTGGGCAGAGCCTTTTTTTGCACATCTTACGAACTGAACGATGATCGTTTGTTGGCTTCGGGTGCTTCTCAGGATCCACAGCCCTCGTAGAAGCGAACTTCCAAGCCAGCTTTTGTTGTTTATGGATGATACCCACCCCTTGACATATATATATATATATATATATATATATATATGTATGTATGTATGTATGTATTTATGTATGTATGTATGTATGTATTGTGCAAGTGCATAGACACCGTGTGCAACACTAAATGTGTGTTTTTAGAAGAGCCCTTGCGCGTATCTGAGGGCTTCGAGTCCGGCAGTACGCCCTGTCCAAAGCCTTTCATTGCACGGACCCTCGTGTGCAACGCATAGGTGCAGCTGTGGAGTGCGCCGGGCAGGCGGAGACAGAATATGGCTTCGACTTGCTCGCTCGTCTCCATGTTGTTCACAGCTAGTTTGCGGGTTTGGATGAAGGATTAGGGGAAGCCTAGTATAGGGTGTAATATAGGGCCCACACATGAAGTCTTTTGTCATGTAAGCCCCTGAAGCATGCAAACACCAGACCTATAGATCTCGCAAGAATGATCGGTGACGAAGAGGAAGCAGATGATCGCAGATGCGCAGTTGAGGTGGCTGGGGACAGTAGAGTTGCAAAGCCTCTTTGAAGTTATCATGCAGTAATCTCCACAAAGCCCAAATCCCAAACCCGAACATCCTAGCAAACCCTAAACCCTATACCCACAAACCCGAAACCCTACAAGACTAGCTGTGAGGAGTTTGACAACTTCTAGTTCTCAGGAGTAGCTTGTGGGCTAGGTCCTAAGGACCAAAGCCCCCCAAAAGTCGAAGATCTTGCAAAGTCTGCACATGGGTGCTCTGCATAGGAAGCGTGAGCCCTGAACCCCAAACCCCTAAGCCCAACTGCTCAAACCTCTCCATCTCAAAGTCATCTTCCCGCTGTGCTGCTGTTTCCTACAGCTCATCCTGCTATGCAATCCTTTGCTACTTCGCGCTGCGGCTTTTGCTTAGAGTCCGGGACCTAGGGGTCATGCAGACTGGGCGTTCAGGCCAGGCCAGTTTGGTTTGCTCTTTTGCTGGTGCCTTGCTTGCCACTGTCCATCATGAGTCGTTTGTACTGGCAGATGGAGTAGCTGGTGTTTGCGTCTTCTGGTCCGAACAGCCTCCATACGTAAGCCTTCAAAGTTTGCGGCCCCAAACAGTCGCTTCATCCGTACGCCCCGAACCCTTCCGTCCAGAGGGACTGAAGCTCTGGATGAACTCAGACCTTCCAAAATCCCTTAATTAAGGAATATACCTCAAACTATAATAAGGATCCCTATAATATGATTTAAGGTATATTCCTTAATTAAGGGATTTTGGAAGGTCTGGGAACTCAAGCTGAAACCGGCTCTTGGCCAATGTCTTGCCCAAAGGTACGAAGTAGTGTCATACTGCCTACATCATACGCATGTGGATGTGCGTGAAGCTTTTCCCTGCAAAAAACCATGCATGCAGACGTACGTGCGGACATTATTCGACGTATCTAGGCCCTCTATCAGTTGCAGTTTGATGCCTTTCTGGTCGAAGCTTCAGTGCCCTGGAGAAGTAATTACTCTGAATGCTCGAGTTGGAACAATGGCAGATCTTGCCAGATTTGAATTTTGCATGTGCACGGACCAGTTCAGCTTCCCATACCGTCAGCGTCTTGGGCCTGTCCGCTTGTTCGGGCTTTCTACTATTTGCTTAAGAACCCCCAAAAAATAAAAAATAATAATCCCTATATTATCCCTATAAGGAATATTTTTTTTATTTTTTGGTGGTTCTTAAGCAAATAGTAGCTTTGTTGAATGTGGGGGCCTTACTGATCAGTTGTTGGGTCCTGCTGCGTATATAGTGTAGCAGCATATGTCCCCAAACCCGATTCGAGTTATTGAGGCCGTAAGATGCCTGTAGGGGTTCTGAGAGTTCTAAGCTTTCGCAGACTCTATTGCCGTAGTTGTGTGAGATCCATGTGGTTCTTGGTTGCACTGTATGGGCTCATGTTTGTCGACGTTTGTTCAAAACTTTTGGCAGACAAGGCCTACACACTAAACCCCAAAGGGTCCTATGTACCGATATTGTAGAATGTAGGGTTTCCATACTAAGAGTTACTGTTATGACTTAGGGAAGTATCACTTAGAAGCTGCCCCCACCCTGTAATAGTGGCATAATAGGAATATAATAGGGCCCTAATATGATCCTTGTAGTCACTATTACAGGGTGGGGGCAGCTTCTAAAGTATCCCCCATAGCAGTACATAAGCCTCAGGGAGCCCTTGCATGGGAGTTTCCGAACATAGGGGAGCCTACAATGGTACATTAAATAGTAGGATCCTTATTATAAGGAGCCCCAAAAGTAAGGTACCCCTATTTGATCATCCTTCATGGCAAGCAATATGACTTTAAGGCAGTCCATAGACAGCCTGTGGGATGCAGAGATCGCATGTTGACTTCAGTGAAATGGTTATTGAGACCCTTTAGTATAGAACTCTACTATAGATCCCTTATAGACCCCTTTCCTTTAAGGGAACCCTATTCTTGACTGTTTCACTGTCTGGTTTACAAGGCCCTTGACACTGAAGGTGTGTTTGAAACAGCGAGAGGGCTGCAGCGAGTTCTTTGCCCACCACCCAGATATGGGGTAAATCCCTTTGCCCCCATGGTCTGAATCCCAGCACCTCAGGTTTAGGGTTTAGGCGGTTCAGGTTTAGGCCAGAATCCCTCTCGAATTTGCTGTTTTTCGTGTTGCTCAGCCGCAGCAGACGTGCGCAATCGTAGGAGGAAGGCAACACTGTAATCAGTGCCCTACTCCCCTGCATGGTGCGCTGTGTGACCTGAAGCGCCGTGGCCAGAAAAGTGCTGACTGCTCCAAGTAGAGATTCAGGTTTACGGTCTTGGGCGATTCCCTAACTTGTCGGATCATCTAGAGGGTCAGTTGTGTCACTAGATAGCTGCCCTTTCCAGCTGAGGAGTTTGACTGGATGTTGAGAAACTGCGTTCAGCTGACTTGATGTTGCAAGCCATCGTGTCTCTCGCGGAGAGCTTCAGAGTTGCACTCTGTATTCCTGGAGTTCCTCCATACACTAACATGTGATACCCGAAGAGCAGTGGATCTTTCCAGTACAACACGCCGTTTAAGTTGTTATGCCATGGCGCCTTGCTAAGATTGCTGTCCAAGCCCAATGCAGCCTCGACCATTCACGGGGGACCCACCGTTTCGGTGGCTTTCAGAAGGCCTAATTAAGGTCTAAGGTCTGGGGTATCAGGCCATGTACTACCTTGACAGGGGAGCGTTTGTTTTCTCGCTTTCGGTTTCAGGCCTCAGTTAAGTCAAAACGGATTGCACGACGCGGCAGCTGTGACGCCGGTAAACAGCGCATCCAGCTCGGGGCCTAAGGCTTGCACGGGGCCCAAGCTTCGCAAGCTCCGAGAAAGGCTGCTGTGCCGTTTCAATGCTGCGCTGGCGCAACCGCAGGCGTGCAAAAACCGTCACCTCGCGATCGCCTCTCGGGGAAATCATCAGCGGCAGGGCATTTGCCGAAGAATGATGAGCGAAGACGCCGTTTTGACAAAGCTCCGAGTCGAACGTATCGTCGGCCGGTGCGGGGGCAGAGGGCAGTTCGATCAATGCGTTGCCCGACACGTTCCGATACACAAACTATGCAATCTCGGTCCCACTGTGATGCCGACACTATATGCGTGCGAAGCTTGATCATGCCGCTTCTATTTATACTGCGCTCTTCTTGCAAGATCTGCCGGGATGCATGTATGCATGCATACGCGATATATCTTTGTAGGTGTCTATCTACCTGCTCATGTTTTTATCTATGAATCGATCTACCTACCTACCCGCCTGCCTGTCTGCCCGCCTGCCTGCCTGCCTATTTGCCAATCTAATTTGATCATCTATCTGCATGTCTCTCTGTCTGTCTACCTAGCTATCTATGTTTATATATATATATATATATATATTTATTTATTTTATTTATTTCTGTCTGGCTATCTATCCATCCATCTATCTATCGATCTACCTACCTACCTAGCTGTATCTAGTATCTACCTATCTTTCGACGCATGTACGTATCTATGCACCTATGTGTCTATGCATTGCTGCATCTACGTATCATGCATTCAACTAGTATTGAATGTACATCTTTTCATCTAGCTGTGTGTCTCTCCATGTTCTATCTATATGTGTCACTTTGTGTCAACGTATGTCAGCGTATTTCAGCCTATGTATGCATGCATGTTTGCATGCATGTGTGGATGTATGCAAATGTGCATGTATGCATATGCAGGCATGATGCATGCATGAATGCGCATGCATGCATGCATGCATGCATGCGTGCGTGGATGTGCATGCAGGCATGAATGCCTGAATGCATGCATTCATGCATGCATGCATGCCTGCATGCATGCATGTATGTACATGGACTTTGTCACCTACAATGGATCCTTTTCCTAAGTTTCGGAGGGGGGACAGGTACCCCCGAATTACCGTCTTCGCAAAAACATGGTGCGGACGTACATGCACTTGCTGATACGTCACGCCGAGCCCATCCGTCTGTGGATATGTACCTGGCGCAGCAAGATCCAAATTTCGCGTCGATTTCACGCCGGCAGCCGAGAAGTCAGTCGGAGTTTCAGCGCGAGCGGTAGGCCGAGCTCGTCACTGACCATGGACCCACCCATAGGCTCCACTGTAGTTGCTTTTTAGGGTTCATAAACTGAATCTTAGAAAAGGTAGTATTATGGGTGGCAGGTCTTGGAACCTATGAAACAGGGTAAATACATTATTTCTGTGGGAACTCTGAAAGAAACAGTGAGAGAGGTTTGTGTGAGTTTGGTGAGAGCGAGTTCGGGGTTGTGAATTTTTTATGAGAGAGGATCTGAACGGAATTTGTAGAGCTGTGAGTTTCTTGTGAGCGGGGTGTGAGAGCGGGCCTGCGAGCGGGCCGGGCGCTCACACCCCGCTCACACCCTGCTTTCACACCCCGCTCACACGCCGGAAACCACGATTTCCTTGTGTTTTATATACTGGAATATACTGGAATCGTGCCCTGCCCTGTGTGAGCGGGGTGTAAACGGGGTGTGTGAGTGGGGTGTGAGCGGTGTGAGAGCTCCCGCCCGCTCACACCCTGCTCGCACACCCCGCTCACACGCCGGAAACCACGATTTCTTGGTATTTTCCACTGGAATCGTGCCCTGCCCTGTGTGAGCGGGGTGTGAGCGGGGTGTGTGAGTGGGTATGAGCGGTGTGAGAGCTTCCGGCCCGCTCACACCCCGCTCACACGCCGGAAACCACGATTTCCTGGTATTTTCCACTGGAATCGTGCCCTGCCCTGTGTGAGCGGGGTGTGTGAGTGGGGTGTGAGCGGTGTGAGAGCTCCCGAGCGGTGTGAGAGCTCCCGGCCCGCTCACACCCTGTCGCACCCCGCTCACACCCTGCTCTCACACCCCGCTCACACACCCTGCTCTCACACCCCGCTCACACGCCGGAAACCACGACCCCCGTTTTTTACGCTGGAGTCGTGCCCTGCCCTGTGTGAGCGGGGTATGTGAGAGCTCCCGGCCCGCTCACACCCCGCTTACACCCTGCTCTCATACCCCGCTCACACGCCGGAAACCATGATTTCCCGGTATTTCACACTAGAATCGTGCCCTGCCTGTGTGAGCGGGGTGTGAGAGGACCTCTCCCCACTCACAGGTGCCGCTCTCATAATTCTTACAGGCCAGTCCCCTGCTATCCCCTGCTCACAGGTACCGCTCACAGAATCGCCCACAGAAAACTCACACAGGGATCACAGAAAAATACATGCAAGGAATCCCAGAGCTTGCACGGCACTGCAACTCTTAAATGTAGCACCGTGGAGCCTATGGGCAAGCCCAAGATCACTTCGTTGCATTTTTTTTCCCCCAACGGACTTTTCGGGCGATCCGCGCGCGGTCCCAGTGCACCTGCGAATTACGGCATAGCGGAGGGGCTGCAGCGGCTCAGCGAGCCGGCAGGCAGCTGGGCACAGGCGGGCACGCGTCGTGCAGGACGTCCTGCAGAAGCGGTGACTTCGCGCCAGGCATAGGGGCATGGACGGGCGGCGACCCGAGCAAAGTGCATTTTTGCCGTCGACATCGTCGGTACGGCCTCTCGAACGAACGACGAAAAATAGCTTTCGAATGATTCGGGCGAGTGAAATGGTTCGAGTACGGCTAGCTGCTCAACCTGGCACATGGCAACGAAACTACTGTGCGTGTACGTGTTTCACTTGGCCTTGAATCGCATGGCGATTGATCAGAAATCAAAGAGATTTTTGGGTTAGGTGAAATGTGATGTTCAATGCCATTCGCGTATCTTTTGGAGGCCTGATGCGAGCAGCGCCGGCAGTGGATTTCGTAGCTGCAGGATGCTGCAGCCATACGGAGTAAGGAGGAAGAGAAAGTGTTGTTTCGCTTGCAGCGGGAGATATTGGTTGCGGTAACAACAAGGCTTGGCGCAGGCGGAAACAAACGCATCGGAGTTAATATTGTGAGTCATGACGAGTGCTGTTCGGTCGCTAGTGGCACACCAAAAAAACAATGTTTATGCGAGCTTGAACCATGGTCGCAAGAAGCATCAATGCGGCCCATAGTCGAAAATATCACGGGCGACAGCAAAAGTTGAGACCGTTCCGCGTAGCCGCCACGTCTCGATGACTATGCATTCGTACAGTGGCCACGTCGTTGTGTTCATTAGCTCAGTCGTGCAGTTGCGCGGATGGCCAGATATGCCATAACGATTTTTCGGCAAAGGTCACTTCATTCACGTGAAGATTTGTTTTCTACTGCACATCGTGTTGCTGCTTGTATTGCCTTTTTTTGGGACTCAGTTCTTCAGCATGTTTTATTACGTTTTTGGCCATTATTTGTTCGGGGAGGTTTAGCGTCTTCAAAAATGTACAGCCGATGTGGCGGCTGTCACGTCGAGCGGCTCTGCATGTTTGGCAAAAGCTCACTGTTTCGTTTTTCGTGCTAGATATTGGGACATGCTGCGACGACGTCGACAGTCAAACAAACGTTTAGCGTCACCGTAGGCTAGCCTAATTGCCGCACTGCAATGTACAGTGGCGTACTAGTATGCCTGCTCGTGCTAGCATGATTGTTGTGAGTATGGACATGAGTACTCGCGCTCTTATGAGGACAGGTGCTCGTACGGATGCGGGTGCGAAGACATGTGCCAGTACTACATTGGCACGGGCACTAGCACTAATTTGAACCGAATTGACGCGACTGTTCGCGCTACAGTGTTTTTCCGATACTACTACTACTCCTGCTACTACTACTACTACTACTACTACTACTACTACTATTACTACTACTACTACTACTACTACTACTGCTACCACCACTACTATTACCACCACTACTACTATTACCACCACTACTACTATTACTACTACTATTACTGCTACTACTACTACTACTACTACTACTACTACTACTACTACTACTACTACTACTACTAGTACTACGACTACGACGACGACGACGACGACTACTACTACTACGACTACGACGACGACGACGACGACTACTACTATTACTACTACTACTACTACGACGACGACGACGACTACTACTACTTACTATTATTACTACTACCATTACTACTACTACTACTAGTACTACTACTACTATTATTACTTTTACTACTACGACTACTACTGCTTTTAATACTGTTGCTACTAATACGACGACGACGACGACTACTACCACTACTACTAATATTGCTGCTGGTGGTGTGCCAGAATTGAACCGCATCGATGATGACAGCGAACCCGGAACGGCGACAACAAGTCCTTGTGCCAGTGGGCTGTCGTATTTGTCATGGTTGTAAATGTCCTTGTTCAAAGTATGACATGATTTCGTAGCTGATTGGAATGCCAGCCGCGTGTGCTAATCACACCAACTCTGGGAAACCAATCATTCAGAAACAGCCATTGATTAAAAACACGCCACAACAATGAAAAAAACGCGAGCACAAAACCGTATGTGCCGTCCTGTACAAGTAATGGTAGCAGTTGTTGTAGGAGTCGTAGCAACTTGGTCACGAGCGCCAGCCGAAGTTTTCTTGCACTGTGGACGCTGCCTTCCTGAACAGCTTCACAGCCTTTCTTAGAGAAATCCCATTGCAAAACACAGTTCGGCCACCGATGGCTTGGTAGCAACAAGTAGCAAAGCAATGTACGAGGCAAGTCGCCAATACTGACGCTAGTAATGTGTTGCTGAACATGCTTCCAAGCCAAAGGCTTCACAACTATTCGCAACAGTGTCGAACAATCCTGATTCCATGAATGTAGATTTGGTGCCATTGGGATCCATTGCGGGTTCCACTCAATTTTTTCCCGGAGTCATTCGCCATCCAAACATGGGGCGATGTGGACCCAGTGCCTGTGACACCCGCTTCATCAAAGGCCATTTTCAGCTGCCGGGCAGCTGCTTTGGGCCAAGAGATGAAGTGGCACTGACAATCAAGTCCGGCATCTCGTCAGCTTGCAAGCTGACCAACACAGGCTCCGCGGCGATCGAGGGAGAAAACCTGCCAGCAGGTGCATGACGAGTCAAATCCATTCTGGCCATGCTGCAGAATCGGTGGGTGCCCGTGCTTGCGCTGACGTGCTACAGGCAAGGAGGGAGCTCCGTAACTAAGGCACAGACATACATGGCAAGCAAAAGCGTGCGAGCCATGATCCTCGAGGAGCTCCTGGAGGACAGCTGTGTCTGCCTAATCCAAACATCTTCCGCCGTCCGTTTGTTTGCTTGCGATACGCTGAATGGTGCGGCGGCGCCGGTCGCAAGATTTGATTGCGAGTGCCAGCAGTTCCTCCACAAATTACCCTCCCCCGAAACGCTCCACCCCCCTTGCGAGCCTGAGCCCAGGGCCGGTGTTGTTGGTTGCCCCGCAGCGGACCGTCACCAGCTCCGCACTTGCTGAGTGGGACCGCCACCAGTTTGTTGTCGCTTCGTTAGCATTCGTTAGTTTTACGATTTTACAAGGGAATTTAGGTAATTATCTGACATTCATTTCTGGGACACGTACTGAGGAGGATTGCGGAGGTGACACAGCAACGAGAAATCAGGCTTTGCGGCCGATGCGTCCGGGCGTTCCTTTACGAGCTCCCGCACGCAGAAGGCGTCCACACCCGTATAGGAACTAAGTTCGCTGAACGGTTACCATAGGTCGAAACCGGGTTCATCGAGTAGTGCTTAAATATGTTTGGAGAGCATCGGCGTGCAAAAAAAAATATTTCGCTTCAATGAATGAAAGGGTAAGGCCGTGGCAGCCCGCTGTAAGTCCACGGCGCGAGGGCGGGCTGCATTTTCAGTGGGCGCGCAAGTTCAGCTTTAATACGACGGGCAAAACTGCGACGGCGCTTGCTCAATAAGTTCGAGCCGTAGTTTAGCACGCCGCGTTTTTTTTTCCGCTCTATTCTTTGCGCCTGCCGAATGGTTTCCGCGGAGGACTTCTTCCACGCTAGTCGGAATGCCCGTCGGCGAGGACATCGTGCCGATCCAGCACGGCCCGTCGCTGAGGCACTCGGCGGGCACCAGCAGCAGAGGCCGCAAAGAGCGTGCTGGAAGGCGCGGGGCAGACCCGGCCATGTGTCGCGCGAGCAGGGGCATGAGGAACTAACTGCCAACCTCAATGCCGACGTCGAGGCAGCATCGCCATTCGTGGGCGAGCTCAGGGTAGGTTTACGTAATTTTACGTATACGGTGCAGGGGCAATGGTGGTGAGCTTTGTTGGCTTACCTGCTGCGAATGCAAAACGTTTGCAGGTCGCAAAGGCGTTTATTTACATCCGACGACGCACCACGCACACCTATTTGGCTTCCCGAAATCACAGGCTTGCAGGCTTCAGGAAGGATTCGAGACAAACATAGACAGAAACTATGCTATGTAGAGTTTGTCGGCATGATTTTCGGCTGATTTTTTTTCGCATCCCATTCCTGGGCCAGACACGATCAGTTTACAGTTCCATAACTTCAGTTCATCATCACCTTGTATATATTGATACATTCCGCAGCGCCTTTGGCCGAGATGTGGGCGGGGTACTCGTCCGACCGGTGACGGACAATGTTGCCATACATCCCCGGTTTGGGCACAGCCGCTGTGCCGGCCTAAGCACAGCAGCCATTTCAGGTGTTGCGGTTGTTGTGGGCATGCTTTGCTGCCTGCAATATACCTTGTGCGGGCACGCGGCAAGTTTGTTGTCCATAGCCCTACAGACAGAAAAGTACGCATTCATTCCCCTGTGCAAGGCGGGAGCGGACTCAGATGCGGACATCTTGGACCAAGCGGAGCCCGTGAGCTCTCCATTTCGTGCTCATCGACAACAGTTGCTCAACATGAGGTTTGAAGAAATGACGCCGGAAGAAGCACAACGATGCACCGAGAGGGCAATGCAGTCCATGCCGGTATCCCTTCCTGTTGGTGGCTCCCCGCACGATTCTTTCAGCAGCCGTCGCACCTGTGATAAATTTGTTGCTATTTTTTTTGCGTTTCAACACACGAGGACCCAATCATGTGTCATACAATTTGAGCCCTACACCCACAATTTTGTTTGTGTGTGTGGTGCAATGGCAATGCTGTGTCGCTTGCAGGTAGCAATGCTGTATTCGGATCTCCAATGTCCGCATCTCCCACGGCTGCCATCGAGGCCAACTCACTTCAGTTGAGTTTGTTGTTTTGCTGGAACCTATGCTTTTAGGTTTAGATACCGGCACCCGGTGTTGACGACTTGGTTCGAAACAGGCAGAGCGACGATGGTGGGCCGATGCATCAGAGAGGCAATTAGAAAATCTCAGCCAGGCGCGCTTTGGGCATTGTACAGGGGCACCTACTGTTGAAAATTTGCCGGAGCATGGGGACAAGGTAAAAGAGCTCACGACGCGTTTTGCGTTCCAGACAAGCTGGGGGTGCCAAGAGCCCTATACCTGTCCAGGTGGTCAAATCCGAGACGGCAAGGTGTTGCTTGGCTTTGTCCAGGAGACGTTTCGGAGCTGGTACATGGAGCATGCCATTCCTTGAAATCGATTTGTGCCGCCCAAAACTTGTCATGGCGTTCGATCGCTCGCTTCCTTGCGGCTTTCGTGCTTTGTTTCGTTTTCTACTGTACCGGCTTGAACTCCCAACCCATTGAGTTGCACATTGCAATTTTCCTGCCGGCAATTGATTCAAGGTTTCCTGGAGCTGGACAAATTGAAAGCGCAGGTGAAAGAAGAAATTCGCCAGGCATTGGTGCAGCAGGTTTTGGGAGATGTTCGGTAATTTCGGGTTTCGCTTCGGCACAGATGTGGTCAGAACTTCATTCCCCACCCCCGCCGATGCTGTTATGAACTCCAGCCATTTAGACCCCCAAAGCATAAGGATCCCATGATGCACCCAGTATCCACTGTCACGGACACTTTGCGGACCATGTGGGTAGCTTGGGTTTTCTATGTGACCTCCGTTGAAGTTTCTAAGCCCAATCGATAACCTAACCTTAGACCATCTCAAACCCCAAGATTTTAAAACCCAACCCCCAAACTTACGCCTGTGTAAAACCGCTAGTTACACGTCATAAACATAAACCTTACATAAATATTGAATGTGCACCTTTTTACCCCTATCCCACCCTCAACCCTAAGCCTGAAGCTTTAGGTCCTAAGCAGTAAACGTTTTACTTCAACCGCTACGCCCTAGAGCTTTGTTCCGAGCCAGGAGTCGGCAGCCTTGACGGATCAGTTTGCCCCCTGCCGTTTAAGAGACATGTGTTTTTGTTGGGAAGTGCTGCAGGGATATCATTTCAGGGCCGAGAAACTTTTTCAGGAGTTTCGAGGGCTTTCGGGTTCAATCGCAATTGGATCTGCAGTCAGCCGAACTGATCGTCAGAGCGTGGGCGGATTTGCTGGCTGACACGAAGAGCCCAGCTGCAAAAAACAAATGTTCAAGTCACTATATGTTTGTTAATGCGTAGTTTCACAGGGCATTTGGAGACGCAAGATTGGTCAATCTTGGGTTCAGAGTAGGTTGATCAGAACGGTCTATCATGCAAATCGAGGTTGCTGTTGAGTTCGGACACTGCGTACGGTGACCATGTTCTGCCCGCGAGCCGATTTCTACAGACTTAGAAATTATGATCCCAACTCAGCTGATCCCGATAGGAAACCCCATTCAATGTAGGACACTAAGGGGCATTTGTTTCTTTCCCGCTGTGTTGTGAATTACTCATTATGGTTTAGATGGGCTTTACGGGTTACTGCTGGCTGCAGCTTTTCCGGCCTTGGAGCGATCCCATGTTGGCTGAAGCTTGACAGGCTCCTGACAGGACTCATCTGGAGAAGTTGATGCCCAGTGCTCCATTTTGAGGCCGTATATCATAGAACACTTGCAGTACCTGGCCGCAAACCTTACCGAACCCTTTCACTGGAATTGATATGGAGACGCAGTCGAATGACTGAGCTTACATCAGCTGGAGGTTCGGATTGAGAGCTCAACGTAAGGTTCCGGACGCACGCGGATACGTTAAGCCCCTAAACCTCATAAACCCCTGTATGACAGCAAAGCTAGATAGGTACACGTCCTATCTAGGAATTCACTAGCCGTTTGCAGACCTCGCCGGTATTGCCGAGTGTAAGCATCACAAAATCCTTCAAACGCCCTCTCAGACCTTAGTTTCTGAGTCGCAAGGGTGCGATGCTGAACTCTATGGAGCAGAGGCTCCGACGAGAGCAGCAGGCAGGTCACCAGGCACCTCCACAGGGGTTTACGGTTTAGGGTTCAAGTTCAAGATCTCATGGTTGAGAGTTCAAGGTTTTAGGATGGTTTTAGGGCCTATGGGCCTTTAGGGTGTAAACGGTCTTTGCGGGCGTAAGGGCCTTTAGGTTTTCAGAGTTCAGGTTGTTCTCAGATATTTTCAGAGTTTTACGATCAACATCCTGTGAGGTTTCGGGTTTAGGATTATAGGTTGCATGATTACAGGTTTTTAGAGGGGTTTAGGAGTTTGGGGCTTAGTACTTTGAGGTGTGCAGTCACGAACACTGTCGCAGCCTAGACTTCACCTTGTACCGGGGTGATTCGGGATTCACTTGGTGCTTCAACTTCGAGCGGCCAAGGTCAGCCGAGCAAGTTAATTTGAAGGGGCTGCAGCAGGACAGTTTGCCGACAGGTGTCGTAGAAGGTTTCTGTTAGTGCGGTAGTGCTGATGCATCTAAGTTTCAATCGTGCTTGCAGTGGGTTCGTGCATAGCTTGAACTGTTCCGAAAATCTTGAACGCGACACGGAAAAGGGCAGTTCAAAAAAGATCCAAACTGTAGGGAAAGATTAATCTGGTGTCCTAACCAATTAACCCCAACTTCCACCACGCCGTTTCCAGACCTGGACAGGCAGCGTTGGAAGCTGCACGTGGCAGCCCCGGTAACTTTCGGAATTGTTTCACATGCTTAGACTAGGGAGTCTGAGGTTTCAAGCTCGATTCTGTGTATACGGCGTATAATATAGGGGCCTTAATAATTAGAATAGGGTTTGGAGGTATATTATACTGTATTGTAATTTTAAGAAGGAACACCCAAAACAGTGTAGGCGCCTTGCTTGTAAGGCCCCTATATTAGAGTTTTTTTTTGGTTTCCTCTGGGCTGAGGGCCAGGGTTTGGCGTTGATGATCCGGAGTGAGTGGCTTCTGCCTTGAGGAGTTCAGGCTGTGTGTGCTGCTTAGACGTGTACGGTTTGGGGTTTCGGCCCGGGGTGTAGGTTGAAAGTTTACAACGTGGGGCTTAGTTTTCAGATGTCGGGTCAACTCGTGCAGGAGATCGAACTAATTTCCTGGTTCCAGATAGCAAGATGATCGGTGTCTTGAGGGTCAAGGCTTGGGGACGAAGGAATCCCTACGTGGAAGTCACAAGATTTTACGTAACCTTTGGAGGTGGCAGTGCAAAAACTCCCTCAGACGCGAAACCAAAACTCGAAGGGCTCGAAATTCTAAACCCTAAACCCTAAACCCTAAAGGCTCAGCTGGGGTCCTGAACCGTTCAGGCCGGGACCTGGAGGAAATCGGATCCAAGCAAGCGATGTCGGATCCCAACACTGCCTGTGAGTTTGCGAGGTTCGGGTGTTCAGTGTAGTTGTTTCTAAAGGGTACTAGAAGGGTTTAGGGGTCTAGGGATTTAGGGGTGTAGGGTTTAGGGAGAGTGTACAGTAGTTGTTTCTCAACTGTCCTGCTGTCCTTCTCCGTAGGAATTTGGCATTCTGAGCAACGAGTTGGTGCGGGAATCCTGAAGCCTAACAGCCCTCAACCTTGTTCCCGAACTCCAAGTCCTTAACTACTTGTGGCTCTGTCAATGTGTCCCTTCCCACATAGTTAGATAGGACACTTAGATAGGGCATAGGGTAACAAAGTCGAGCCTTCCAACTATGTTGACTCGGCGGGTGTGTTTGGGAGATTCAGCCCTGCAGTTTTGAGCACTAAACCCTCAATCGTGAATAGAGTCATAAAGAAGCAGTGTCAATCCATTTAAGGATCGTAGTTGGTGAGAATCGGGTGGGTTGTGCATGTCTCTTGGGCATATTGGCCTGCTGCGATGAACGTGTGTATATTTATGTATAGTTGTACGTATACACACACATACATACATACACATAGACATACGCCTCGTTAATGTGGATGCGAGGTGTTCGCGACACAAGTTTAAGCATAAGTACACCTATAACCATACATGCATGTCTTGGTGTGTGTGCGCTTAATCAAATTTGGAAACACATGAGCAACAAAAATATGTACAAAATAAGAACATATAAGTAAATATGAAGTATGTGTATTTGCGTAGGACTTGAAAACACAAAGCACACTGACATACGTATGTATATGTATACGTGTACTATTAAATGTGTATATATATATATATATATGTTTATGTATGTATGTATGTATGTATGTATGTGTATAAATACAACGTGATTTGTACACACACACACACACACACACACTGCAGCACGTTGGCGTTCGATTTTTGGGGCGTCGGGTCCTGATTTGGCTCAGAGCTTGGCAGATGCCTTTCTGTGTGCAGCCTGACCTTGTCGCCGGATGACGGGCAGTACAGAGGGTGCAAATTACAGTTATAGGTACGGAAGCACAGAGCCAATAGCCCCAGGCGAAGGGCGTTAGGTCACCAATACATGCTTGTTCTCTCGCCTCGTGGAAGCAGGAAGGATTTGTGAAGACATGGAATGTGGATGCTACAATTTCCTTATAAGTCCTGCCATTCTTGCCTCATTTGGGGTTGGGCCTTAAGGGGCGCAGTTCAGCTTTTCATGTGACATGGACAGACTTCCCTGAGCTACTTTCAGAGTACCCTGGAGATCGCCAAAGATGAACCGAAGAAGCCCAACACATGGTACAGGTTTAGGGTTTGGGCCGATTCCTCGTGGAAGCCACCAGGGCTGAACAAACACCAGGCTTCCACGACAAGTTCAAGTGCAGGGGTAGTGATGACATTCCCAAGCACGCCGTAGCTGAAGACTATGTGCTGGTCGTAATGTTACGTTTCCCCGCCCCGCCCATGTCAAATTTGAACCCCTCAACCCCACCCCCCGAAAGCATAAACTTCAAGTTGCAAAGCCTTACGACTACCGATTGCGAAGCAAGTGGAAGCACGCCCAGGCTGGAATCTTCAGCATCTTCACTATTGCAGGTTGGGGTTTTATTTCCCAGAGTCCGAGTTAATGTGGCCACGAATTCCAGAAAGACAGGGTTCATGGACATGGACGGATAGTGCGTTGTGGATGCTTGGAGCAAGCCATGCTCGACCTTACGAAAGGGCAGGGCTATGATTATAAGAGAATGCTTGCACTTTGGCAAGTCCCGCCAGCAGCCTGCTTACTGCACGGAAGTTGTCTCGGCCAGGCAGAACCGGAATCGATTCCAACGTCACCGTCAGCAAAATCGAAACGCATAGGCGGGCATCTGCTGACATCCCCCCCAAATACAAACAGCAAGTATCTACCCAGAGGCCCCATAGTAGATCCTTTTTGGGATTATCTTAAAGGATTCTATATACGAACCCCAGAAAGGACCTACTTTGAGGCCTTTGGGTAAGCCCTAACCCTAAACCCTAAACAGAAACAAAGCATGTCCTGAGCTCTGAGCCCCATAGTCTTTGACATAGATGTCTTGCTGAAGAGCCCCGGAATGCTACTATTTGCTTAAGAAACCCCAAAAAAATTTTAAAAAATAATCCCTATATTACCACCCCCCCAATAAGGAATATATTTTTTTTTTATTTTTTGGGGGGTTCTTAAGCAAATAGTAGAATGGGTTCTGCTGGACTTTCCAGTGCTTGGAGATTTTATTTGGGTATTTTGATGCAGGGCTTAGGGAATTGTATCGGCTTCAGTACGGGTTTACAACAAAGGGCAACAACTCGCATTACTGGAAATCCAGTTTCTCGGCTCGCCAGTGTTTGGTCAGCCTGACTTCAGGGTTTAGAGCTTCAGGGATCCTAAACTCTAAAAGAATGCATTACGCAGGCATTAGAGTTTGGGATTTAGGGTTTCGGTCCAGGCGGAGTGCGAAGCCTGTTGCAAAACAAGGCTTTAGGGTTGAGAGTTTCAGATCCCTGAAGACCCTTAAACCCCAAACCCTAAACTCCCTAAGCCCTTAGCCCGAAACTCCCGAACCGAAGCCCTAAACCCCAAACCCTAAACTCCCCAAAGCCCTAAACCGTCGGCTGCTTGAACTTTCACGAAGTGCATCCCCGGAGATCGAACTGTCCAGGATCCCCCAAGTGGCCTTTAAGAGAGCCCTTATGGTCATAACAAAGGGTCGTAGCAGAGCCCTTATGGTCAGGATAGAGGGAAGTGGCAGAGCCCTTATGGTAACAAACGAGTGTAGTAATAATGGCTGTAGAATTCTTCGGGTCACAAAACAAGGTAGTTGGGGGGTTTTAGGTTTTTGGGTTTGGGGTTTTTGTGTCGTGTCCTTAAAACTGCGACGCAGCCATAGACCGGCACTGCCTTCTTTGCCAGATCAATTCATCGAGGAGATTGGTTTACGTGTGGACGGTCACTGCCTCAGCTTGAACCCAAAGGCTCCATGTACCTTTATAGTAGATACTTAAGCCCTAAAGGGGTCCCCATATAGGTACTTTAAGGCCTAAGTAGATACTATATGGGGACATGGAGCCTTAGGGGAAGCGAACACCAGAGTCGCCTGAGTCATCCTTCCTGGCGCACCCCTAAACGGCCCCAAATGCTAAACCTTCACATTAGAATGGCACGACACATATCGATACATATCTAAGGGCTCTCGCTTCATTGTGACGGATGTAGGTACTCCAGTTGAGGTCGTTGAAGCTTCGGTAGTCCCATAGTTCTTTCTTTTAGGTAAGCGTCCCCGAGCCGTCTGCCCGAACAGATGGCTTAGGTATGCATCGTGAATTCTCCCCCCCCTCTCACAAGCTATCAGCGAATCTGTGCTTTGCCACGCCCGAGGTGCAAAACATTTAAGAAGTCCTCTCAAGCTTCCTCGGCATGCGACATCTTAAACAGCATACATACCAGAACGCCATGACGCAATCACATTGGCATACCCTTCCCCTACACCCTCAGTCCTAAGCCCTAAACCCAAAACCCCAAACCCTAGACCCTCAAACATTGTTGCTTGTCCTTGACCGCTCCTCCTAGTGATGTTTCACTCAGCAGACTCCGAACCATATGCCTCGCCTGGATTGTCCGAGTGTGAGCGCCGAAACCCTTAAACCCCCCAACTCCTCCGATGGCCCTATGAGGTCTCCACGTGAAGTTGGAGGAGCAGCTAACCGCAGCACTTGCCGAGGAGAGAAAGACTCGGGGCAAGTCGTCCGGGCCCTGGTCTGTGAAGAGCTCCGTGAGCTTTAAACCATGTTGCAGGGTTGAGGGTTCTGAGGCCGTTTCATTTAGATATTTTTACAGGGAATCGTCGAGGCGGTCGAAAATGTATGCAAGAAGCACGCATGTGGAACGGGTGTGTGTGCAGGCCTCAAGGTGCAAGGCGCAGGGTGCCAGGCTTTCCTGGTTTGGCCTTCCGAAAGTTTTCGGGATTTCAGAACATAAGTGTCGTATCTCAGCGCGTTGTGTGAAGGCCAGCTTCTTCCACGACCTAAGGGGGTCGCGGCCTCTTCCTCAGGGGTCTACTCTACGCTTGATTGTTGAATGCTTGATCTCCACTCGCCAATTCCAAATCACCGAAACCTCCAACCAGAGGTACTCCGGTTGATGATATAAATCCTGCATTGCCTATAGTAAGGAATATACCACAATTACCATGATTTGGGGTCCTTAAGGTAATGCAGGATTTCTATCATCAACCGTCGTATTAGGTCTAGGGTTCAGGACTCAGCCCCCTGATCACAAGTGCTTTGGGTTTAAGGTTACTGTAGACTTGAACAAGCAAGACCATTTTCGCATTGCTGCCCTTCTCACCCTAAATGGCCCTTATCATTAAACCCTATAAACCCTAAACCCCCCTTATCATTAACCCTATAAACCCTTAACGGCCCGAGCCCCCCTCAGGATGTCAGATGTTTGCCAGTATATCGAACATATGGTGGGCCTGCAGGCCCGAGCTGTTTTGGGGCGTCATGTCGACCGCTGAAAATGTTAAGGGCCCGAATATTTCTCTTGGGCTTTGCAGAAGCTTCAAAAAGCATGTATATTGCGTTGCATTCCTTACTAAGGGAGTGTAATGTATTAATCTGGAGCTACATTATGTTGGAGGTGGCTTGTGGGGATGTAATGATTCACAGGGGCTTGGATATGTATGCCTGAGAGTCCCGAATCTGTTCATTTGCGCTATAACTAGTCATGGCACTGCGTATAGAGACCTCCAAGAAGCCTCGACGAACAATCAGGCCTTTGTTTCTTTCGCTCCAAGCCCCATGTCACCCGGGAGCGTGACTCTATATTGAGCCCCTTGACAACCGTATCGAAGCCCTACTCAAGCATACACATCTGCCCTTGTGCTGAATCTCATAGAGCAGCGCTGGGTACCTAGCTTTCACGGTGTCAGAAGCAGCTATTGTTTAGCTAGCAGTCACCACCGACCGCATGACACTGCTTAGATGAAGGAGCGGCCCAGTGTACTATGCAATGTAGACCCCTGATTAATAACCCTTTCCCCCTTTCCTTACTCAGGAATTTAGCAGGGATCCTAACACCAAGGACATATAGAAAGGGGGAGCACTTGCTTCGAAGACGTCCCTTCTTCTGTTTAAGACCGAATTTTGAATGTTACACCAAGTTTTCAGCCCTAAACCCTAAACCTGAAACCCTAAACCTTAAAGCCTAAACCCTAAACCAGCCTTGCCTGCCTTGTGCGAGTGTGAGCGTCGAAACCCTAAACCCGGAGGAGTCAGATGCCAAGAATGACAAGCTCCGCCTCCAAGACTCCGTCTCCCAGCTCGGAGAACGAGTTCAGGCGGCGACCCGGAAGTGTGTTCGGGTTTTTCCTCCAGGGGCTTAAAAAATTACCAACATTTATTTTGGGGGGACATATTATAAGTATCGCTTAGTGGGCCCCCAAAGCCTAATCAAATTGTTAAGGCACCCATATTTTGGTGTTGGTGATTAGGGTTTCCTGTTTCGAGTGTCGGGGTTGGGGTTGCGTCCCGGGCCCCATTTACTGTCCCTGAAGCCACTGAAATATATTGCCGCGGAATGCACTGCCAACAGCAGCTGCCTTAACCCCAAGTGACCTACCGTTTTAAGGGCTCATACAGATACAAAGAAATCATAATAAGGAACCCTAAAAAGGTAGGTTCCTTAGGGTCCAGGTGCCCTGTGCAACTCTAAACCGTAGCATTAATGCCGGGCCTTGAACGGGCAGACTCAGCCCTACACAGAAGGCAGGATGCAGGTCGTCACTAAATCCCAAACCCATAAACCCTTACATCCTGAGCCCTGGAGGTCTGTAATGGTTATTTCTACAAGGTTTATAGGGTTGAAAGTAGGGTCTATCACGGATTGTGCTTGGCCTCCAATCCCGGAAACAACCTCACAATGCCACCGCACACTACCAGTGCTGCTTGTCACCACCAGAAGAAGTTTCTTTTCCAACGCCACATAGCCCTAAGCCTTTACCGAAAGCACAAGACTTGAGCATTCTGGAAAAGTTCTGGCTGCTTCGGCATGTGTGGGGATTTCTTGGATTTTAGATTTTAAAGGTGTTGGTTTTTGTTGGGTTGGATCGCCGGGCAGGATTATTCTGCGGTTCCGGCTTCTTTGTGGGTCCTGGGGTTTCGTCAGGGCTTTCGGGATGTCGTCGCTTGAGAAACGTCGATGTGTTGTGCTCCCTGCTTCTCGAAGAGGTCTCAATACCCACTGCCTGCCACCCCCCCCAAAAGGTGCTGGAGGAGGCGATGACAGTGTACCTATATAACACAAACCAGATGCCGGACACAGCCGGAATCCCAGTCGCTCTTGCACGTGGCTGTTAGGTTAATGTAGGGGCCTTGATAATTAGCATAGTTTTTTTGTTGGGGGGGGCCCTTTATAGTTATAGCATAGCATACCCCCCAAGGCCTCTTCTATTTACAAAGGCCCCTAGATTAGGGGGAGAGAGGGTTTTGTGTTCTTGAGTGAGTGGCAACGTATAGCTCCTTGGGTCGACTACAAACATCCAGAGATCTTTAGGAGACTTAGTAGGGCTGGGCCTTCCATTGCTGCGTAGGCCTGGGCGAGCACAGCATGCAGTTTTGTACGGTCACCATATCAGTTTCGGGTTCAGGGTGCTCGTTTTTTCGCCAAGACGTCCAGGATGTAGGAGCAGGAGTGTCCCATGATTCGGGTTCATGGGATCCTGACATGTATGCCAAGACAGTGTCCTGGCAAGAAATTCGACTGCAACCTAAACCCCAAACCCCAAACCTTACCCTACGCCGGAAATGCGAAGGGCTTGAGCTTTGAGTGGGATATTGATTAATGGGAACTCCAGAAAGTTGGAATATGGATTAATGGTAGGATCCCCTATAATTTACCTTAAAAAGGATACGATAATGATATTCCAACTTTCTGGCTTCTACTGTAGGGCGATCTTGAGCCCTACGTTTACGGCTTTTCCGGCTCTAAGGGCAGGTAGAGGGTTTGGGGTTTAGGAAGTTTTGTGGGGCGTTTGGTGCTTTTTTTTCAGGGCTCAGAGGATTCAGGGTTTTTGGGCCCACACCCTCAGCAAGTGAGAGATAGCGCACCTGAGACCTGCATAGTGCATCTTCGAGCCCCATCTGGTCTAGGAGCCTCAAAAATCGAATAGGGCTTTCGGTATAAAAGGCTGAAGTATGTGCGTATACTCTACAGCCCATAGATACATGCAAATACATAGATATATCTGTATGCCATCTGTATGTGCATATACATATATTTGTATATATACATGTGTATGTATGTTTCTATTTTCGTTTAGGCATATCCGACAACTCTCAGTAAGCAATCATATGATGAACCATTCAGCACAGGCAGGCAATGGACAAGCAGAAAGAAGCAGCACCTTCAAACTTCAAAGCCTCAAGCCCTACCGTGCAGCTAAACCCAACAAGTCCTGACCCGGCCCCCCGCCTACAGCCTCACAGACTTCATAAGCCTGGAGGTGTAGTTTAGATTCTTAATGAATACTGTTCCTCTGAACTCCTTTTGTTGACATTTCCAAGGTACTGCACTCGCTTACCCTGTTCTATTCATGAACGCCCTTATCTCATTATTAAGGCCCTTTACTATTATTATTATTAGTATTATTATTATTGTTATTGCTAGTATTACATTATATTTAGTACGAAGGCCCTTTGTTGCTATTGCGCCACTGAAGGTCGGCGACTCCGGGACAGGCTCCGGCATCATCTCGGACGTGCGACCTTCCACGAGCACTGCCGAGCCAGGAGGGATTGGGTTTAGGGCGTTTAGGGGTATACTGCTGATGGACAAAATCCTGCATTACCCTTTGTAAGGAATATACCATAGTTCCCATAGTTTAGAGTCCTTAGGGTCATGCAGGATTTTGTCCATCAACCGTAGGGTTTAGGGCTTAGGGCAGTTTAGGGATTTACAGTGCAGGGTTTAGGGTTTCAAGTCGATTTTTTCGGGGGGGGTTTTGTGGCTTACTTTTGGCTTTGGGTTTGTGGATGAGTTGTGTGTTTGTTCTGTGCACCGCTCGGGTTGAGAAGTGCTTGGTCTTAATTAAAACATTGTAGAACATTCCTTAAATCGAAGTGCAAACCACTACAGCTCTGAATTTAGTGTGGATCTTGGTGGATCCATACCCGGTCACACTATTTGCGCAACTCAGGTGAAAGGTTGCTCTCCTGACGGCATTGCTTTGATTTGCTTCCTAAAGTTCGTCTTTCGTTGAAGCAGTACTGGGCCCTGGGATTCGGTTCATCTGTGTTCTTGGGCTCGCAGTGGGTGAGGATGAGGATCGGGGAGGTCACAAGCTTCATATTCTCCTTCCGCCGAAGCTTTCAAAGCTACAAGTTCTCAGCATCAGAGGAGCAGCAGGGCGTCCGCCGCGACTGGGAACCTTGTGTAGCATAGTTGAGTTGTGCCTTCCCTTAGGTGGGTGAATAACAGCTAGATCTTATCCTATGTTCTGCTTCGAACATCTTCGGAAGGAGGTGAAGCACTCGGCCCAAGGAACTGCCAAATCACACCGTGAAGCTTGCAACTGGGGGCTTGCCGTCTTGAGTCCATGTACATAGGACTAGCTGGAAGGTGCATGTACGAATGCCCTAACCGCTCCGATGCAAAATGGAGGTTTCCGAAATTAGGGGTACCTTCTTTGGGGGTCCTTATAATAAGGATCCTACTATTTAGGGTACTATAGAAGGGTCCCTATTTTCGGAAACTCCCAAATGGGCAATTCGCCGAGTAGTCTTGAGCTTGCATTCTCCAGGCCTTGTGCCAGAGCTCCCGGACATGGGTGCCGACGTGACCTTGCCGTTGCTGCCGAGCAACGGACGCCCATCAGAAGACCAGCGCCTTTGTGGCAATGCTGATTTCAGGGTGTAGGGTTTACCCAAAGGCCTCAAAGCAGTTCCTTTTTGGGGGTGTTGGAAGGCGGTACCTTGTCATCAAAAAGCAAAAATTAAAGCAAATGTGCGGCAAACCAGGTTAGGTTGCGGCGGCTGAGGAGAGATACTCAATGACATTGAAGAATTACCGCGCATTGTACACTTGAAGGCAGTGTACCTTACGTTTGCTTTCTTCCAGTTATCCTGGTGCTTTTTTATCCGGCAACATGGCATCGCGACTCAAGCCTGTGAATTCTTGGCCTTTCTCCCAAAGGGTCCAAAGTACTAATATAGTAGAATGTAGGGTTTCTATACTAGGAATTACTATAATGATTTGGTGAAGTTTCCCCCATGACAGTACTTAAAACCCTAAACCCTAAACCCTTTGGGTCTGTACTCTCACGTCAGGACCTCGCCTCCCCACCTCAGCGTGTTCCGGAACGGTGGGGAGACAGCTTTGGAACCTGGCGATGCACCCGAGTACCTGGGACGGGTGTCGTGGACTTGGGCATCTTCGGTTCGGGCTAAGATGATGGCCTCAATTGAGGTAGTCGGAGGGCTCCCGAATTTCAGGAATTCCAGACAATGTCGGATTATGCCACCGGTTGCTTCTGTGCATGTGCTGCTGGTTGCGGGTGTGCTTGCGCCTTCGAGCATCGCGGTCATCCTCTGAACCGGGAAGGGGGCGGCGCGAGACCCGAAGCCTCTAACTTCGCCGGGGGTACCGTATTTGGGGGTCCTTATAATAAGGTTCGTACTACTTAGGGTACTATAGTAGGGTCCCCTGTTTTCGGAGACTCCCATGTGGTGAAATTGCTTGCGAAAGCCCAAAGGTCTCTGAAGTGATGTACTCTTCCCATCATCTTTGGACAGACCTGTATGTGAAGCAATGAAGACGTTCACCGAATCACAGGGTGGGTTCCTAGAGGACACTCTCAGATTCGCACGGGGATTCACAGTATTACTTTAACCCAATGCCATGTAGTCGTCCAGCCGAAGGGTTTAGGGTTCATAACCCTCAACAAACTTCTCCGGGTGCTGAGCGGCTACGCTGGCCTTCTCCACAGATCTTGTCGACCTGAACCCTACTGACACCGAAGGTCTGAAGCTCCATATAAGAGTTTCCGAAAATTACTGTAGGGGTACCTGATTTTTGGGGTCCTTATAATAAGGATCCTAGTATATTAGGGTCCCCTATGTTCGGAACCTCCCATATAGCGGCCGGCTAAAGTAGTACTAGTGTCCCATACGCCCTAACGTTACACCCCAATACCCCCCAACAGCATTCTTCTACTTAACAGCACTGTGATTATTACTGTCTTAATACATTGCTAGTAGTATTATCATTAATACTGTGGTTCTTGCTGTATAGTTACCATTAGGATTAGTATTGCTGTAAAGATAGTTGCTGTTCCTACTAATTTCACTGTAGCTCCGTTCTCGAGAACTTCTGAGTTTCATAGTTTTTGTCTGATATTTCAGTGAACCAATATTGTGTTCTGAGCTCCAAAGTTTCACACCTTGTAAAATGCACACCTGGGACATCTTCACCGAAGACCCCTCTATGACCTCTGTACCTGATATGCCCTCAACCCAAGCCTCTAAGACTCTGAACCCACAGCTGCCTAAACCGCTGAAGCCCTGCACGCCGAAGACTCTCACATGCCTCTAGGTATCCGCAGAGCTCCGCTTCGAGTGCCCAAGGAGTGCAGCTGTCCCTGCTGCTCTGCAGCGATTTAAACTTTCAGGGGCTTGAGGAACCGAATCTTCCGGATGTGCCAAGGTGTTTCAGCTTTTATGTTATCAGGGGTTTACAGAGGGTCTAGGTCAAATCCTCAAGGGCTCAGGTGAAATTCAGATTGAGGGGCCCCCATCTTTAGTCTAGTATCGGAAGAGCGTGCCAGGTTGGTGGTTGGGGGCTTTGTGAGAGCCAGAGGGTCAAAGACCCTGACTGCAACCCTAAAGCCCAAACCCCGACACCCCTAAACCCCTGAAGCCCAAATCCCTGTTCCGCCGGACGATCCCCCAGTTCGGGCTAAAACAGTTTGGGGCTGGGAGAGATGGAGAGATCTAGGATGGCGTTTAGGGTTCAGGGATCTAGCTTGTGGGTAGTAGTAGCAGTAGTCGTAATAATAATAATAATAGTAGTAGTAGTAGTAGTTAGTAGTATTAGTTGTAGTAGTAGTAGTAGTAGCAGCAGTAGTAATAGCAGTAGTGGTAGTAGTAGTAGTAGTAGTAGTAGTAGTAGTAGTAGTAGTAGTAGTAGCAGTGTATTTAGTAGTAGTGGTAGTAGTCGTCGTCGTTCTAGGAGTGGTAACAGTGGTAGTAGTAGTCGTCGTAGTAGTAGTAGTAGCAGTAGTAGGAGGGGTAGTAGTCGTCGTAGTAGTGGGTAGTAGTCGTCGTCGTAGCAGCAGCAGCAGCAGGAGAAGGAGGAGGAGGAGTAGTAGTAGTAGCAGTAGTAGTGGTAGTAGTAGAAGTAGAAGTGGAAGTAGAAGTAGAAGTAGTGCAAGTAGTCATAGTGTTCAAAGCTCCGGCAATCGGGGGCCTTCATGTTTTTGCTATCAGAGCTCTCGGAGTTCCGGAGCTCGTTAAGTTAAAAGTTGCTAGGGTTTATGGCGTGGATGCGGTTTATAAAGTTGATAGGGCTGATGGCCTTGATGGCAGCATCAGTGTTTGGGCTTCAGATGTCGCTCTTCGAGCTTACAGGTTGAGCAAGGTGAGCTTGCAGGGCTCTCAGGCTTTTCGGGGCTTTCGATTCTGCACCTTTCATGTCTTCTGGCCAACAAACAAGTCATAACCCATTTCGCAAGCACCTTCCCGGGGGGACTTACTGGATTGTCGCCAACGGGACAATGTTGAGAAGCCAACTATGGGAAGGAAACCGTGAGCAACTCAGCGCCCGCTGTCGTAAGTCTTCTCGCTGAGCTTTCATGAATCGCTGTCTTGATCGAGCCCTCTGCGAGAAACAAAAGTCACACTTCCCACCCCTGCAGCGACATCGAGACCATTTTCACTAAAGAAAAGCTTGGTTACTGGGTTCATGTTAAGGGATTTACTTCAAGTTACCATAATAGGGATCTACAGTAAATGATGTGGTTTCTTTGTGATGGCAACTTGAACTAAATCTCTTAGTCATTCACCTCCGTCAGGTTTTCAGAAGATATGCGAGCTTCTCGGAGCAAGAGCAAGTGAGACCGGAACGGGCCTGCAGGGTTTAGGGTTTAGGGTGTGGGGCTTGCGGAAGTGTGAGCCGCGGAGCCGTGCATGCTCCACTTCGTCCAGCGGTTAGGTGAGGTGTTTGGCAGGTTTTCTTTCCATTGCAGAGCTAGCTGCTTGTGGAGAAGTCTGAAATGACGGAAGGGTCCGAAACGATTTCTTTCACCAACAAGTATGCAGCAAGCGCATCTGGATTCGTTTCTGCAGTTGTGCTCACGTCGCTCCGTCACTGTCGGGCTGTCTGTTTGCCTGGCTGGCTATCCGAATGCATGCATTCATGCATGCATGTATGTATGTATCGGTGGATTGATGGGTGAATGGATGTCTATGTATGTTTGTCTATGTACATAGCTGTGCCTGTGTCATTCTCGGTTTATCTCTATGTTTGTATGTCTGTCTGTGTGGGTACGAATGTTTGTCGGTATAATTGTGTTTGATTGATGTTTTGTGTTCATGTGCGTAAGTATGTGTTGTGTGTGTGTGTGTGTGTATGTGTACGTACTTGTACATGTAAATATGTTGAATATGTGTTTGTGTGTGAAGAGTGCGCACATACATGAATCCAGGTACGTGTGAATGCAACAAATTCCACAGATGAAGAAGAGTAGATGGCATGAGCATAAGCTGCATAGTGGTTTGAGTATAAGCACATTGGCAGACGGCTAGATCGCACACAACACGGGAACCTGGCATCTGGGATTTCGACAGCGTGAAGATAGTGTTGGTAGCCGTGGTCGTGGACTGGGCATTCGGACACATACACGGTACACTGGTGCACTGCAGTACCAAACCTCAATCTGCTCCGTGTTCTTGCGTACAGACGTACATACGTACGTTCCCCGTTTTGCAGATGTGTGCGTACATACGTTCACCCAAGAGAAGAGCATTTTCATACGTTACTAATCATAGCAGCAACGTCATGCAAGCCAAGCATTTCAGCCCCTGCAACATCTCGGCCGCTATTGAAATTGGTATTGGCACTGCAAAGGCCCACTGCTCTAGCACCACCACCACCAATGCTAATTGCTGCCGCCGCTGCTGTCGCGCTTGGTCGCAGCGTCATGCTTGCTACCTAGACACACTCTCACACACTCACATGGCACTCACGCATATCACCAAACATTTGTCTCCGTCTGCGCGTATGTGTGTTACCAACTGATGGCGCCAAGGAAGCAGGTGAACAGCATTGGCCTTAGGTCTCCGAGGTACATAAACCGGGACAACTCCGCGAGTAGAGCGGGGAGAATACCTTGAGTCTCAGTATTGGAGTGTGCCCCTTCACCTTTTTGGGATGGTATACCCCTATATATATATATATATATATATATCGTCTGACTTGTCGAGCACGAGTGACAAACAAAAAATATATACACACACACACACACGCAAAGGTTGACCTTGATTTCCTCTATAGGATACTGGACGAATAGGAAGTTCAGCATGTACGAACAAGGGCATAAGACCTGAAATGACAGCTCCCCTATCCGCAGCCAAGGAGAGTTTGAATAACATTGTGCGCAAGGTGGGTAACACCATGACACAGGACCCTGCTTGCATCCTGCTGTCGTAAAAATCTTGAGTGTTTAATCGTAATACCCGGCCTGATATCTCAGCATCATCACTTAAACCTGGCCCTATAACCCCAATATATTCGGACCCATATTAAGAACCCTAAGAAAGACCCATATTAAGAACCCTAAGAAAGACCCATATTAAGAACCCTAATGAAGGCCCAAGGCTTCTCAATCAGGTTGCTACATTAGCGCGGGATGGGTTGAGGGTTTGGGGTCCGGAGGGCCTTGCCTTTGAGAGCAGTGACACTTCTGCTACCCCTAGGGTCAAAACATCGCATGCATTTTGTTTTTTGGGGGGAGGGGCCCTAAAGGATTTCCAGTACGATCTTGGTGGGTCCTTTTTATAATCATAGTATAATGGGCCCCCCAAAACCCCATTCTAATTGTTAAGGCCCCGGTATTAACATCGAACTCCTCGATACATCAGCTGAAACCCGTTTCAGCAGGCCTCGGGCCGAGCTAGGGCAGAGACCATGGCGATTCAGAGCCACAAGGACCTGCAACGAAGCTTTAAGCCCTCAAGTGCATCTACATCCGGAAGTGTAAAATCTTCGCACATACCTGGACCCCAGGACCCTAAAGCTCTCTTAACCTTCCAAAACCCCAAGATAGAATTTGTGCAATGTATAAGCGTTTAAACCCTAGACCCTCAGAGCACAACGTTATGGTTAAGGCAAGCAATACCGGGCAAAGAGTCCACCCAACATAGCAAATGCAGATCTAAACCCGGAACCCTACAAACCCACGCAACCATATCCACAGTGCATCCGTTATAGATGCACATGTACATTTGTATGTTCTTATGTCACCCAAAACTTCTTCCCCCGCCAGCATAGACCCCAAACCCACCGATGCCTCTAAAGCCTAAACCCTAAACCTTGAACCCTCGGGTCTAACAAAAAACCTTGAAGCCTAGACCCGAAACCCTGAACCCTAAAAGACCCTAAACCCTGAACCCTGAAACCCCTAGACCCGAAACCCTGAACCCTAAAAGACCCTAAACCCTAAAACCCCCAAACCCCTAAACCCCTAAACCCCTAAACCCCTAAACCCCTAAACCCCTAAAACCCCCAAACCCCTAAACCCCTAAACCCCTAAACCCCTAAACCCCTAAAACCCCTAAACCCTGAACCCTAAACCCTGAACCCTAAAACCCCTAAACCCTGAACCCTGAACCCTAAAAGACCCTCAATCCTGAATCCAAAATATGAGCACCAGGAGGCCAGGGGGTCGGCGGCAGAAAGCTCAGCAGGGCTCGGTCCGCAGGCGACGACAGCGCGAAAAGACGAATGTTCTTTTGGGGGTTTAGGGTCTTGGGGTTTGGGGTTTAGGGGGGTTTAGGGTTTTGGGGTTTGGGGTTTAGGGTTTTTGGGGGTTTTGGGGTTTAGGGGGTTCAGGGGTTGAGGGTTTAGGGGTTTGGGGTTTAGGGTTTTTGGGGGTTCAGGGGTTTAGGGTTTTGGGGTTTAGGGGTTTGGGGGTTCAGGGGGTTAGGGGTCTGGGGGTTAGGGGTTTAGGGGTTTAGGGATTTGGGGTGTAGGGTTCTGGCTTCGGAAGATGTTTTTTCTTGTGGATCCTGTGGTCGCATGGCACATTTTCGCCCGAACCATTGTAGTTATTAGTATCAACCTTGTTATTGTTACTGTTGATGATCTAAATCCTGCATTACCCATAATAAGGAATATGCCATAATTCCCAAAGTTTAGGGCCCTTCAGGTAATGTAGGATTTATATCATCAACCGTATTAAGGCCCCTGCGGGTCGGTTTCGGGGCCCAGAGCTACGGTTGGCATGCCGAGTCGCAAATGTCAGCGAGGGAGTTTGGGTTAAACATAGGGTGGAGGGTTTAGGGCCTTAGGCCTTTAGGGAGTTGTTTTGGGTTGAGTTCTTCTTTGGTGTTTCTGCAAGTTGAAGCCCATGCTGTTCCCTACTACAAAAAAACTAGTGTTCTGGTACTCTAAGCAGGAACTTCGAAAAGCTCTGGCGGGCATATGCTGTGGGGCCTGGTTTTTAGGTTAGGTTTTTATTTGGACGAAGTTCGTTTTGAGGTTCAAAGGCTGGCAGGTCAAACTACAACGACTCATGGAGCCTCTGGCGTGGTTTTCAGGTTTGCTTTATAGTAAGCCCCAAAAAGTTGGAAACTGGATCAAGGCCAAATAGTGCTGGGACTCCCTGTACATTACTCTTAAGGGTTGAGACAATTGGGTTTCCAACTTTTTGGCTTCTACTGTAGGGCCAGGGATCTGCTTGGGGATTTGTGAAGAGAACAGGCCTTTAGTTTTCCATCTTCTGCTGCACGAGGGTTAGTATTTAGGTTGAGGGATGTGCCTACTTGACAGAATGTGGAGTCGTTCGAATGATGTTTCGCATATGGCTCCCATGGCGAGGTGTGAGTAGTTGTGTGTCTTCGACCTACAGTAGAAGCCAAAAAGTTGGAAACCCAATAGCCTCCATCCTTGAGAGTAATGTATAGGGAATCCCAGCAGTATTTGGCCTTAACCGGTTTGAAACTTTATGGGGGTTACTGTAGCCAGATCAAGAAAGGCCGCTGACTCCAGGAGCCCAGACCTAAGCGGAAATACATCCGAGAACCTGAAGGGCACGCTGCAACGCCAGAACCCCAATGCTCGCCCGCGCCCTGTGTAAAGCAGTATAAAGGCTCTTGAATGTAGCTGCTTCCTTCTTTGCGACACGAAGGTTTCGTATGCATGGCAGAAATGGTGACGAGGTTTGAACAGCGGCATCAGAAATAGCACGCGCACGGTCGCATCTAATAATGCGATAGCATGAGATGCTGCATCTCCACAGGTGAGCCTCCCTGCTTCTGCACCGATGCCCGGCTGCAGTGAGAGCCTTTTGTAGGAGTTTCAAAACCGCTTAAAGGTAAGCTGAAACCATGTCAATCGACATGTTTTTTTTGGATTCAGGATGTAGCTTTGCTTTAGGTCCTGTGTCCCTTTGGGGGTATGAGGTCCAGCTATGCTTGTTGGCTGCTGCGAGCGTGGAGGGATAGGGGGCACCGGAGCGCAAAGAATCGAACATGTTCAGTTTGGGACAGGTTGACATTCCCAAAGGGTCCTAGGTACTGTTATGGGGGATACTCCCCTAAGTCATCATAGTAATTCCTCATATGGAAGCCCTACATTCTACTATATCGGTACATAGGACCCTTTGGGATTGAGTTCATTCCAGTCAACCGCAGTGTAGCCGGACCGAGAGGCTGCCCCAAAATCCAAGCCATGGTCTGCAAGGTAAAGCTAGAGAAGTTGTTTCCCACAGCTGACTGCAAATGCACAGAAGTTTCGCCCTGCAACCTAATATAGGGGCCTTAAAATAGAATAGGGTTTCGGGGCCCATTATACTCAAAGTTATAATCAAAATCCTTCAAAATAGCATAGGTAGTATTGAGGACCCTACGTTAATCCACCTTGGCAGCACCCTCCAGTTCTGAGAAATCTTGAACCACCGCATTAGTGAGACCGATCCTTATCTCGAACATATCCGATGTGACCAAGCCTGGGGCCCCAAGGCAAGGTTTAGGGTTTAGGGTTTAGGGGTTTAGGGTTTAGGGTTTTAGGGTTTAGGGTTTAGGGATTAGGCCCGTGCAGAGTCGGGTGAACACGAAAGGCCGCGATGCAAGGATCTGGCTAGCCCCATTGAAATCTTACGCCGTACTTGTAATTACGTAAAGCTTGAACCCTATCCCTAAGCCGAAGTTTCCAATGCGACTTATGGAGGACGTTGCGACCCGCTCTTGCCACCGTCGCAGCCCCAACTTGGACTTGGAGTGCACCCGACGTGTGTACGATTCCGATGGTTTTCCGTGCCCTCAGAGCGAAGGAACCCGTGTGAAGTTTGGCCGGTTTGGCCTTGAGGATATAGGGGTTCAGACTTTTCTGGGCGCAGGTCTGGGGACCTGTGCTACCAGGTGCTTATGTTGAACTTGTTGTCTGGCAATGTCTATAGTTGAGGTGCCTGGTCTTTATAATTTCCGTTTCCTCAACATAAGCAGGCGGCGTTCTACGATGATGTATGAGTGGTTTACTATAAGGGCCTGAATGATTACCTATGCTATTTTGTTTTCCGGGGTGTCCTTATTCATAGTATAATATATCCCATGCAAAACCCTATTGTAGATATGAAGACCCCTACATTATCTATCATCGTTATCCGGCATTGACCTCAAAGCCGAAGTTCTGAAGCCAGAGATCCAACATCACCACGTGCCCGGGCCGCCTGTAGCAGGACAGGGCTTGGACTTCTACATAATTGTCTAATATCTCTCTCTATACATATTTGTATATATATATATATATAGAGAGAGAGAGAGAGAGAGAGAGAGTCAGAGCGAGTTCGGTTATTGTTATTGATGCATGTGCGTTTCAGTTGGCGTAGTTAAACAACTGTCAGTGCATGACACGTATGCGCAGGCATAACATGTATTTGCTTGCTTGTCTGTTTTAATTAATGTTCCTTTATCTGCTGATGTATGTTCATCTTATTTGTCTACAGATGTTTATCTGTTCACTCGTCCATTCACTCATTCACTCACTCTGCATTCATGCGTTTATACATTCATCCCATTCATGCGTTCGTGCGTTCATGAAGTTTTTGTTTTCGTGCCAAATGTGTTGACGTCTATGTTCGCTTGCTTGTTCCTTCGCTTGTTTGTTGCATCTACACATCCGCATGTGCATATGTGTATATGACATGAGTCACTAATTACATACGTGCATACATATGTTCGTATGTATGTACCTACATACCTACATGCATACACACACAACGTCACGATGTGAATGTGCGTGTCGTTCCCTGAGGTTTCTGGGTCATCCGTTCCGCCCTCGCAAAGTTTGGGGCCATGTGTTCAAGGCAGGTCATGCTGCACCCCGTGACTCGCCTTCTGCAAGTGCATACTGTGACTCAATTGCTTCACCTATGCACACCTCAAGCAGATGCTTGTGCAACTTAGGGGCAGCCAGGATGTCGAAAAAGCTGGGGCAGCGTGCATCTTGTCCCAAGACCCTACGCACCGCACCCTCAATGGGGCCTTGTTGAACATTTCAGACGTTTAGAAGTCGACCGTATTTTGCAAGTCTCAGCCCCAGAGCCCCATTGACCATAACCGCGACGCGCTGATCTTGGGATTCTCAACTCTTTTTGCTGGCGTTTTGTTAATTTCTATACCTAGTTCTATACTTTTGCTTGCTGTTGCTATTGGTAGTTGTTTGTAAGTATTGTTGTTAGTGTCGTTGTTGGGTTTCTTATGTCTGTCAGGGATTATTTTTTCAGTTTGGTGAAGCTGCTACGTGCCTGACAAAGCGAACAAGATCCATTCTTGCTCTAGCCCATCTAGCGGCCATCGCAAGGCAGAGGTCCTAAACCCTAAGCCCTTCCTGCAGGATCTAATTATGCAGCTTCGTCACTGCCACTGCGGCCTTCGTATTCGACGCAACGCCAATGAACGGGGAGAGTGCAAAAGAAAAGCCACACCCTTGCGAAATGAGCTTTGTGGGTTTAGCGTTCGAAGTTGTTCGGCTTCGCACTGTGTGAATTACATACACATATGTACATATGTATATACCCATCTATATATATATATATGTATATGTATGTATATATATACACACATTATGCATCTATGTCTATTTCTTCGGGACGGAGTGCCTGACAAGTTTCCTATCTGAGGAACGGGCTGAGGGAAATAGGTCAAGGGTAAGCACCTAAACCCTAAACTGTTAGGGATTGAGAAGCTTTATCTGAACCCTTAACTCTAAACTTTAGGGGTCAGGAATCTCTAAACCCTAAACCAAACACTTCAGATCTTCTGATGCCGGAAAGGCTCCAGTTTGAGTGAATGACCCGAGGACCTAACAGGGGCAATAAAGCGGTTTAGGGTTTAGGGTCTCGTAGTCGGAGCGCCGAGTCTTACGAATATATTCCCGGACTCATTGTTCCACGTACCGTAGTATTACCTGTACAGTACCATTTATTCCAACCAATACCGCCCCGTTTTCCTAGGGCTCCCTGTTACCACTGTAGCTATTGTAGCTTTGGGGTATACCAAAGCCCTGTTCTAGTTATCGAGGCCTCTCCATTACTTTCTTAAAGAACACTCAGTGGGTCGGGAAGTTACTACCCAGAGGCCCCATAGTAGTTCCTTTTTGGGGTTACCTTATATGGTTCTATATACGAACCCCAAAAAGGAACTGCTTTGGGCCTTTGGGTAGGACCAACCTCGACATCCCAGTCTCACTTGCCACCTGCGCCCTCTCAGCCGTTCGAGCTCTCAACAGGAAGTTCACCATCAAGGCTTTCAGCAAGGACTTGTTGCAAGAAGGACGTTGAAAGTAGATGTTGACCGGGAGTTAGCAGCAGATGCGACACCAAGTGTTGAGGCCCCAAGGATATCTTATTTGCTGCGTTGAGGTTGGGAATTTGAAAACATGACGCTCCTTGGTTTAGGTGGGTTTAGGGTGGTAAGTGTGGTGATAGCTTTCCGCACATGTCCCCTGGGCATGGCTGCCAGCATACACTCAAAGTCCGTTCTTAAAAAAAGGGTTTCTCAACGCCCTAAGCCGTAGGGGGCGAGAATTCAGAACCCTAGTTAAGACGCGAAAGCCCCACAGCCCAACACCTCGGCTCCTTCGTCGGAATGGCCCGGGACTGTTGCTCTTTCCCAGCTTCGAGACGAGTGGCAAAAGCCGGTCATGGAGGTGGAGATAGAGTTCACAATAGTGCTTTGGGTGTTTATCTTTGTCCCATTATTGTTGTCATCTTCAGTGATAGTGCTCTTCTTATTGGTGGTGGTGGCGGTGCTGGTGGTGCTGGTGGTTGTCGTCGTCGCAGTTTTTCGGGCTGCTTGATTTCAATGTGGGCTTTGGACTGTTTGCTTGTGTTGATTTTCGGGCGTAAGGTTTTTTTGGCATTGTGTCTGGAAGTAAGATGTGTCTAGCCTGCAGAATGCATCGTATTCAACATGGGTGATGATTGCCAAGTAGACACGTTTTGCGTTTCAAGCTTTCCTGCTTTGGCCGCTGTGGAGGGACCCAAAATAGTACAGGTAATTATGAAGGCCCCTGTATTACAGTACCCTTATAGACCCCCTTTAAAGGAACCCTAGACACCCTATAGGCCCCTACAGTACTGCCTGCTTTGGCCGCTGTGAAGGGCTTGAACCCCCAGCTTCCAGACCGCCCTGACCCCAACCTCTTAACCCTTCCACACCCTGAACACCCACCCAGACGTCCAAGTACTCCCTATTATAGGACTTTGGGGGTATCAAAAACCAATCAAACAAGGACTACTTGGGCCCTTAGGGCAAGCCTCCTGCATAGAATCCTCTGCGGCGTAAATCCAAAATTCCCCCCGAGACCTCGAGCCAGAAGCGCGCAAAAAGCAGCCAGTACTAGAGGGGCCTATGGGGTTTCTATGGTTCCGTTAAAGGGGTCTATAAGGGTACTTTATAATAAAGGGGCCTAGTAAATACCTATACTATTTTGGGGGCTCCTTATTAAAAAATATGGTACAATGCGCCCCAAAGCCCTAATTATTAGGGCCCGTATAGTAGCCCCCAAACACCAGTCAGTTGAAGGCCAGCTCCAGTCGCGCCCGGGCGCTCTGCCCCTCATTTGCAAAATGTGCGGTGCATTGCGGAGGGGTCTTCTGCCAAAGTCAGTAGCATTCACGCGACGGCAGAAGACCACCAAAAAATACCTACTCTGACACGGACGTCGGAATCACTACAAGTAGCATGCCCCTCTATTGCTTCTTTTCGCCATACTTTTACATGCCCCCAAACCCTACTTCCATTATTAAGCCTGTTTGTTTAACCGGACGCATCGCACGACCCAGCTGCAGGACCAGCTGGAGGCTGGCAAGACGGAGACTAGAGTTAATCACTGTTATGCGGTTTGGTTCTGCAAGCAGGGGCCTCGGACCCTAAACACTACAGGGAACTCCAGAAAGTTGGAATATGGTTTCATGGTAGGATACCCTATAATTTACCATAGAAGGGTTTAGGATAATCATACTCCAACTTTCTGGCTTTTACTTTAAACCCCTAAACCCTTGGCGTGTCCTAAATGGTGTTTGACAGCTGATTCTTGTGTCTAAATGAGACATGGGAGTCTCTTCGCTCTGGTGATAAGTGCCAAGGTGTTAGTTAACGAAGGACCAGGATCGCTACAGACCTTGCCAGGCTTTGTCCGAGTGTGAGTGTCAAAAAACCCCTAAACCCTAAACCCCTGAACCCTAAACCTTTTACGACACCCAGAGCCCAGCTGCAAAAATAAAGTATTTTCAGGAGTGGCGTGAGCATGTCAGGTGGGTGGAATAGCCTTGAACCTTTGGGAACATTGAGTCTTGGATGGGCCCCGCCATAAGTACATACACATGTGGGTGGCTGTCAAAATTATGGTCTCTTTTTAGTACGGCACCTACTATTTAGGGTACCCAATTAGGGACGCTAATTTTGACAACTACCCACATGTATGTCTTCGGTTATATCGGTTTATCGGACGATTGCTGTGTCCAGAAGCTGGAGGCTGCATATGGGGGGAGCTGCGCGGCATCCTGGCGACCTTGGAGAGTCTCCTTGGCCAAGTGCTCGCCGTTCGACTGTGAAGTTTGCAGCTTGAAAGACCCAAAGGGTCTTAAATAAGTGCCTAAGTATAGTGGCATGTTGGGTTTCTATATCAGAAAGTACTACTGTCTTATCATTTGGGGAAGTATACGCCGTAATGGTAAGCCAGAAATAATCAACGAGGCTCCGAAAGCCCCGAACCCGAAAGCAAAACTTTAGAAGCCCTGGGGCTGAAACTAGGCATCGTAACCTAGATTCCGTCTGGGTGCGACTTCGTACTTCGTAGGGGTTTAGGAGCCACGGCTTGCCCGATGCCGGAAGTTCCGGATGAAGTCTAAACTGACGAACTCCTGCAGCATCCAGGTATCCCCCTTAAGATTTGTGGCTTGTAATTCAGGCTTGTAGGGCTTTGGTTTAGGAAAGCATTGCCAAGAGAGCCGAGATGAAGAAAAATAGGGTTCGGATTGGGTACTATAGGGGCCTAAAGAATTACCTATACTGTTTTGGGGAGTTTCTTACTATAGCTATACTGTGATGGGTCCCAAAACCCTATTCTAATTGTTAAGGCCCCTATATGACGTGGAGTTGGTTTCAACATATTGTAGGAGTTTCCGAAAATAGGGGACCCTAAAATAATGTCCTAAATAGTAGGACCCTTATTGTAGGGACCCCCAAATAAGGTCCCCTAATTTTCGGAAACTCCCATACGAGCTCTAAGGGGCTGAGGGTTGCTTTGCAGGGTTACTAGGATGCCCAGTAGTACCCTTATTCCCTTTTTGTAGTCCTAGGTTGCTAATAAAGTTACCCAATACCAATAACGGAGCCCTTTCTATTCCTAGGCATCCTAGGTTACAACCGACTGAGGAGCCAATGGGCGCGGAGCTTTTGGTCGTGGCACAGCGTGCACTCGAGGAGGGCGCGTGCTTGATTCAGGATTCCGGAGGTCGGCTTGAGAACTTTCGAGTTGTGGAGTTGCTTGGCAGCTGCATGTTCAAAGACGCATTTTTGTTGCTTGCGGGCTTGTCTTCGTAGCTTGTGATAGACAATTACTATACCAAGACTATGTTGGGGGCTCTTTACTATATATGGGCCCCCAAACCCTATTCCAAAACGTATGCACTTTCTTCGCCCTGGTGACTGCGACGCCAAGTCGGGGTCGCCAGAGGATTCTCAAATCTACCACATGGGAATCACGGTTCAGCATGGCAGTCTTTGCAAAATGTATTCTGTGGTCGGCAAAGGCATGCTTACAGGCAGAGAGGGTTTCGAAGTGGGTGGTTGTCAAAATTATGGTCCTTTTCTGGGTCCCTACTATAATACGGCACCTATTATTTAGGGTACCCACAAAGGGACTTTAATTTTGTCAACTACCCAAGTTGAATACACGCCTCAATAATGCGCAGTGCGAGGACGACCATCAGCGATGCCAGGCCATCCGCGAACGTCTCGGAGACCGGCTTTTGTTTGCAGAGCTCTACGCCGCGTGGCAGATAGTTTCCCCAGTGCTGCTTTTCTTATAGTAGAGTAGGTAACCTTTAACCTTCTTGGGTAGTATAGTCCCTATATTACTATTTGGGGTACTATATTAGGGTCCCCTATTTTCGGAGACTCCCATATGCTGAGTTCCGTGTTCCGTGCCCGGATCTCAACTTCTGAAAGCGGAAGACAGGGCCTGAACTCTGAAACCTCCGAAGTTCAACTGGGTTGTCCTTTGGGATCTTTTTTAGTTTCCCCTACTATTTTGCAGAGAACCATAATAGTAAATAATTTTCAAAGGGCTTAAAGGACAACTCAGTCGAGAATAGCCTGGGAAAGTTTGGTATGCGATTGATAGAAGGTGTATTATCTGGGATTGTATGCACGGCTTTGGGGTTTCTTCCTGTCTGGGGTTCAAGGTGTCGAGGGCCCGACAAGCTCAGCAATAGCCACCGAACTAGGCCCCCCCACTCTTAACCTTGTCGAACCCTGGTAGTACCCTTCTGGGGCAGTGTAGAAACTCTGGTAGCAGCCCGAGCCCGAAACGATTCAGGACAAGCCGGATCCCGAGATCTTCTTCGGCGATGGCAACTTCGAGCCACGGAGACATCGATGTGGTTGCCATAAGATATGGCCTCTAGACTCTAGACCCTATAAACCCTGAACCGTTTTCAAGCCGTGCCCTCGTGCGAGTGTGCGTGTCGAAACCGACGTCCGTCCGAGTGTAAGCACCGAAACCGATGTTGCGTTTCGGATTTGCGGTTCAGTGCGGGTTGGGAGCTTGGGGCTCCAGTTGATGGATTGGGCTTCCGGGTTTGAGGGGGGGGGGGATCCCAAAACGATGTCGCGGGGAACATCCTGGCAACACTGTTCTCACCTAGAGCAGTCTCGGCCGGGAGCTTAGAGTCTTGGTGTCTTTTGAGTTTCCTCAAACTGAGCTCGGTGCGGGTTTCAGCTGAAAAAAACATGCCAAAAACACGAACACCAGAAGCCCGAACAATCGTGTATTTTTGGGGATCTGATTCTCTTCAAGCAAGGCTTATAGCAGCAATAATCATCCTAACGATGGTAATGATGACAAGAAGCAGTGGAATGCGTCCCTCCTATGTAGGTTCCCGTCATTCAGCCTTTAGCCGGTGAAGGAGCCCTAAGAGATCCTTTATCAAAGGGGAAAAGGAGGGGCCCTTGATGGGGACCCCTACCCTATAATGGGCTATATGATGGGTATATAATAGCTATATTAAGGGTACATACCTAATTAGGGGTCCTTATTAGGGGTCCCTCCTTTTACCCTTGGACTTTAGGGGTTCCTTCAAAGACACCCTGGTCCTTCGCGCCTGAGATTTTGCTCCTATGTCTGCAGGGCTCCTGAATGTTGAAGTTGTGCTCCGCGTGCTTCGCAGGAAAGATAACCTTCGAGACAGGGTATAATGGTCTGTGGAGGCTTTGTTCAACACCTGCCGAGGAAGACATGTCCAAGATCAAGGGAAACTGGATCAATGCCGGGAACACGCAGGTGCTGGGTGAAGCAAGCAGTGAGTTGGGCCCCAACGGTGTGCTAATCCAGAGGGTTTGCATCGTGCTATCATTGAATGAATAGGAGCAAGGGTGGAGGATATTGGAGGAAAGCGCATGTCGGCACATGTGTACTTGGCGGTTTGTACTGAAAGCAAGACCCTTCTTTCTTATCCATCCGACTAACTCCCGAACAAACTGCACAGTTTCTGAGACCACCCATGCCCAGGTTCTCATCAATCATAAGATTATCGCTGACCTGCTTTCGTCGAAGGGGCTGCTTGATCGCTACGATCTCTTCATGCTCCCTGGCTGGCCTCAGGTGAGAGCAAAATGCGACATTTCTGTGTTTGTTTTACATGGTGTTCCCGAGGCCTTGTATAGTTTCAGAGGGCCATTCTAACGGGCACATGAAGTCTGAGCTGTTTCCAGTAAGTTGTGGTTAGTATTTTCGAGCTTGTAGCGACCGTCCCGCTATGCGGTGGATGCCTAGTTTTGCACACATAATGCAAGACCTAAAACCCAACACTTTACAATTAACTTTACTCTTTACATACCCCGCACAGTTATACATGTATGCAATTCAACACAAGCCTGTTCGTATGTATGCATGTATGTCTGTCTGCAGCACGTATACACATATGCACACATGTACGTACGAACGTATTTACACATGTGTATATGTATGTTTATGTGCAAGGTTCAAATCCAAACTTCAAAGAACAACCAAACCAGAACAGGTTCTTGACACGCACGACAACGACGCGAAAGCTCCTGAACGTATGGAAACGAGACGCAGCCCACAGACACCAGATGTAACCAAACCTCAACACCTTCTTGAGACTCTCCGATACTACATGTCGAAGATGGATAAGACGCTGGATGGCCCTGCTGGCTTCTCGAGCGCCCAGAGCTCAGGTTCACAAGGTCGGATTTCGTGCATCTCATCCCTTTTCCGCCGGCTGGGGATCTTCTGCGGTGCGTGGGGCGTGGCGATGTGCTCACGCAAGCTGGGCACGAGTTTGGAGGACTATAGGGCACTTAAATCTTGGGGCCTGCATTATCCGAAGTTGATCGTTTGGTATGGTTACATAGGGTGTTATGCATGTTGGGTACTGCACTTAGACCCTATAAACCCTAAACCCTACTAAACAAAGATTGGACAGTTTCGGGCTGGCTGACTTGGGGGTATTACTGCTGATCATTAAGAAGCCCTGTGCTAGCACCGTAGGTTCCGGGTTCATGGATTCCAGACTCCTAACGTAGGAACCTGATGAAGAAACCCTGGGCTTAGAAACCCAGAACAGTAGGATTCATGTAAGGAGCCCTAATAAAGGCCCAAGGTTTCTTAATCAGGTTCCTACAGAAGATCGCAGTGCCTAAACCCTAAACCCTGAACAGTGTTTTGTTGTAGCGTCTGCACTGTCTAAGCAGTGGCAGAAGCTTAGTTAGGAGCCAACTTGGGCAGACGCACAAAGAAGGCCGTCAACCTAACTTGAAACAAAAAAAAGAACAGCTAGGGCCCTAGGCCGTAAGTAGATCGCTCCTGGCCTTCCTGGCTAACTTCCTGTGGATAGGACCAGAAACAATACATTCCACGACCCTAAACCCTGCTAGCCTAGTCTAGGGGCTTCATTAATAATGACCTATACTATTTTGGGGGGTTCCTTATTCTAAGTGTACTATAATATACCCCCAAACCCTATTCCAATTATTAAGGGCCCTATAGTACACCGCAGCCAGGAGTGAACTACAACCTGGCCATCTCAAGAGCAGATACGGCCCTTCGATACCTCCTTGCCCCCTACGAGACGATTGTGCCTGGAGAATGCAACATAAGGTCCTTCATGGCCACGCCTCTGCTAGCGTCTGTCTACCTCCATGCCTTCATTTTGCATAGTAGTCCGAAAGTGTTGCAGCCTTCTTGTGAACTTGGGTGATTTACCCCAACATCGGCGCTAATCAAAGAGCCCTTGTAGCAACTTGGCAGGCACTGCAGTCCGAATCGAAGAGGTTACTTAGCGAGGCCGAATAGGGACGAGATTGCGGTTTACATTACCTACACGAGCCTGGCTAGACTCGAACATTCTCCCGCCTTATAGGACTCAGCCCCATCTGTGAACCTCCAAATGAGTAGCTGCAGATGCTGAGTGTTGAATTTCAGTGATCGAAGCCCAGATCTCTAAGCTCCAGGTCGTTGAGTCCTAGTCTGAAGACCTCGGCGAAATCCTTAGATGCAAAGCTTGTCAGCCTTGTATGGCGAATCTTTGCAGCAGTACAACAATCCCCCCCCCATACTCTAGAATCCACCTGAATGTATCCAAGGTGAGCAGATCTTTGCCCAACCGGCAGAAAACCTACAACATCGAGCTCTTCTGGCGCGTGCTCCAGTCTGAGAAGCAGTCTGAGAAGTCTGGGCTCCTTCCTTTTGCAGGATATTGCGATTTGGATATGAGATTTTGATGGTTCAGGGGTGTTTATATTGGGTTCCGGGACCAAGGGTTTAAGGCGTGCAGTAATTTGTTATCGGTTCTGGTCTCCCTCCTTTGCGTTCGGCGCAGGGGCTTTGCTTCATGCCTACCTGAGCTGGCACACTCGGCTTTGTGGCATTCCCCCTGAACCCTAAGTTTACGGCAAGTTTAGAGTTCAGGCTCCCCGTCCTTAGGCTCATCGTTTCGCAGTTGCTACGCAGTATGTGGTCCGGGACCCAGCCCTGGGGAAGACTGCAAAGAACTTGGCACATCGGAACCGGAGGACATCTGAAGCAGCCAAGCCCTAAGTATACGAATTGTGGAGACAATATGGATGAGCCGATGAGAATGGAATTTCGGAGTGGAGACCATATATTGCCCTAAATAAACCTCAACCCTGCGCCTTTATCTAAAGAAGCGTATAGACCCTACATAGGTTGTGAAGCCAGATCACCTTTGAAACCCGCCACCCTGAAGCCTAGGCCTCTACCCTCGGCAAATAGAAGCCAGGTCATCTTTGGTCAGAAGTCTCTCCGAAATCTCCGAATGCCCATCACCTGCTTCGTGACGGCCGAGTCGACGGACGATCGGACCTCCTGGCGAAAAATCCAATACTCAGAGGCCGCACCCCCTTGTAGGAGCCATAAAGCAAGCCTTTAAAGGTACCCCGATTTGAACCGACAAAGGTTTGAGGGTTTTGGGGTCGAGTTCTGTTCAGAGAAGTGGGCCACAGGTTCCCTTTGAGACTCAAGGTGGGTTTGTTTAGGATTTCGGTATGTAAACTTTTCATATTGCTGGGATGCAGACAGGCGTTCCAAGTTTTGCTGTGGTACCCCCAGGTCGTTGTAAATGCATTACATGGGTCTTGGATTTTGGGCAGCGCATTGGGGTTTAGCCCCTGCAGGCTGTAAGGTCGGGGAATTTTTTTAAAATACTATGTCGCAAGTACCTAAATATGTTGGGTACGGCCCCCACTCAGTAACAGTTGGATAATATTCATAATATAGATGTATACGGCCCTTAACAGTAGCCCTATTATAGACTGTTACTGTATGGGGGCCGTACCCCAAAAAATATGCATAAACTGCATACGAAGAGCGCCCAGGTACACTTACATTCAAAAAAGCCTCTGACGCTGTAGCACAATATCTTGAGGTCCACGAGGGATCTTGGTGGGAGGATTTCGATTTGGTGTTGCTGCGAAGTATTCGATGTGGTGGCGCGTTCGAGAGGGCTTGGGTGCATTGAGCTTGAAGCTACTGGCTTTGCTGGGGTCTGGGAACCCTAAACCCTACCTATAGTCTCGGTTGTAGTTCCTTGTTTTGGTTTAACCAATTTTACATTAAGGATCCTTAAAGGTAACCTCAGGAAGGAGCTACAATGGAGACTATAGGTAAACCCTCAACCGGTTTAGGGTTTAGGGTTTTCTGGTCCTGACGCCCGGCCAAGATAGCATCAAGAAAGTCGGGCCTTTGATTGCATTTCACCAGAGCCAGGCACTCTTAAGAATGGAACAACTAGCCCTTGATATTGGAGGAGCTAAGGAGCCAGGGATGATGATCATTCCGATTTAATAAGGAGCTAAAGAGCCAAGGGAACCCCAAAACCACTGGTTAGACAACAATCCTCTCCTAAGCTCCCGCCTCAGCTTTCCCTTGTTGATGGCCCACGCCTGCATTTGCTCTTCAGGAGCACCAAGTGTTGTTCAAGTACGAAGTGCAGATGGAAGACACTCTGTCGCAGAAGGGTGGCAGACGATACGAACGGGGTTTAGGACTCTGACGACGGCCTCGAAGGTAATCATTTCTGATCTGAAGCCCATGAGATTCACCCACAGGTAAGCAGGATATGTAGTCAAAGCTCAAAGCCCATACGCGCGAAATCTTCACCTACAGTTATATAAGCAGAATCTCAGTCCAAGCCATACAACCCAAGCACAACATGTAACGGACGGGAAGAACACAAGGTTTGGCAACCCTGTAACTTGTCTTTCAACCTGCGCCCTCAAGCTTAGGCTGGCGGGGGTTTAACCTACGCGTCCGTGATCGGTCCATGTACCCAAATAGCATACACATATTTTGGCCGGGCTAGTCCCTTGATTGTTTTTTGAGGCCAAAGCATGTGATATCTGAAGACATGCGCCCTAAGGTTTAGGGTTTGGTTGCGGTGCAAGGAAGCCTTCAGCAACCAGTGCGCTTGGAATCGCCGCCCTGACACTTGGTTGCTGATGTTGATGATCTTGCCACCGTAAATCGTAGGTGAGTGTTGGGAACGGGGGGATCATGGTAAGCATTGCTGAAATCTACGTCTCGCCCGGAAGCAAACCCGAGACCCAGCTGATGAGCTCTAGGTTACAAGTCCGAAAAGCAACCGTGCCAGTTCGATAGAAGTCTCCAGCACTACATGTCAAATCCAGCGCACTCTGGCAGAATGGAAGCGAAGCTACTCTGACACTCTGACATAGCATAGTATCGTATCGTAGCGTAAAGCCGAAGCTTCTCCAACGGCAATCTATTGTGGATTTGCTTGTACCGTATATCACCATTAGCTTGAGACCCTGTGCAGCATGGCAATGATGTGTCCATCCCAGCATAAACGCAAGGCAGACTGTTTGGGATGCGAGTGCGGCGTAGTACACAGAAACTCTGGAAGGACGCCGGAAGCGTGAGACCCGAAAAGCGCAAAACTCTCCCGAACCTAAACCCCTAAACCTTAAACCCTAAACCCCTAAACCCCTAAATCCTAAACCCTTTTCCCCTAACCCCTAAACCCCTAAACCCTAACCCCTAACCCCTATAAGCCCTACGCCTGAGGCCCGAATCTCATAAACCCTGGATCTGAAATCTGAGCACTGAACACCACCCTACAGCAACCTTATTTTGGGGGTTCTTATAATAAGGATCCTACTATTTAGGGTCCTATATTAGGGTCCCCTATTTTCGGAAAATATAGTAAACCCCATAAAGTTGGAAACCGGATCAAGGCCAAATAGTGCTGGGGTTCCCTATGCATTACTCTTAAGGACTGAGGCTAAGAGGTTTCCAGCTTTTGGGCTTCTACTGTGAGCCCTTTGAGCCCCGAAATCCTCAGGAGTGGACGATTCTTCGACCTCCTCTCGGCCTGCAGGTGACGGAGGTGTCATCCGGTTGTTGATGTTTTTTTTTGGGGGGGGGTGTGGTGCATACACTTTGTTGACTTGGGATTTCCTTAGAGTTGTATATATATATACAGATATACCATGCTGAGTCAGAACCGAACCAAAACCCGAAATCCTTTGTTCGGGCATTTCGTTGTTGTTGGTCCACGGCTTTTTGGAGAGCTGGCATGTGAAGTTGCGCGACGAAGCCCCGTACTTTCTCATCCTAAGCCATATAACCGAAAGCCTACAAGCCCTATAGATGCGAAGCCCTACTGTACTGTATGAGCAGCAAGACCCCACCTTCCACCCGAGCTCCGACGTCTCGGAAGCCCCCGATCCCAAGCCTTTCGGCTTAAAAAGCGGGTTTAGGGATGGAAGGGTTAGGGTTTAGGGTTTTGGAGGTTAGGGTTCAGGGCTTCTTGTTGGTCGAGGGTGCAGGAGTCCTGGCCAGGATGGCTAGGAGCTGTTGCCCGTCACTGTCGCAAGAACAGCATGCCAGGTCCGAATGCGAGCGCCAAAAGTCTATGAGTCTATAAGTCTTAAACGCAAAGGCCCCTAATTCAGGAACAGATTATATAAATATAAGGGTGATTCATATGATGATTTAGCCCTATATTGCTTGCTTCAGAGGTATTGAGCTCTCTGGGGATGGGCCCATGCCAAGAACCCTAAAGGGAAAAAACCGAAACCCTACAAAAAACTCTAAAACCCTAAAGCCTTAAACCCTGAAGCCTAAAGCCCTAAAGCCCTAAACCCTAAAGCCCTAAAAAGGCCCACGGCCAAGCACGTCGGCTGTTCGGCTTGCAGCTAGCCGAGACGGTGCCGGAGCGAGCCGCACAGGTGACTCCGACCGGCCCTGGGGATTTGGAGCTTCGGGATCGTGTGAGCGCTCCATCAACAAAAATTAGGGTTTGGGGGTTTAGGATTTAGGATTTAAGGGCTCGCTAAAGGGATGTATAAGGGTTTAGGATTTAGGGTGTAAGGGTTCGCCAAAGTTCGCTAAAGGGATTTATAAGGGTTTAGGGGTTTAGGATTTAGGGTTTAATGGTCGCTAAAGGGATCTATAACGGTTTATGGGCTTAAGATTTAGAGTTTAAGGGTTTGCGAAAGGGATCTATACGGATTTATGGGTTTGAGGCTTCTGCAAGAGAGACCTCGTCCAAAAAAAGCTCCTGCAAAGGTGCCTTTGGGTTCCTTTAATGTACAGTAGAAGCCAGAAAGTTGGAACATAAGTTTAGGAGGATTAGTGCTAGGATCTCTTATCCTTTACTTTAAGGGCATGAGGATACTAATGTTCCTACTTTCTGGCTTCTACCATAAGGTTCCTAGGCGGTGTGCTTCAAAAGGCCTTTTAAGGGTTCTATGCTGTTGGCGCTTGTGCCAGGATTCCATAGGGCATTTCCGAACCTAGGGAGCATTTGGCTATCCCAAGTTTAGTTATGTGAGGTAGTGGTTTAGTCGAGTTCATTGTTTAAGGCTGAGTTATAGAGGGTTGCGGCTTAGTCGGGTTTTGGGGTTTCTGAAATATTGAGGGCCGCATCCAAAAGCGCTATGCCAAGGACGTCCTGGAAGGACGTCCTGGGTTGTTGGATTGCTTAATCAATCATGCAGGGACATGCCGAAAAGCTATCATTGAGTTCTCTAGCGTTTCCCTTGTTGGGGGTTGGTATTTGCTTGTACGGATGTCATATAGTTACAGAAACAGGATGGGCTCTGTGAAGCCTGCGCCGCCTCTAATTCGGCATCAGGGGCAGGAGTCGGGGTACAAGGGTGCAGAAACCCTAAACCCTAAGCCCTAAACCCTAAACCCCAAACCCCAAACCCTAAACCCTAAACCCTAAAAGGGGTATGGGAAGTTAGAGCAGCTGTTGGGATTTATGGCTCGTGTCCTGGTTCATGATTCTCTTTCCCCATATGACACGCTGCTGCATCGCTGACAATTGAAGGGGACCGTCGCGTGATTTATTGTACAAATGCAACAAGTGGTCGTGGGCTTGGATCCCACATTCCCTGCTATAGAGACTCGGAGCATGCAAGCATGGAAGCATGCTTCGCACGCTCAGCGAATACAGCGCCCGGAAGTGTAACTTCCCGACGTCTCAGAACTGAACTAAAACTAAGATGCCCAATAGTACCCTTGTTCGCTTCTTGTAGTCCTAGATTCCGTATAAAGTTACCCAATACCAAAACGGGAGCCCTTTTTATTCCTAGGTTAGTGGGCATCCTAGAAAATCTCGGGTTAGCTGTCTAGTGGCTCGAAGCGGTAGTGAAGCGGGCGTGGAGGCTCCCGGGCCGGGTGGATAAAGGTTTTTGGGTTTAGGACGGGTTTGTTGGGCGTGGGTCTTCAATGCTCTAGAGTCTGGCGTCGCGTCGATCTGCGAAACCCAAAGCCCAAGCCCTGACATCTTCGAAGCACTCTCATCTCATACAAGTGGGAGTTTCCGAAAATAGGGGGACCCTAATATAGTACCCTAGATAGTAGGATCCTTATTATAAGGACCCCAAAATAAGGTACCCTAATTTTCGTAAACTCCCAAGTGTACAGCACCGGAGAAGAGTTATCCTCAACCCCATAACACGGTAGGATCTTGGGAAACCCGATGCAGGTTCCTGTGAAGGAAGGGCCCTCTTTGGCGGCCCCTATGGCGACGCTTCGAGTAAGCGTTCAAGTAACCCTGATTGAACCCGGAAAGGGTCCCCCCGTTCAAGTGACCATACTAACCCTGAATACAACCTTTAAAGAATCCTCAAAGAACCCTTAGCTGAGTCCCCCAAACCCTAGACTTAAGCCCTCATGTTAGTGTCTGAAAGAGATACCCTTCTTCAAACAACCGCTTACAAAGCGAGCATTGTCTGAAGGCAGCCACCGGATCCAAGCGGGAGGCTGCAGCGAAAAAGAGGGCAGGAGAGGCCTCCAAGGAAGCTTTGCAGGCCCAGGAGCCGCAAAGGTTTTGGGTTTAGGGTTCCTGCAAAGGGTTACTATAAGGGGACTATAAGGGTTCCTTTAAAGAGCTCTATAAGGGTTTAGTTTAGAGTTTCCGGAAATTAGGGGGCACCTTATGTTGTGGTCCTTAAGATCAAGACCCTATTATTTGGGGTGCTTTTTTTTAGGGTCCCCCTATTTTCGGAAACCCCCATGTGGACCCGTCCAGGGCTCAGGTTCCAGGTTTCGGGTCCAGGGTCCCAGGCAGGGCAGGGTAGGGTAGGGTAGAAGGGTAGGGTTGTAGGGAAGGGTAGGGTAGTAGGGTAGGGCAGGGTAGGGCAGGGTAGGGTAGGGTAGAAGGGTAGGGTAGTAGGGTAGGGTAGTAGGGTAGGGTAGAAGGGTAGTAGGGTAGGGTAGTAGGGTAGGGTAGAAGGGTAGGGTAGTAGGGCAGGGTAGGGTAGGGTAGGGTAGGGCAGAAGGGTAGGGTAGTAGGGTAGGGTAGGGTAGGGCTAGTGTAGCTTCGAGGGCTTCTAGGGTTTTAGACTAGTGCAGTGTCATCCTGAGAACTGTCTGCATCTTGAAGGAGGACGATCAGGAGGCAGTTGAGGATGACGTAGAAGACGGTGGCACGGAGAAGGACGAGCGTGCTGATGTGGAACCGACCTCCGAGGAAGTCGCTACTTGAATGAAATCACGTGGACTCTCAATGTCTCAGGCTTCTCTGTGTGTGTATATATATATATATATATGTTTGCTTCCCCCCCCCAAAGATCCGCACTTTTTGGCGTTATTCGGAAAGAACCCCCTCAAATAGGACACAAATAATCCGAAAGAGCACTTCCATTCCACAGCATTGTCTGAAAGCCTTCTGTTCCTACATCACCTACAAGACCATATATATATATATATATATATATATATATTACCATATATATATATATATATATATATATATATGCAATATGTGTGAACCCTCATGTACGTCTTTATGCATAGGATACACGCGTGATGGACACTAAGGATAAACATACACGGGGAGGAATATACGAATACAATCAAGCACGACTACACTTCTAAAACGAAAAAAACAACGACAATGTGGTGTCTTGACATCGGGTGATCGGGGATGGAGACAAACGATGGCACAATGATCGTGACGGAGCTGGCGATGCCGCGAAAACGATGATTATGATGGTGTTGAGTACGAAGATGTCGATGGTGATGTCGGTCATGAGGATGACGGTGAGTTTTAAGGGCGCGTACCACAGACCCATTTCAGTCATTGTGGCATGTGGATGAAGTCCGGTGGTTCTCTGAGACTCCATGTTTGAGGACTGGGTCTCGATATGTTGCTCTCCTCACCTTGAGTGCCTGAGGTTCGGTAACCGATGAGGTTGTTGGAGTTGTTGGCTCACCCTCACCCGAGCTTCTGTATGGAGTAGGCAATGTGGCTTGCAATCGCCATACGGTGGTGCATGTAGAACACGACTGCGCTGCTATCCAATGTGTCTTCGCAATGCGTCTGCGCAACCCAATGCGTCTTCACAATGCGTCTGCGCCACCCAAAATGCGTCTTCACCATGCGTCTGCACCTGCCAATGCGTCTGAGCCTTCACCCAATGCGTCTTCACAATGCGTCTGCGCCACCCAATGCATCTTCACCATGCGTATGCGCCTGCCAATGCGTCTGCGCCTTCACCCAATGCGTCTTCAGAACGCGCCTGCACGTGCTTTTTTTAGGCCTTTGTTTGACGAACGCGTGTTCGCAATGCGGATGCGTCTTCAGGTCGTTTGCCACACTCCCCCAAGACGCGAAGCAAAGACAAAGCAAAGCTTCGGCAGATCCGTTTACACTCCACGTACCCATACAGTATATACTTCGACCTTAAGATACCAATACAGAGGCTATTCTAAGGCCAAAGTATACACCATGCGGACACTTGGAGCTTTAGGGGTTGTTGTAATGCACCAGAGACAATGCTGTTTTTTGGCGGCAGCAGTCAGCATGCGTCTCAAGCATTGTGGCTGTGAAGAAGCCGTCATTGATCAAAATCGCGACTAAGCCATCTAGCATCGGCTTCGACACAAACGTGGCTAGGCGGTCTCACTGCCCGACCTACTGCAGGATCTTCCGCATGTACCACGTCAGCAGAGCACCCGTGCACGTCCAAAGGTCCTGGCCACGGTGCCAGTAGTCGTACTGAGCGGACCTGATGCATGCCTGCATGTATGCCGAGCCCGTCTGGACATGTTGATTCAACCTCAAACGGCTCTTGATGAACTTCCAAGAGCGGTCGACGATCTGCGTGCCAACCTTGACAGTCAGCTTTCGCCCGGTGGGAAGAGTGATTTTCTTGAGCTTGACGTATGTCGGCTGCTGCCACGTCCACACGCCACCGACCTTAACCCGCTTCTTCTGGTGGACGACTGACCCGTGGTGTACTCCACGAACCTTTTGCTTGTATGCTTTCGCACTGTCTGTGTGTAGAATGATCTGCTTGTCCTTGAGCCACTTGTCTGCGATGTTGCGCCATTCATCCTTCCGAATAGGTCCCGGCCCCGGCGATCTCTTCTTGGTTAGCCTTAGATTCAATTACCCCTGAAGAAGCTCATTACAGTTGGTAACATCAGAACTGCTGCCAAGAAGCTTCGGAGAGAGACGAAGAAGAACGAGTGAGGTCGGCTTGCCTCGCTGCACCATTCCGACCCACTGTTCCCACTTCATGTTCCGTTCTGGTACTTCAACCTCATCTATGGGAACGAGCTTCTTGTCGAAAGAGGTTTCGTCCACTTCCACATCCTGCCAGGCGTTCTTCCTACCACCAAAGACCATACCGGCTTGGACATGCTCCACATAAGCTTTGCGAACAAAGGCCAAGCTCTTGTGCAGACGCTCCACGACTTTGTGGTTGACTTGGGTTACGAGGTGGATACTACTGGATGGTACGCCAGCAAGAAGTAGAAGCAGCAGACCCGCCTGGAGGCCAAGCGTCTGTCCTTCTGGTCCCCGGGTTGCTGAGAACAAAGGGTGCAAGTGCTGCGGGGTGATAAATTTGTGGCAATTCCGCCGTCGGCAACGGTAGCGTGGAAGCCCCGAGTCTCTATCCTGCAACGGGCCCACGATACCCTGTGTGCAGAATGGACAGCTGGCTCCTTCCCAACTCGGCAAGAGGCCATCCCGCATGAGAAGCTCGATGGCCTCCTTCTCCGTCAAGCCTGCAAGCTCTTGGAAGGTCCGCTTCCATTTAAGCCGGTCAACTCGAGGGGCCTTGTCGCCGTCCCGAACATAGGGAGTCGATGCCCATGCCTTCCCTTGAGTTAGCTTGGACGCTGGCTTCTTCGTCAGCTTCTGCTTTAGAGCCATGCGCATCTTGCCCTTTTTGGGGCATGGAAAATTGCGCACAGGCTTCTTCTCCAACGTCTTGGCCATGGCACGCCCGTTCGTGACAGGGTCGTTCCGGGCAGCTAGCACGCGCAACTACTGTTTCGAGCCTTGAGGCACATCTTGGTTACAAATCAAAGCAGTCAAAGCAACATGAAGCTGCAACATGTCTGCAGAAGGCGCTGGCCATTTTGGCTACGACGGTGTGTCGTTGCACGGTGCACAGGCGCTACTAGTGTCAGGGAGGGCAAGACCGAGGATAAAGCAAAACTATCGGTCCTGAACTCTGCACTGCTGCAGAGCAGGCAATCCCTACTCGTGCAAAAAGCGCGCCGCCTCCTCATCGGGAACGTTGTCCCCGTCATCAACGTCCATCTCATCGCCGATCGAGTAAGCCTCAGTCTCCTCAGGCTGCTGCTCCGGCTCAGGCACAGGCGCTGCGGACAAGGGCTCTTCAATGATCGACTCTTCCGCTGCAGTCGCAAGCTCCTCTGGACACGCCGAGGAGGACGGCATAGAAGCTCCATGGCCCAAGGAAGTCTTTGAGGTCAAGCGGCGCTTCGGATTGTTGCCATAGGTGAAGCTCGTCGAGTTAGTAATGCGGCGGCGGGGTTGGTCGTGGCCAGCTAGCTGTACAGAGAATGGCACTGTTGCGGGAATGTCATTTTCATCAGAAGAAGGAGAAGACGGAAGATGCCGGACAAGTGCTCTGCGAGGAAGTAGGTGCTGTTGGATTTCGTGGTCGCACTTTTCCAAGTAAGACTTTATGTGCCCGGCGTCTTTCATCTTTTGATAGGCTGCTTGGATCATGTCCTGCTCTCGCTGGACATGGCTTGCAAAATCCGGGTCTTTGGATGAGTACCCACTCTTGTAATCCGAGAGGAACTGCTTGTCGTGCGGACCAAGTAGGTCAAGATGCAGGTCGTCGCGTTGAATGCGATGCACCATGGCCTCAGCCGATTCAGACGGGAGCCGAAGGTATAAGGCATACTTGCCAAACACGAACACCACCGCCCTCTTCAAGCACGCCATGATGTCTGCATCCTTCTCATCCGGGAACGTGTGGCGCATCAGGCACAACAGCTCCTCAGGCTTGATGGTTGTGCGAGAGTCCGCTTCCGGCTCATCGGCCTTGGCAAGATGATTTCCTGCATACAGGCGTGGCTGCCCCCGCATGAGCTTCACATCATTGTAGCGTGCACTACAAGTCTGATCCTCTTCTGCTGTCAGGTATGACTTGAGGTCCGCGAGATCAACCTTGTTGCGATTTGGATCATCCAAGAAAAGAGCTTCCCCCGGAACAGGAACTCGCTGTCTGAAGTTCTCTAAGGACTTGTCGCGTCTCCAGGACGGTACTCCTTCAACACCAAGTCTCTTGAGGTGATGTCGGCCCATCGCAAGACCCATGACAATCAAGGCCGGTGTTTTGCCTACACCCGGCCATCCTATCATAATGACGCCGTGGAGGACCATGAGAGGGTAGATCATGGGAAGGAGGACATCCGACAGGAAGGGTTTCATACTGTAGGTATGCAAAGGAAAGTCGTAGCATGGTGATGCACCCGCAATGCCGCGGGATTTGTTCACACACATGTTGCGGACCTTGGACTCAGGCCATCCGCTTATAGGAGACCCTGAGCCTTCCCGGATGTTGCTGAGTATCCAGAAAGTTTGCTCATTGCGAGCATCACCTTCTGGGGCGTTGTCATTGATGTAGTCTATGCCTCTGCGGAGTTCTTCATCTTCTGGCGCCCACTGTGCCGTCTGAGCACGACGTATTCCAGGTTGCTTTTCTGAAACATTGTTCCAAAGAACTCGAAACCCAGGCAGCCGTTGCAACAGGTGTTGGATGGCCTTCCGCACAGAGTGTGGCCCCGACTCTGCTTTGTAGACAGGAATATACACATCACCTGTGCATATCTTCTTGGCATGAGGCATGCCCACCTTCTCGGGGAAGTGAAACATTTTGATGATGTTCATGGTGCCGTCCTGGAGGTTGTGGATGATGACCCCCATCTTCGCGCCCGGTGGGAGTTGTTCTTGGACACGTAGCGAAGGAGGAAGATCCGTGAGCTCACCCTGCTGTATCAGTTCACCCAACCGAGCAAGTCCACCGTACTCCGCTACTTTCATATGGACGTCAAAGATCAGCGTAGTGGTTTTGACACCGTCACATCTGCGGCAGGATGCCGACAGGAATTGCTGAAGTGAAATTGCATCGTCAATGTCGGACAGGTGGCCGATTTGGGGAAGTGGCAGTGACTGGAACTGCCATTCCTTCCCAGCAACCTTCGCAATCACGGAGTCCATGAGTTCTGCCATGATGACGTGCGTGTCAGTCCTTCAGCAGTGTCTAGTGACAGGTCAATGGAGCTTTGCACAGAGCCAACGCTTGATCAGCCACGGGGGTTGTGTGGTGTTACGAAAGCACAGCTGTCCATGCAGTGCGCACGAGCAACCGTTTTACAGTCAAACTGCTGCTTCGTACTGTTGCGTGACCCACAGGATGCTGCACAGTAGGACAATATGAATGATAATTCACGCGCTGCCACAATGTGTAAGAACGGATGAAACTCAGCAGAAACGTCTATGCAAGACGAGGCATCTTTACAAGAAGCGTCTATGCAAGACGATGCATCCTGACCAGAAGCGTCTATGCAAGACCACGCATCCTCACCAAAAGTGTCTATGCATGACGAGGCATCTTTACAAGAAGCGTCTATGCAAGACGAGGCATCTTTACAAGAAGCGTCTATGCAAACCGAGGCATCCTCATGAGAAGCGTCTATGCAAGACGAGGCATCATCACACGAAACGTCTATGCAATACGATGCATCCTCACAAGAAACGTCTATGCAAGACGAGGCATCTTTACAAGAAGCGTCTATGCAACACCACGCATCCTCAGGAGAAGCGTCTATGCAAGACGAGGCATCATCACACGAAACGTCTATGCAAGACGGTGCACCCTCAGAGGACACGCCTATGATATCGGCACAAGGCTGGCATGATCTGGCATGATATTCATACATGTTGGCTGCACTCATGTCGTGCGCACAGCCAGCGAACGAGCCATCGTTTTTCATCCGCTGCCGTCGTCCAACGCAAGAAATGCCACATCCTCTAGGTGTAGTTTAGCCTCCAGCCAAACCCACATACGAGATCATACGAGTGACTGCTCCGTCACTGGACTGCCACATCCTGTGTGTGCGGCTCAGCCTACCAGCTCGCCGTGGCTGTACTGAATGGCGCGGAGCAACTTGTAGCACAGGCGACGCCTTTTAGGAATGTGAAAGTTCGTCTCCAGCTGCTCAGTCGTGAATGTCCACATGTCAGACCAGCCAGTAGTCCACTGACTAGTGTCTGTCTTTTTGATAAGACGCACCGTCGACGAACACACAGTGGAGGAGGAGGAGGATGAGGAACTGTCGTCGTCACTGCTGCCGTCCTTGCGATCCACATTGGTGTCGTGATTGGTGTCGTCGCCATTCGCTGTGATGAGCTCCTTTGGGTTGTCCTGGTCATTCGGGTCCTCACACACCTTTATGTCGTCATTGGTGTCGTCGTCCTTGTGGCCAATCTCCCTGACGGCATCCTCAATTGGAAGGGGCTGTGTGCGCGTGGGGTCTTCTTGAATGCTGAGCTGGCACGTGGCTGCAGGGGACTTCTTGCTCGACTTTTTCTTGGCCTTCTCGAGCATGCGAAGGAGGAGGCCATCAGCTGCCGGACACCAGGGTTCACCCATGCCAACCTTCATGTCCAACTGTCTTTGAACATAGTTCATCAGGGTGCGGAGACTGTCCTTGGACATGGGCAAACGGGATTGGTGGACGTTGACCTTGTCATCCACAATCGCTTGCAGGACAGCATTGTCGTTGCGAACGAGACTGTGTACCCAAGGAGCGGATGTGGTAGCCGATGCGGAAGAGGAAGGCATGTTCGCTGTTGTTGCGCTGGTGGTAGGCGTTAGCCGCATGCAGATGCTCCCGTTGTCGAGGGATGCGACACCCGAGAAGGTCAGCTGCGACATTTTGGAGCGCAGTAGTGAAGACTACTCGGATGATTCAGGCCAGACTTGCGACGGGGCATCGGCACATAGAGAATGACATGCAGCAGTATGCAATGTGATACTACGACTACTACGACGACGACTACTACTTTACTACTACGACATATTACTACCACTAACTGGTTAGTTCTATTACACGTGGCATGGGGCAAGGGCTGTTGCCGGCAACACATCGGGTATTGGATCTTGGATAGAGGCCTTAGCCCCGGTACAAACCGGTACAACCGGTACAAGTTGTACCGGTCTTCTCTTGGAACCTTGGAAGCATCCCCCCGGTACCAACCGGTACAACCGGTACAAGTTGTACCGGGGGAATCCAAGATTCCAAGATTCCAAGATTGCTGCGAACTCTTTCTCGGAATCTTGGATACCGGAGCCCATCCAATTCCAGGATTCCAAAAAAACTCCGCTGCAATCTTGGAATCTTGGAATCTTGGATTCCCCCGGTACAACTTGTACCGGTTTGTACCGGGGGGATGCTTCCAATGTTCCAAGAGAAGACCGGTACAACTTGTACCGGTTTGTACCGGGGCTAAGGGGCCGAGGCCGGTACCCACTATCTTTGGAGCGGACTTCGCCCAACCATGTATGTGTGTGTGTGTGTGTGCGTGTGTGTTTGCTAAATGTTGTGGTCTTCACGTAGGAAGACACACATACAGACGACATGAAGAACAAACAAACGGGGATGGCACACGAAGAGCTCGAAACAGACAGAAAGCGTGGATCTTTGGGGGGGGGGGTACCATATGTTTGTGTTGCTGCTGCCATGATATGTTGGGCTCGATGGGAGCAGCTTGAATCAGCAAGCAGCTGTCTTCTTGCAACTTTTGGACGAGCTCGTCCAGTCGGCATCGTACATGATTCCTCGTGTTTTGCTTGACCAAAAAGCCGACGATCATCGACTCAAGCTAACCAAATTCAGCACCAGCCATAAGCACCGGTGGCTGGATGGAAGTTACCAGCGCCAGACCAAGCCGTCATCCCTGAAAGAACAACTACTCTTACCCATTTGTCCGAGGTCCGCTTCCATGGCGCTCCGAGGAAAGGGTGGGACCGCTACTTTCGAGGAATGCGCTGCAACGCAAGGATCCCGTCCCTGCGCAGGGGACCGTCTCTACGTGTTTGTGAGGTTGTAGTTATTTATGTGAAGTGTTACCATGGAGGCCGGAGTACTTTGGGGAGTGCTTTTCTTTCAGGCTTCTTGTTATTGCAACTACAGCAGCCAAAAGACCTTTCGGGTTATTCGGAGGTCAGTATTGGGATTTGCTCACGGTTCAGATACGCACATACATACATACGTACATGCATACACACATAGACAGATGGACGGACGGATGACACGGACGGATAGAGAGACAGACAGACAGACAGACAGACAGAAAGACAGACAGAAGACACACAGGCACATACCCGTACACCTACACATATCCGTAAACAAACACATATACCTGTACCTATGCATATACATGCACATGCACAGCACATTTGGCTCGTAGAACCTTCGGGATTTCGGATTCGAATCTCGCGGCTTCCTTGCATCGAAGATTTTGGATTTTAGATGCATGCATCCGACTAATTAATTACGCAGATGTGTGTAGACATAGATATACATACAGATATAGACATTTAACGTTTGCTACCAGGTTTCGGGCCCCGTTCTAGGTTCTTAGTAAGCATTCAGGAACTGTTGACAAGGGGAGCAGAAACTCAGAGCCACTTCCCACATAACTCTGTACTATCGTAAGCTTCTTAAACAGACACCCACTGGCAAGGGCATCAAGGGCTGACCCAACATGAAAATGTTAACAAACCAGCATTGGCTAGCAGCCCGATCGGTTTGGTGGCTGGATGGGCGGGTCTTTATGGGAGGCTCAGAGTGCCCTGATGGTACCCTTCCGGTGCCTAATGGGGATTTGGAAATGGCTTTGTAGTCGAAGCTCTATGTCCACCAACTGACACGGCCTAAATGACAAACATATGTCGCAGAAAACACACATTGAGGATCTATGTGCGGTTAGGGTTTAGGGTTTCAGGGGGATCGGGTTACATCGTAGCGAAAATGGCACGAGCTGAAATCGGAATACTTCTAACCCACAGCTCGGATGAGCATGGTTTCCGGAAGCCCTCGAGGCCTCGTTGAACCGAGGCTTATTGCGTATATATATATATATATATATAGATACATATACCTACACACATATATATATAGATATGCATACATGAATATATATATATATATATATATATACATACACGTTAAGAGACCACGGCCTGGTGCTGTTGGACCTACCACCTGAATCCGTGCACTTTGCGAGCGTGCGAGTCGCAACCATAAACCACAACGCTAAAACATCAAACTTGAAGCCCTGAGCCTTAGAGGGAACCAGCACAACCCTCAGCCCTGCCTTCAGGCGCATGCAACCTAGCTTGTTGATGCTTTTTGTATGGTTCCACTGTTACGATTTTCTAGTAGATGGCATCAAAGAGGCAAGCTTTTGCAGGGGTCTAAGGCAAACTTTTGGAACTTGAAGAACTAGAACCTAAGCCTCCATGCCTAAACCCTCCCCCCCTAGACTTATCAGCCCGAGAACCTAAGCTCTAAGCCCTAAGCGTCTACAATAGCCCTAAACCCTAAACTCTTAACCCTAAACGTCTATCTTGGCCTAAGAAAGAAACCTAAACCCTACTTGCTGTTCGCAGCTGGGAGGAATGTCATCACTTGGAAGGGTCAGGAGCTCGGATGCTGTGCAGGCGTCAACCGTTTTAGGGGTTACCTTAAGGGTTTCAATGATGTAACATTTAGGGTTTAGGGTTTAGGTGATAGGGTCCTGAATAATTTGAGTGGGCTTTCAAGTCATAGTCGTTCTACAAGCACACAATAACGAGGAACCCCAAGATGTATTCAGTATTCAGGCTTCAATATGTTAACGTTGCTCATTCATGTTTCTTATAGCTGGCTCTTGCCGGAGGTTTCGGATAAGGGTTGACAGGGTTTCTTGACATGGGTTTGAGATGGTTTGAGGTTCGAGTGACAAGGTTTCTGCATGTTCTTCGGCGCCTGGGTCGGTTGAGAGCCATGCTGCTTGTTCATGACATCTCAAGCCCAAGGCTAAATACCTCGCAACCCAAGCAGAAGGAGACCGACAAGTGATTCAGCTTAGATTGTACGAATGCTGAAAGGCTACACGATACGGGGCTCACCATCCCAGAGAAATCTCGAAATCTCTCGGGGTAAACCTGAAAGCAGCCTCGTGCCCGAAGCCTTGCACTTTACAAATTAAGTCCTAGACGTTAGGCCCGAAATCCCTGTTGGAGAGTTCGCAGGCCTCTTAGCTGCCAGTCTTCTGAAAACCTAAAGCTCCAAATCCACCACCCCTGAAGACCTGAATCCACTGAATCAGAAAACCTGAAGCTCCATTACCTACACCCCGGAGCCCGCAATCCCCATGATAGTACGAGCCATTGATATTGGAGGAGCTAAGGAGCCAGGGATGATGATAATTCCGATTTAATAAGGAGCTAAAGAGCCAAGGGAACTCCAAAACCACTTGTTAGGTAAGAGCCGAGAACCTGCTCGCTAAATCCACGATATTTGCGAGGTCGAGGATCTCTGCCGGAGCCCCCGAAGACAGTGCCAAGGTAGGGTTGAGGTTTAGGGTTTTATGGATTTCGGGTTTCTGTCTCAAAGGGGAGAAGGAGGGACCCTTAATACGGACCCCTAGGTATATACCCTTAATATAACTATTATATACCCATGATATAGCCCACTATAGGGTAGGGGTCCCCATGAAGGGTCCCTCCTTTTCCCCTTTGACTGTCTTATGGTTGTAGAGTTCAGGGTCGAGCATTCATTTATATGGGGTTGAGGCTCCCCCGTTATTTGCCGTTTGCCATTCTCGAGATCAGTGCCATGGGTCGTTGTTTTTTTTTTTTTTTTTTTTTTTTTTATGGTTGTCGTTTCATGTAGTAAAAAGTCATATGAAGCACTGCGAAACACTCTATGTTGCCGTCGGGCATAAGTTTGTAACTACTGTACTGGTTGTTGTCCATTGTGTTTGGTAGAAGTACCGTCAAAGACGCACGTGCTTGATTCTGCTGTTTAGACTGCTGCAGCACGCCATAACCGTAGTATCCACCATGACGATAGCAATATTAACCAAAAGCAGTTCATCTCAATCAGCACTCTAGTGCTACATTCAAACCTGCACCGCAGCCATCAACCCACACCCCGGCATCAATTTGGGTGGTTGTCAAAATTAGGGTTTCTTTTGGGTACCCTAGATATTCGGTGCCGTATTATAATAGGGATCATAAGGGGACCCTAATTTTGACAACCACCCATGTCACTGAAGTCAGGGGCTAACCCAAAGGGTCCAAGTACTAGTATAGTATATACTTTGGGGCCCAAATACCTACTAAGTACCTACTATAATGGTATTTGGACCCTTTGGGTAAGAGTGTTGGGCAGGCTTAGGGCTGCTGTATGGAGTTTGAGGTGAGGGACATCGGATTTTGGGCTTCGGGCTTTGCTGGCACATTAAATGTTCTATACAGGAGCACATGTGTATAGATACATATATATATATATATATGTGTATATGTACACACACACACACACATATATATATATATATATATTTATATATACATATACAATATATGCACACAAGTACAAGTACATTACAGCATATACACCGTTTCAGTACACATGCACCTACATAAACATTTACATATGCATTTACACATATCTGGTGCCTTCCCACTTCCGAAACCCAAACCCGACAGTTCCGGTTGCTGGCTGCTGCCCACCAGTGACGAGGCAGCCGTTGCAGTGCGAGGCTGAGAGGATTTCAGGGGGCTTAGGGCTTCAGGCTTTAGGGTTTCCAGAGGCTTTTCAAAGTTACGTTTCTGGGGCCCTTAAACACATAAGCTATTTGGGCTTAAGTTAGGGGCCCTAAAGAAATTGCAAGAGGCATGGGCCTCAATGGGTTGTGCGGGTTTCTCTTTTGGTAATAATTGTGTGCTGGGCTGAGCTGTCCGAGTTTTGTTTGAGTTTTGTCCGGCTTCTCTTTTGGAAACCGTTTCTGCTGGACTGCGGGCTCTGTGTTCTGAGCTGAAAGGACATCTTCTTGCGCATGTCCGTCTTGAGAGTTTAAGGTGTCAGGGCTTTGGAGATAATAAGGGCTTTCGGAGTTAAGGGTTTACAGTTTAACATAGGGGCTTGCATAATCTTGACAAGGTCTTGGGGTACAACTATATAGGGACTAAGGGAGTGCATATCTACAGTACATATATACATATATACAGTATGGTCATGATGTTGTTGATGGTCACGCTGCTGGTGATGATGATGATGATGATGATGGCGATGGTGATGGTAATGATGAGTCACTAGCATAGAAGTCACAGAGGTCGGAATAGTCAGTAACAGTACCCGTGCATGGTCCGCTATGATTGTACGATGGTTACTTTATTAAGGTCTCTGGTCTACCTCTGGAGCCCAAACCGTAAACCGCGCCATACGGTTAGATTCCAGTTGCTGTGGTAAATGTAGCAAGTCAGGGTGTCAGCATATAGCGAATTCATTGGGCCTTGCACGAATCGGGGTGCGGCGAGGTCTGTCAAGATCTGGGTTGGGGTTTAGGATTTAATTGGATATATTGTGGCCGGAGCCGTGCAAACAGCAGTGTTTGCAGTGGCTGCAGTTGTGAAGCCTTGCCTACCTTCTGCGAGTTGCGAGACCTCAAGCCCCAAACCCTGTATTGCCAAACTCTAAAACTTTGGGAGTGTGAGCGCCGAAAATTTTGGGGGAGTGGAGGGATATTGAGCTTGAGGTCCGTGAGGTGTCTACACTGTGGCAGAAGCAGGTAAAGCCGGTGAGAATTTGTCTCGTGTGGAGCCATGAGTGTCGGTCCTCTGAGTTTGAGAATCCCAGGTGGTAGTGGTTGTGAAAATTATGGTCCCCTTTTGGGTCTTTATTATGATACGCCACCTATTATTTTAGGGTACCCAAAGGGACCCTAATTTTGACAACTACCCAGGTGGTAGTCGTGAGCTGCAAGAAGCTGCTTTTGAGAGTGTGCTGAGCGTGTCAGGGCTTTGGGTTTAACCCTAAACCCCCTGGCCAATGGCCTTATAGCAGTTCAGATGGATGGGCAGCTGTAAGAAGGAGATCAAGAAAACGCCCTAAACCACCCATGTGCCCCTTCGCTGTACCAGGAACCTCGCCAGGCATGTCCCACTGTCCCAGTTGTGAGTGCTGAAAGCCTTAAACCCTGAATCCCCAAAACCCTAAACCCTGAAACCCCTAAACCCTATAACCCCTAAACCTTAAGCCCTGAAACCTATAACCCCTAAACCTTTAAAGCCTGAAACCCCTAAGCCCGAAACTGCAAATGCGAGTCTTGGAAGCTGAGAGGTCGCCCAGCAGCAAGATGTCTTGCGGGGCATGGGCTGGCGGATTGTTACCTCGGAGGTGGAGGTCGGGGCCCTATATCAAGACTGCTATTGGGCTCTGGATTTCGGGTGTGAAGTTGTTACTGTTATTGTAACTGCTGGGTCTTGGCAGACTCGGCTCACCCAAAAGCCTCAACATGGGGTTTAGGGTTTGGGGTGTTGGTTTTCGGGTTAGGGTTTTTAAGCCCTAAACTTCAAGGGATTTAGGGTTTTGGGTGTTGTAGGGTTTTCAGATCCCTGAACCCTAAACTTCAAGGGGTTTGGGGTTTAGGGCTTGGATTCGGGGTCTATAGGTTGTGTTTCTAGTTGAGTGTTCGCGGCATTCTGGCGGAAGGCCCTCTCTCGTCGAACTTGCCAGCATTCGTCGAGACTGCTGCTCGATGTTTTCGACGCTTTCCTCTCAATCGTACAGGGAACTCCAGAAAGTTGGAATATGGGTTCATGGTAGGATACCCTATAATTTACCATAGAAGGGTTAGGATAATCATATTCCAACTTTCTGGCTTCTACTATATTAGGTTTCTATCGAGACTCGAGCCTTTTACCTTAAACCCCAAAGTGCACTCGCACAATCGAGAAGTGGAGGCAACAGACAAGCGTGTTTGCGGCTCAGGGTTCTTCCCTTGCCGGTTTGGTGATTTAGGTCTCCGGAGTCGGTCTAGAACCCTAAACCCCTAAATAGGACCCCTAAACCCCTAAACCCTAAACCCCTAACCCCTAAATAGAGCGCCGAGTGATGGGCTTGGGAGTTCGTGGGTGCCCTGAACGCGAACTACGGCTGATGATATAAACCCTGCATTGCCCATAATAAGGAATGTGCCATAATTCCCATAGTTTAGGGTCCTTAAGGTAACCATTACCTGAAGGACCCGAAACTATGGGAATGATGGTATATTCCTTATTATGGGTAATGCAGGGTTTTTATCATCAACCGTATCAAGCCTTGGCTTCCTAAACCCTGAGATCCTCAACCGCAACCTGTGCCGTCTCTATGTGGGGGTTTCCGAAAACCTTATTTTGGGGTCCTTAGAAAAAGGATCCTACTATTTAGGGTAGTATATTAGGGTCTCCTATTTTCGGAAACTCCCATGTCATTTTGAAGCACCAGTCGCCAAGACCACTAGCATGGGCAGTGGACTCATCATCCTCAAGCTTTGGACCAGATCTGGGTCATGTAGAGGGCTTAGGGTTTAGGGGTTAACAAGTAGGATGGTTATCATCACTTCGGTCACCATCACGAATCTGAGGGCAGCAAGGGAGGACAATCATCCGAAGCAGCATACCTAGAAACTTGAATGATTAGTAAGTAATACGACCAGTTGAAGTTTCTTATTGTACTCACTCTGCCAATGCTAATAGTCGGGTAATCTGCCCCAAGACCCTCTTCTAACTATGACATTGCAAATGGAGAATGCGACTGCCGGACTCAGTGTCTCCGAGAGCAGCTCCAACCCCCGAAGCCGAAGGGTCCTATGTACTGTTATGGGGGATACTTCCCTAAGTCATAATAGTAATTCTTAATATGGAAACCCTAGATTCTACTATACTGGTACATAGGACCCTTTGGGGAAGCCAGGTCCTACGTGACCTTGGCAACAAAGTGCGTCTGCAGGACTTTGCGAAGGCGATCGGGAAAGCCAGTAGGTTCCTGCAGAGCATTGGGCTTGTTTGATTTGACCGGGGTCTTGGTGTAATGATGCTCTCGTAAACCACATAAAGGAGCCCTGGGGAATAGTGTGGGTAGTTGATCAGGCCCCTATATTACTCAGCAGGATTTCCGTGAGAATCCCTTCCTTCAGCCGCCTGTGGTCGCACAAAGTCGTTTCGGAAGCCGGGTTTTTGGATGACAGTTTCGAAATCTAAGTACTTGCGTTAATTGTGGATTTATGTTTGCCCCGCAAGTTAAACCCCTGTGCTGTAGCCGAGTCCTTTGTATGAAGCTGGAGTAAGTTGGTCGTAAGGCGCGTGTACGACAAGTTGCAGGCTTGAAGGCTCATGCTGTGTTTCTGCACAGTCGGCTTCGGTGACAATGGCTTACATGGCCTGTTCCCTGTAGGAAGAAGGGGAGTAACACGCTAGCCGCCGGCCTGATAAAGTAGCTCCTTTTTCCGACGCGAGAAGCCAAACCACAACTCAAAGAGCCCACAAACCAGGAACCCTATTCCGTAAACTAGGCTGTGAACCGTGAAATCACAAACAACCCTAAGCTTTAGAACCCTGCACCTGTAGTCTTCTCACTCAGTGAGTAGGGAAAGTATCCGCCGAAGAAGTGCCCAACCCTGAACCCTTGACATCCCCCAGCTTGAACCCTAAGATGTAAAGAAGCAGAAACCACCCCTAAACATCCCTGAGCCTTAACCTGCCCTACTACTAAGATGTGGGAGTTTCCGCAAAATAGGGGACCCTACTATAGTACCCTAAATATATAGTAGGATCCTTATTATGAGGACCCCAAAACAAGGTCATGTGAGAGATGCACAGGCACATGGACTCTCTGGCTACTTGCGGGAAGCTCAGCGGCTGCTAGCATGCTGGTCTTGGTCGCAGCGTCCCAACAGTGTTAAAGGTTTTGGGCTTATTTGGTCCAATTGAAGATATTTATGAAAGTCTGAGAGCATGTGCCAAGGTTCTGTTCCAACTGATAAGGGCCCGCATATCGGAGTTTGCAGTTTCGACCAGAAAACACTTACAGAACAAGTGGAGGAGAGAATCGCAGGCAAAGCGAGTGGAACGGCAACAGCAGCCAGAAGCTCAAGCTAGAGCAAACCCGACCCAGGCCCCGCACGTCTCAGATAGACAGTTAGGCTCTCCATCATAGATTTAAAGTTCAGGGGCTGGGGTGCTTGTTATTGCTGCTGTGGAGGCGCGAATCCTCGAGCGGCTGCATGTTGGGCTTCAGAGCTCCACTTAGTAGTACAGTACGTAACCTTAAACCTTCCTGGACCATTATGATCCCTGTCTAACCCCAAAGCTTGACCTTTATAGTTCGCGTCGGATACTGGGCAAGTCAGTTCAGAGCTTTACGGTCCTCAAGGGTTCGTCCTACTTGAGTTCAGGCTCAGAGCTTGTTGCCGTAAGGGTTCATGTACCCATATATACCTGGGCCCTAAAGTACTGAAATAGGGAAGTCTACTATATGGGAGTTTCCGAAAATAGGGGACCCTAATATAGTACTTCAAACAGTAGGATCCTTGTTATAAGGACCCCCAAGATAAGGTACCCCTATTTTCGGAAACTCCCATATGAGTACATGGACCCTTGGGGTAACCTTCCGAGGGCTCTCGGAAATGTCCTCGGGCCCCAGAGTCTGGCCTCCTGTGTCCCCTAAACTTAGGGGTACTTCGAAATATTTTTTATTTGTTGGTTATTATAATCCCTAAGAAACAGCTACAACTACATTTTTTGCTAGGGTTCTAAGTTCAGTATAGTAAACTGGGTTTAGCCCTAAACCCGAAACACCCTACATGAACCTGAAACAGTTAGCCAACCCCTGACAAGTACCATACTATGGATCACCATGGTACCCATAGACGGGAGTACTTTTGTTACAGAACCCCACAGTACCCTGACTATAGATAGATCACCATGGGACCCATAAAGGGAGTCCTTCTATTATAGAGCCCCATACTTGGAGGATCATGGGACTTAGTAAGTAAGGTTATAAGTACCTTAATTGGGGTTATAAGTAATTTTAAGTATAGCTACCCTAATTACAACCATTTACTAAGTCCCATGATCCTTTAAGTAGTTCCCAAAAAGGCTTCTCGGAATCTGTCCGGAGGCCACAGCGCTTCGACTCCCCTGCGAGTGCCAGCTACCCCTGCATTCTCAAGCAGGCCACCTCTCAGAGCCGGGGAGTCAGAGCAAAAGGGTTTAGGGTTAAGTAAGGATTTATAGGGTTTGGGGGTTAGGGTCTACCTGGACCCCAAAAGCATGTAGAATATAATGGCCTTTCGAAGGTGTTGTGCCATTATGTTGACTACTTTTGGGGGATGTCTTGGTAGGCTTAGTTTAGGTTCACCTGGGCAACAAATTCAAGAATCGACCAGAAGCCGCGGCGGTTTCTCGGGTGTGTGAGTCCAGCGTCGTAAGAGGTTGAGGAAGTTCAGTTGGAGGTTTCGGGCTGCCACATGGGAGACCATACTGTCGTGGCCTAAATATTTTGCTACCACTTTTTTTTGGGGGGAGGGGTCCTGGTTATAGGTATAGTAAAATGAGCCCCAAAACCATATTCTCATATCAAGGACCCTATATTTTTCTTTCTGTCAGTCTGGGTTGAACTTTGAACCTTCAGAAAGGCGGATGCGTATTTCGTGTTGTTATCTTTAGGCATCTTTAGGCTCTACAGTAGAAGCCTAAAAGTTGGAATCCCGATAGCCTTAATCCTTCAAAGTAATGTATAGGGAATCTCAGCTCTATTTGGCCTTAATCCGGTTTCCAACTTTATGGGGTTTACTATACCCACCAGCAAGCTCCATGGGACCTTCTCATGGAAAGCCGGACTATTGGGTACCGTACAGTGCCTGAATGCACTCAAGAGTGCCTGAATGCACTCAAAGATGCAGGTACGAAGTTCATACATGTTCTGTCAAAATGCATTTGACGCACTAGTTCATAAATTCTCTGTCACAAATCATTTGACACACTGAATAGCTGTATAGCTGAAATCCCTGCCTGGAGTTCCGAGTTGCGAGAGTCTAAGCCCCATGCTTTACCGTTTACAGGATCCTTGAAGCCAAAAAAGCCTAAACCATAAAGTCTAAACCCCCACTCTCATGGAACCGGGTTCAGGTATTCGGTTCTGCTCAGCCTGCCAGTCTTCAGTTCATGGTTCTTCTGTACAGGGGGTTAAGGTTGTTCTGGGTGAGGTCGATTTGCACGTCTTGGAGATTTGGGTGATATGTCGCGGAGACTGTCCACGTCAAAATGAGCCACAGCTCCTGGCAAGCTTTTAGGAAACACACATGTGAAGAAGATTGAAGAAGTGTTTCAAAGAAGTGTTTCAGCATCGACCAAGAGACAGGCACACTGAACATCGATAACTCCTTAGAGCACACAGAAGGATGGGAGCCGCATGTCTGTGTAGATGTTGCGTAATGCGGTCGCCTCCTCGGAAGCGAGAACCTTCTGCATGGGTGCATGCATACATGCTCACGTGCACTCTTGCACATGTGCATGTAGATAAGAACATACGCGTGTACTCACCACGTAAGGGTTTTCGTAGACACGTATTCGTACATGTGTACGGACAAACATGCATACATGCGTGAATGGAGGCATGCTTATTTTATTCAACAGCATACGTCAACAACACAAAAACACACAGTCAGGCACATGGACGAATGCAACACACATTCATACATATACATATGTACATACATACCTATACTACAAACATACATAATTACATACATGCATACATGTCTATATATACAAACATTCTCAGTCATACATATACACATACTCATACACAAAAATGTCCATGTCCACACGTACACACACACACACACTTTTATATGTATATATATGTACATGCATACAGATTTTTGTTCAGGTATACATATTTGTATTCATAGGTTTTGTGTATCTATTCTTGTGTGTGCTCGTTTATGAATGTGTATATATATACATATATATATATATATATATATATATTTACTTAGAGACAGAGAGAGAGAGAGAGAGAGAGAGAGAGAGAGAGAGAGAGAGAGAGAGAGAGAGAGAGAGAGAGAGAGAGAGAGAGAGAGAGAGAGAGAGAGAGAGAGAGAGAGAGAGAGAGAGAGAGAGAGAGAGAGAGAGAGAGAGAAAGAGAGAGAGAGAGAGAGAGAGAGCGAGAGAGAGAGAGAGAGAGAGAGAGAGAGAGAGAGAGAGAGAGAGAGAGAGAGAAGAGAGATCTATAGTTCTATCCATGTATCCGGACAGAAAGGCAGCCAGACAAGCAGATGCTGTGCTAGGCAGAGCCCAGGACACAACTGCTATGCACAAGAAAACCTTGTCCCACAGGCATATGCACAAAGGATCCAAGAATGTAGGATATAGTACGGTTACTATCGTCGGAAACACCAGTATGATTTTGGGAAGTATCCCCCATAAGGGTTCCTAGGACCCTTTGGGATGCGCAAAGAAACAAGCCAATGCTTCATTACAGTGCGAACTGTGAGAAAGGATCATGTGTGCGGAGGTTCACAGAGAACGAAAACTCGAATTCCGTCGGCTCTAAACCAGGCCTTCGGCGAGTTTGGCAAGGAGCCTGTGCCTTCTAGAGATTTGGCACTGCCCGGTTCTTCTCGCTTCTCAGATGTGAGGCTTTACTCTTGTGGTCTCGATTTGGGTTTAGGGTTTAGGGAATGCTTGGTTGTAACCGGGCTGCTGGAAAATGAGGCCTGCTGCAAGAAGGGAATTTTTGGTCTTGGAGGGTTTTGAACTACAGGTTATGGACTTCAGCAGTGGTTGTGATCCTTCCAAGGTCCCGGCCAACCGAATGCTTGGAGCATGTGTGTCAATAGGTACCCATAGGCTCCATAGTAGTTCCCTTTTGGGGATTGCTTTAGAGGATTCTAAGTATGAGCTCCATAAAGGAACTACGATGGAGCCGATGAGCATCTGCGAAGAACAGGACAAGTCGTAATACCAACAGCCGGCAGCTTCGCAGTGCTTTTGTCCGGAGGAGTGCCGCATCGTGCATACGCCGGAAGAAGCGCAGCAGGCACGGCCACGGGTGAAATCACCTGTCCAGGACCGGAGCAGATTTGATGTTGGGGGCCTCATGGTTGAAAACCGGAGCCCAGTGTGGGATTTAGGATCCAGGTAACATAGGGGCCTTAACTAATAATTACCAATACTACTTTCGGGGGCTCCTTATTATAAGTATAGTATCTAAAGACCCCTATGTTACCGTTGAGGCTTCATGCTTCCATTCGGCCCCCTGGAGACTTGCTGTCGGGCGAGTGTCTGCTTCACAGGTGTCTTAGACTTTGAAGTCCATTGGGAAAAACGGGAGAGTACCATGTGTGGCTGCCAGAAAGGAAATCAGCAAGTGACAACCGAAGTATAACAAAGTCATATCATGAACTGTGGACACCAGCTACGACTTACGACTGACTGGGGAGGTTTGATAACTTTAGTAGGTGGGCAAAGCTGGAAGTCGAAAGCGGGCGAAAAGATCCCGGCTGTAGCACCAGGCAAAAAACGCTTTAGAGCCGACTTCCCTATCCAGAGCCAGCAACGTAAACCCATCATAGAGTCCACACTTCTCAGACTCCTTGCGAGACGGAGAAGGGTCGTTCAGACAAAAACATCATAGAAATAATTCTAAAACCTCTATATGCTCAGAAAAAAGGAAGTCAAGACTCCCTAAACTTTCCTAAACCCAGACCCTGGTTCCTTGCCTTCAGGTCGCTCCGCACGGCCTGGGCACGCGCTGGGTGATGCAGGAGCGGTTCATCTTAAACGGGTCGGGAAGGGAATCAGGCAGGATATGATGTAGGGGCCAAAATAATTCACCAGTAATTAACCCCAATTCTATTTCTTCTTGTCAGCAAAATGGGCCCCAAAACCGCATTCTAATTGGTAAGGCCTTTATATTGCGCTGGGAGTCTTGAGGATGCAGGGTTTATAGTGTTTAGGGTTGAAGGGCTGTGGGTTGTGGTGCATTGCACCAACATCGTGTCACCCTGAGCCCTCAACCTAAACCCTATAGGGATCTAAGGACTCATATATTAAGGCTTTTGGGCCCAAAGCCCATACTATGTAAGGCTTTTGGGCTACTTTGATCCCCAGGGAAAGGCAAGATGTTTTTCAATCTTTCCAGCCTTCACAGTGGCAGAGCCTTTTCTGTGGGCAGACCCCTTGCTCTTGGCCACAACAGCCAACCCCCAGCTGCAGCGGGGCCAGGAAGGAGGCTCCTTCAGGCCAAGTTACCATAGTAGGGATCTATAGTAAATAATCTGGATTCCTTCTTATGGTAACTGAAATTAAGTCCCTAAACCGGATGCCAGAAATGAGTTTGTGAGAAGAAGGGTGGCTTGACGACTGAGGATGCCAGAACGTGTTGCTGTGCCTTGCCGAGCTCCGGCTCGAAAACCAGAACTCGGCGATTGTAGAGCTTGTACGAGAGGAATACTGATCCTCAACAGTATGAAAACCCGGCAGAGATCGAGCGTCATGTTCCCGACAAAAGGCTACAATGGACCACTTGAAAACGAAATCTTGGCTGGCCTAGAACGAGAGCTACACACTGGAGCTTCGGCAGCCGAGCAAGACGGCTTCGGCATGCATCGGTATCTACAAAAAGCGCCAAAACCACGGCTAAGGGCTTGACCCTGCGGATCCCAACTGCGACTGGATCGAGGCAAGGCTTCCTAAAGGACTTCCCTTCGTACAGGGCCACAAGATGAAATTACTAGAACTTCTTTGTGGGAGCCTACAATGCGGTTAGTTTAGCAAAGTAGGAGAAGCAAGCCGACCTCTTGACTCTTGACAACTTCCGTTCCGGCCGTTCGCGATCCAGCTCCAGCAGCAACATCGGCGAAGTTGCGTGTGATGTCGGCGAAGACAGGCAGCTGTTGACCACAAGGAGGAGCCGGAAGCCTGCATAAGATCTCGCGCTGAGCTACCGACAAACGGAGAATCTTCGTGCGACCTCTCCCAGTCCTCGCTGCCAGTGTTTACCCTAAGGCCCCAAAGTAGTTCCTTTTTGGGGTTCATACATAGAATCCTATAAGGTAATCCCAAGAAGGAACTACTTTGGTGCCTATGGGTAAAGCCCGTCAGGCACGAAACTCTGAAACAAAGTTTAAGCCTACACGCTAAGCCCACATCCGAAAGTGCTCTCTACCAAAAGAAGCCGGACCTGAGCGGCAAAAAAGGGATCCAATCAACAGGCCGTCAACACATCCCCCCCAGATCTGTGGCACCGCGGTCGTTCATTGCACCTCCGAATGTTTCATCCACTAGGCTTGACCGTCAACGCCCTACAGACGTCAGCACCCTCTATTTGCTCTCCTGCCGCCTTAGACGCCAAAATCCTAAACCCGAAACCCCAAAACAATCCCAAAACACCAAAACCCAAGACCCAAGGCCCCAAAACCCCAAGACCTTAAGTCCGAATGTGAGCGCCGAAACCCAAAGCACCAAAGCCCAAAAAGCGCAAACCCAAAACACTCCAAGCCCCCCCCCCCCCCCCCCCCCAAATGAAGCCCTGGTCCTGCGGGGAGGAACTGATTCGCGGGCGGTTCGAGGCGGACATGGGTTCAGGGGTTACTGCATCTAATCTTGCGGTCTAAGAGACCCATAAGCCTCCAATAAGATCCATAAGCTCTTGGTTTCAGTCTGCGAGGATGCGTTTCCAGAGTAGTGGTACGCACCGGGTGGATCCCATGGAGCCCCGAAGCAAAAGAAACGATCTCTTCCGAGTGGTGTGGGGTTGTAATTACATCGTAGTACCGTACCAGTCGTCGTAGTAGTCGTAATGGCTGCAGTAGTAGTCGTAGTCGGTCGGCATAGTAATGTTGGTAACTAGTAGTTAGTAGCAGTAGCAATAGTACTTGTACTAGCACTAATCTCAGAACTACTACCTGCTATAGTAGTGCAATAATGGATCCGTAGTAGCCCAGTAATGCTACAATAGTGAGTGCACATGTGCACGGTAATGTGATTGCAGCTAGTTACCCGCGGGAACATGCCATGACAATATTGAGAATCGTAAAAGCAACTGATGATATATGAATGATGACGACCTGGACCCCAAAAGTATGTACAATAATAGCCTTTTTTATGGGTTTTGGGCCGGTATTTCATCTACTTTTGGGGGTCTAGGGAATGACAACAAATAGAAACCCAGAAAATGTCAGTGAAGCAGTCGAGGGACCGAGCCTCTGCATGACAGGTGTCCACCACGGTACTGGTGGATTCTGGCCAGATCATAGATGAGATTAGCAGCTGAGCCTGGGTGTGCACGATATGATTGCTGGGTTGTCCTTTGGGATCTTTTTTAATTAATTTCCCCTACTATTTTGTAGAGAACCATAACAGCGAATAATTTTCAAAGGGCTTAAAGGACAACTCAGATTGAGACACTAGCCAGTATCCATACCCCACCGAGAAGCCAGCCCTTTCCGGAGCAGCAGAGCTCAAATTTTCGGTCACTATGGCGAAAGTAGTGCCTGTCCTGCTGAAGGGTTCGTAGAATCTGTGAGGCTGCGGGGCTGCCCGCCCACAGAACCCAATACCACTTAATTCAGAAATATACCTTGAATCGTAATATGAAGCCCCCTAAAACTTAAGGTATATTCCTGCATTACCTAAACCTCCCAAAGTAAATAAAATAATGGCCCAATACCCATAAAAAGGCCATTATTCTACATACTTTTGGGATCTAGGTAAGGGGTATTGGGATCTCTGGGCCGGTATCCGAAAAGTCGGGCAAGCCCCGAAGGGGCCAAGGGCAATTCGTCAAAATCGTCTCCGTCCCTGTCAACGATTGGGGAGTCACACCCAGGGTTCCTCTAAATTAGGGTCTATGAGGGTTACTATAAAGGTTACTAAAATTAAAAGAGAAAAAGTTACTATGATATAGGCGCGTTAATAATTAGAAGAGGGTTTTGGGGCCCATGATACTACAATTATACTAAGGAACCCCCCCAAATTGGTGATGGTTATCATTAATGCCCCTATAGTAACAGGGCGTCATAGTACTTCCACAGGCGTTGTAGCCTCTGGGCTCTTTTCCGGTGTTTGCACCGCGCCTTTTTCTTAGGAGCTTCATAGTATAGGAACACGGGACAATGGGGGCTGTGTTAGTGTTTTCACCCGATGTCGATGCCAAGCGTAGCCGACAGCCAGAGGTTCGTTGGTTTAGGGTTTACGTGTTCCAAGGCTATGAATACGACTCCGAGATCTACGTCTGGCCACGCTGCCGTCGTGTTAGCAAACGTCTGCATTCTGTGCCGGAGGACACGATTTAGGGTTTTGTCTCGGGTCCTGGCTGCAATTCTCTCCAATTCGATTGGATCCAAGAGAACTGTGCCATGCCGAAAGTTGCACACATGTCAGTAGTTGTGTGGTTCGCGCCGTGACGCTTGAACCACAGCCACAAACCTTTAGATCGTGGGCTGGGGTACCCAACACGTAGGGTTCTGACGCAATGCCTTGGCAGCCAAAGTATACTAATGTAGGGACCTGATCAAGAAAGCCTGGGCCTACAACTCCAAAATAGTAGGATTCATATAAGGACCCAAATAAAGGCCAAGGTTTCTTAATCAGATTCCTAAGCGGCGCCCGAATAACCAAAGCCCTTTCTACACCAGTAAGAAGCAGTGAGATATGGGAGTTTCCGAATATTAGGGGTACCTTATTTAGGGTCCCTATAATAAGGATCCTACTATTTAGGGTGCTATATAGGGTTCCCTATTTTCGGAAACTCCCATATGAATCAGGAGGCAGGAAAGGCTGTGGAGTGTGGTCCTCTTGTCTCAGAGGCAGCCTTACCCAGACCTTCCAAAATCCTTTACTTAAGAATATACCTTAAATCATATTAGGGATCCTATTATAATTTAAGGTATATTCCTTAATTAAGGGATTTTGGAAGGTCTGGGTACATGAGAATCCCAAAGCATCCCTGCAGATCGGAATCTTGGAGAGAGGAGCACATGCTCGTGTTCCAAGAGTTTCTGCGGCAGTACCGCGGCATCTGCAATTTCAACTACAAGGACTCCGGGGTTTGATTATGTCCAAGTAGTTAGTAACAATTTCGGAGTTTCCGAAATAGGGGACCCCAATATAGCACTTGAGATAGTAGGATCCTTATTCTAAGGACCCCAAAGAAGGTACCCGCTATTTTCCGAAACTCCCATTTGCCACTCTTCCAGTTTCTCTTGCTCTGTGATGGCCTATACTCATATGGTTTCCAGTCGCCACATGTTGAAGTGTTGTTTCATGTGGATGTTCGAGCTCGACGACTGTTTGCCCCGGGGTGCGTCTGGAAGTTGCAAGCCGTCAACACCTAGAATGAGGCTTTTGTGGATTTTCAAAAATGCTGACAAAGAATTGTGGGACTTGGCTTCGAATGCCCTGAATGCTGAGTTGATGATCCAACAACAGGCCATAAGTCCTACGCCTCTATTCTAGAACCCTGCGTCCCGAATCAGACTAATCATTTAAAGCCACAAGGCAAACCCTCACATCACAGAACTGCGAATCCTTAGAGAGTTTGGTTTGGTAGGCCTCGCGGATTTGGGCTGGCCTGGCTTGAAATTCATTGAAAGAGAGGTTCAACTTCTGCAAACTGAGTCTCGCATGTCTGACCGTGGTCGGATCCCTGAGACAGGAATCTCAAATTTGAAGCCCCACGCTCCAAACACCACCAACAAATGCCACAAATGTCAACAAGACTCCAAACCCCAAAAAGGCTTCTTTGGGGCTACCTTTATGGGCTCCTTCATGGGGCCCTAAACACCCAGACCTTCCAAAATCCCTTAATTAAGGAATATACCTTAAATCATATTAGGGATCCTATGATAATTTAAGGTATATTCCTTAATTAAGGGATTTTGGAAGGTCTGGGTAGTATCCCCCCCCCCCCCCCCGGGCCGGGGGCAGGTTCGCGAGTCCGGTCAGCTGAGCATCTTTGAGCTGAACACCCGAATTGGACACCCGGCTATATAATGGGTATATAATTGCTATATAATGGGTATATAATAGCTATATAAAGGGCATATACCTAGGGGTGGCTTGAGCTTTCTGCTGGGGCTGTTCGGCTTTAGTTTTTATTTGAGGGCTGAGGCTTGATTTGTTTCGGGGTCAGGGTATAGCGAGTCCAACTTGCAGGGTTTTCAAAGAAACCGTGGCATAAGGATAGATTATGGATTAGGGACTGTACGGGATAGTGTCAATTCGGCTACTATAAGGCTTTGGGGTGTTGGTGAGCTATATACAGAGCATTTTTGAAGTCTGGATGTACGGTTTTAGTAAGTGTACATAGTATAGGGCTCTTCGTGGTGGTTGGGGAGTGCATGTCACATGTCTAGTGCCGCAGTATGGGAAGGAGCACTTGTTTCCAAGGCCACATCTTCAACATCCCTAGCAGCCCTGCCACCTCCTTGATAGGTTACTATACCATGGTCGCATAGGACAGTAAGCTACCATGAAGTAGATAGGTCGGCTTCTGGGGTGGGGCTTCGAATGTAGTCTGGCTGCGATGTGGCTTTGGTGGGGGACTCTCCAGGATTTAGCGAGAAAGTGCGCTGTGGTCTCTATGAATGCTGTGTCAACGGTTTTGCAGATATTTCAATGCTGTTTTTATTCGGGCTTGGGCCTGCCTTTCGCTTGCCGACTGCTCCCATGAAGTGGTATTGCTGTGTCCAGTTGTAGTTCTAGTAGTACTTGCTTTCGTTGTTGTTGCTGTTCCTGTTACGGGCGGCGGCCGAAGACAGCAAGGGCACAAATGGCAAGCACGCTCTCAGGTACTGCGTGGATTCCTATGGGTTAGTTTCAGTTAGGGATACTCTGTGGCCATGGGTTTAGTGTTCAGCACTACCATCTTACCTTAACATGGTCCTGTGTAAGTCTGCTCCTACCACGTCGAAGGCATTGCAAGCCGAGACAAGCCGCAAGCAATCAGCCAATATAGGGGCCCAATAATTACCTATGCTATTTTGAGGGCTTCCTTATTCCAATTCTAGCAAAACGGGACCCAAAGCCCTATTCTAATTATTAAGGCCCTTAAATTACTATGTTCCATCAGGTTCCTATCATACGCGGGGTATCGTATTGCCCTAGTACCCCATTCTAATTACGAGGCCCTTGTTTGGCGTACGTGCAGTGCTCCGGTAGGCGAACAACTTGACAAAGTCAGATCTCACTTCCATCTTCTGGTTGCACCCGCCGATAACAGCTAAATCGTCAACCTGCAAAAGTATCACGAATATGTAGATCTGGGACTGCAGTACTCTATATCCTTCCAATACAAACGCATCCTCTGCGGACCTTCTGATCAACTTCAGTCCTGGAAGTTTTCTGAGACTCTCTGCTGCTTTCAGGGGGTGATTTGGCTGTGGATGCTCCGCGTGATCGCGCACGAGCGCTGCTGGAAAAGCTCGACGAGCACTTCAACTCGAATCTGGGCCAAGCTGTGGGGTGGTTGTGGATTACGGATATTACCGTAGAAGCCGGCAAGTGGTAAATGGCCCTACTTCCTACGTCCCCTGATTAAAGTATGGTTCAGTGTGGTGGGGCCTATACCAGGGCAAAGGGAGGCGTGCAGCATCCATAGACGATAGTTCTGTTGGGTACTCTGCTATGTAGGACTAGAATCCACATGTGTAGCCTAGCATTCGCGAAGAGAATGCCACATGTAAAGGATTCGAACTTCTGAAGCCAAAAATATATCCACTGTTTAGATACCAACGTGCTCTGTAGTGTGGCTTCGATCCAAAAAGCATCATTACCAGGAGTGTCGTTTTGGGCATCCTTCCTGGCCTCCGCAATGGTCAGCAGCACAACTCCTGCTCATCTTTGTTTGTTGACTCTGATGTGTTCGGGGTTCTTCCTATGGATTCTACTCATTCAACCTGATCCGTTTTGAGAGGTCTCCTTGATACGTGCTCGAGGTTTGCTTTGTCACAGTTGGGCAACATTTTACATGTTTAAGGGAACTTAAACCCAATAAGGAATAAACATGTACATGTTTAACCCTACCCCAACCGTGAACTAGTTTGGAGCTCGCAGTGACGCCGTCTCAAGTGTAGAGCTGAGGAGTTCATCCGAGCTTCTAGCCGCCGGCATGGAACAAAAAAGACGCCTTGGCGGCCTTGGCCGTGGTTGTGTCAAAAGTAGAGCCCCCCACCGACGAAATTGGGGATATATGGTCACGCGCTCCGCACCCCCCCCCTCCCCCCCAAAGGTCAATGGTCCGGATATAGGGTGGGGCGCCCCCCTCCCCTGTGGTGTGGGGTGTGGGGTTCCTCTTCCCCCTGTGGGTGGTTGCGGGGTTTTGGGGTTTAGGGTTTTAGCTTAAGCTTGTGAGTTTTGGGTTTACGGTTACAAGGTATAAGGCTTCGAGTCGACAAGGGCTTAGGGAGGATTTGCGGTGTATGCTCTGCTTTAGGCTTAGAGCCTGCAGTTAGGTGGGGTTTAGGGTTGGGTGTAGCGTTGCAAGTACAAGTTAAGGTTGCTCAAAACAGGGGCATGGCGTTATAGGGTTTACGGCTTGCTTGCGAAGGGCTTGCGCGTGAGCCCTGGCCGCCAGCACCACCCCACCATCCAGTGGCATCTCCAACGGCCCCCGAACCTTTTCCGCACACGCCAGCCCCCCCCCCCCCCCCCACCCCTATCAGACCATACCATTGGGGGGGGGGCTGGGAACGCCAGACGCCTGACCATATATTGGGGGCTGTCTGTGTCACTGTTGCCCGACTGAGCCGTAGTGATGTTGTTGGCACTGTCAGGAGTTTTTGTGGTTGGTTTAGTTCATTTAGGCTGTTTCATGATCAGTCTGCACTGCATGCTGCACCATTAACCGTTAACCTTTGCCCCCCCCCCCCCTGGACAAGACTTTCTTTCCGTTGGCAGCATAGCCAATCGCAAGGCGCACCAGCCCCGTCCCACTGTGAAGCTTGGTCTTCTGGCGAGCCTCGCTCTGACACTGCTTTCTTGGCTCTGAGAAAGGGATATCTCTAACAGAAGTGGACGAGATGGCGAGTGAACAACTGGCAAGTCTCCGCGACATGTTCAATCTGCCTATAAACCTCTCCCTAACTCCAGTTTACGTATTCCGGCTCCGGTATTATTCAAGCCGCAAGCCTTCTCACATCCGACCCGCTTTCAGAGCATTCCTCAAAAATAAATCCCAGAAGATGAGCCCTACAATACCATAGGCCATCAACACTCATAGGCCTGCTGTACAAGATTCCGAATATAGCAATGCTGATTATTTCCCTATGATCTCATGTTCTCCTGAAAGCAATTAGCGCGGTAGACGCCTGCAAAGCAAGACGCCATGCCGTTCGGCCCGTTGAAAGGGTCCACGCCCGAAGATCCTACTGACCTTTCACCGCCCGACGAACTGGCCCAGGTACGTGGGCCACTCCTTACGAGTAAGAGTAAGAGCTATGGGTTGTCAGATTCTGGGGGCTTAGCCGGTTTAGCTGATCGAAGCAGAACCGTTTTGTTCCACGAAATTTCGTTTAGTTTTGTTGCTTTGAGGCTTAGGCTTAGTATGGGAGTCGTTTTTTGGCTTTTTACCGTCGTGCCACTTGAAGACGATGCCAAAAGGCAACTTTCGAGACACATCCGGCTTATCTAGGGTGCGATAGTGTGGCGCTCGTGACCTTCTAGACCCCCTTATAAAGGAACCCTAGGAACCCTGTAGGCCCCTGTAAAGGAGGCAACGGAACCCTGGGAGGCGCTGTCCCTCTGGGCCCGGCACTCCTCGGGTGCTGCGAGCCGCGGTGCGCAGGCGGCCGCCTATGCGCGGAGACAGGCGAAGTGTGGTTTACTCAAAGGCCCCAGAGTAGTTCTTTTTTGGGGTTCATATATAGAATCCTATCAGGCAATCCCCAAAAGGAACAACTTTGGGGCCTATGCGTAGGGTTTCGGGGTTTCCCAAAACCCCCCAAACGTTATGGCCCGTACGAGTGGGTATTTAGGGTATATTAGAGGCGAAGTGTGGTTTAGGGTTTTTTTCTGGGTTTCCCAGCAAGTGTGGTTTAGGGTTTCGGGGTTTCCCAGCAAGTGTGGTGTAGGGTTTCGGGGTTTAAAGGCAACCCCCCCAAAAGTTATGGCCCTTAATAATGGGTGTTTTGGGTATATTAGAGGGTAGTCGGGGGGTCTAGGTCGGGTCTAGGGCTCTTGGCTTTGTGTACTACAGAGAAGCATTTTGTTTCACAGAGTTTCGGTTTCTGTTTCAGGGTTTCGTAGAGGATTGCAAAGAGCGAATCGAGATTTGCCAACCAACTGCGTCGTCGTGCTTTTGAGGCTGGGAAGTGTATGCACTGAGACGGAGTCTGTACATGGGGCTCTTGTTTCTAAATTCCAAACGGGTTTCAGCTTAAAGTTAGTTGTGGCATTGAATCGCAGAAGTCATTTGTCGCTGGATCATGGCCTTGCTGCTCGATTGTGCAGATTCCAAACTTGGGCCACATGTTTCGGACCCCGAAATCTGGACCCTTGCAGTGGAATCCTACAAAGCCCGAACCAGTGGGGTGCCTGCGTGAGGAGCCAAACCAGTCGGTTGGAGGCTAGCGCATTCAATCCCTACAGTGCCCTACAGTAAACTTTCAAAACCCTCCAAAGGCTTCGCAAATGTTGAAGTGGATGCCTGTATGGGATCCCTGTCAGGGTTGCTTTAAAGAGATCCTTCAAGGGCTCCTTTGATCGAAGGGTAAAAGGAGGGGGACCCTTAATAAGGCATTATAGGGTAGGGGTTCCCATTGAGGGTCCCTCCTTTTCCCCTTTGATTTGAGGGATCCGGTGGGGCCCTGAGGGCTTTGCACAAATTCCCCCGAGGCCAACATCGCCACGAGCTTGGCGCGTGAAGCTGCCCAGAAGGCCTCGGGTTTAGGGCGTTTTGGGCTTTTAGGGGTAATAGGGTTTATAGGGTTTAGGGCTTTCAGGGTTTATTATAGGGAGTATAGGGTTTATGGGGCTTATAAGTTAGAAGGTTTATAGGGTTTAGAGGGTTTAGGGTGTAAAGGGTTTAGAAGGTTTATGGGGTTTTATAGGGCTTTTAGGGTTTATAGGTGACAGGGCTTATGTAGGAATTGTATATAGTTACCATTACTATTTTGGTGGTTCCTTATATAGTTATAATATATTATACCCCAAACCCTATTCTAATTATTAAGGCCCCTACATTGGGGTTTAGGGTTAGGGCTTTGGGAATTTGGGGATATTGGGATATTGGGGTTTGGGGTTAGCGTTTCTGGTTTTACGGTTTAAGGTTTGGGAGTTTAGGGCTTTGAGGTTCAGAGTTTCTGGGTTCTCGCAGGGTTGCTACAAGGGTTTAGTATTTAGAGCGCTGGGGTTGTTACAGTAGAAGCCAAACAGTTGGAAGCCCCATAGCCTCAATCCTTAAAGAGTAATGTATAGGGAATCCCAGCACTATTTGGCCTTAATCCGGTTTCCAACTTTATGGGGTTTACTGTAGGGTTCGAAAAGGGGAGTTGCAGGACTTGTGAGGATTCCATTAAAGGCTCGATCAAGGCTACCATAAGCGTTCCTTGAATGGTTAACATACGTACGGTTTTGACAGGGTCGGCAGGGTGACTTAAGTGAGGGGGTGGACTGTAGGGTTCTCAGATTTCGGATGGGTTTAGCGTTTAAGGTTTCCATGCAAACAGCTTGAACCTTCTGTCGTTTTCCTCCAAATTTCAATCGTTTCCCGAACCGGCTTGACGCTCAAATAACGTTTAATGAGCAATCTTTCCGTGCCACCGCCGCGTGAGTGCCTTGATTCAGAAGTCTCGTGCTACATGCCGACATGCAATTCGCAGATTCTCCCTATGATAGTCTCTTAAAGTCCCCTGATAGTAGTCCCTACAACCCATATACCCCCATTCCCTACCAAGAGCCAGACAGAATTCGCAGATTCTCGAGCTCGACACGAACGAGTGCGTCCAAAACTACGAGAACGAGTTTCTAGGCCAGGATGGGCTTCGAATGGTTTTAGGGTGTAGGGGTTTAGGGTTTGGTTTAGGGTTTAGGGTTGGGTTTAGGGTTTTATGGTTTCGGGTTTAGGGGTTTAGGGTAATCTTTGTCGAGACGTTATGGGTCCAAGTAGTCCCTATTTATGGTTTTTGGTACCTAAAAAGGCCCTAAAGTCCTATAATGGGGAGTACTTGGACCCTCTGGGAGACAGTTTACATTTTGATGGGTACTTACTTCAGTAAGGAATAAGAACAGACATTTTTGATCGTATCCCACCCATGAACTAGGCTTGTGATGTACCAGGACCTCCTAGGGCCCTTTATATACTAGAGTCCTTATGGTCCTGAATAGTGAGGTACTTAGGGTATATCAGAGGGTAGGTATATAGTGGAAGGCTTAGAATTCAGGCTTCAAGCTGGCATTTGCTGCTGCACGGCTGTCAGCAATAGCTCAGAAGGACTCAGCCCCATCGGAGTGTTGCGAAGGTGTATAGCTGAGTATAACCTTCAACCCGTAGTCTATATGTCACCTGCCAAGCGTTCTTCGGATCAGCCATGCGGGAGCCAAAACATGAAGGCTCATCGGCCCGTTTCAGCACATGCGCAAACTTTGAAACAAGATCTTAAACGGTAGGTTCCTTCAGGCCACCGCCCGGTATGCGAGTAAACGGGGTGAGAAGTCAAGAAGCGATACTTGCAGTCTTACAAACGTCTCAGTCGCAAGCCGCAAAACAGTACAGAGTCCAGAGCGGCTTGCAGGTGAGGTTCCCAAGTGAGCCTTTAAGTCTGGATCGTCGATTGAAATCGCCAGAAGCCACAGTTCGACCTTAGCCTTCTAAGATCTTCTAAGTTTCGACCAATTGAGGCTGTGGATTGTCGCTGACTTTTCCTTTGCCGGGGTGTAGGTTAAAGTTTGGTTAAAGGCTCTACACTTCAGCGTGCACACTACTTGCGGTAAGTCCGGAAGCAGACCTCCTGGTTTCCGCTTATCCGGAAACATCTCGTTGACAAACCTAAGCAGAGAGAAGTTCAACAATGCCGCAGCTTTGCACGGTTGCTCTGGAAGGACTACAGTGCTCTCTGCCACCGCTTTTTTGGTGGAAACTCTGACTCGAAGTGTGTGGCGGGATTCTCGCCTGGCACGGCAATGCCCGGAATCTGACAGGATGTCGCTAACATTAACGCTAACAAACATGTCTATTTGCTGCCGCATCTTCAAAGCCCGACTCTTTCAAGTGTTCAGCTCATTTCAGCTCCAGATCTCTCCCGCAACCTGATGACAGGACCTGCTACGACCGAATCTGCATTCTCCGCACCGCTGTTCCACCTACTGCTCGTGGCATGGCCCCAGCTGATGGTAGCAAGACTTTGGGGATAGTCCGCATGAAAGTCCTGGGGTTGCACCGGCTCTTTTTGGGTTGCTTCCGTTTAGGCTGGCCTTTCTACAGCCACCTTTGATCGCTAGTGTGGGTTGCTGACACTCCTGCACTCCACACTGAGCTGTCGTATCTTTTTGAGTGTCATTTTCCAGCATCGATGTGCGTGCAAACACACCCCAGCGCACGGAACTTTGATGCTACCCCTCACGAGGCTTCCACAAAGTTTGGCGTGCCCCGAGCTTTCCCGAGGCGAGAGAGATGAGCATGGATCCACGCGCCGCTTGCAGAATGAACTCCCGACTTCGAGCCTTCCTCTAGCGCCCAGCATGCGCGGAAAAAGGGACACCGGCTCTGGAGGGTACTATAAGGGTTCCTTTAAAGGGCTCTATACGGGGGTTTAGAGTTTCCAAAAATTAGGGGTACCTTATTCTGGGGGCCTTAAAGTAAGGATCCTACTATTTAGGGTGCTATATTAGGGTCCCCTATTTTCGGAGGACGCCCTTGGTGTTTAGCCTGTGCACTTCCCACAAACCACGTCACACTGCTAACTAAAACCCTTTTTCGGGATGTCATTGCCAGGGACTTTGTAGCTTTACAGGAGGCATAGAGGCCTTCTAAGAAGATGGTGCACAAGACCTTCACGGACGTCACGGAAGTGTTATACGTGTCGCTGGTGTCTGAAGAAGTATCAGATGTTAAGCACATTCCTCCTTTATAGTCCCTATGTTGCTATACGAGAACCCCTTCGTATGACTGTTATTTTAGTCAGGGCCGCTATGTCATGTTGCTTCCGCCAACCCGACACCCAGCTTCTTCTGTTGCTCTAGGCTCAAGAACCTCGGCATCTTCGTACCAGCCAACACCGAAGAACAGCAGTCTGAGGAGCTTAACCCTCGTATCTAAGCCATAGATCACAGATCTCTAAGTAGGAGGAAAAAGCTATAGATCTCTACAGTACAGACTCTACCTCTCCAAAATCTGGATTCCCTGAATCGTCGCTCCTTGAAAATGGCAATCACCCCTATAGGCCCTAAACCCTGACACCATCAACCCTATAAGCTACGTCCGTGATACTGCATGCAGCGCGTGACCGTTCCGACAACTAAAGTTCAGGCCCTCCAAGGGTGGCGTGGCCTCCGCTCCAAAGCCCTTTTCCCATGAAGAAGTGCCCTAAACCCTAAACCCTAAACCCCTAAACCCTAAACCCTAAACCCTAAACTTAACTTCGTCCCACCGCCCTGATCCCCAAACGATAAACTATAGACGCCCCCCAAGTCCAAGACTGCAGCCATGGATCCGGGAGCGCAAAAATTTCGGGCTTTCTGGGTTTGCCAGGAGGACTGCCTCGCAGAGGTTTGGGGCTTTCGGGTTTAGGAGTTTAAATTAGAAGGATGTAGGCTTTAGGAGTTTAGGAACATAGCACCACCGAAACCTTGTGCATGGAACACCGAGGCCCGCAGCGTTCCCTTCTGTACTGTACAATGCTATTATACGGGAGCACTGTAAAGGGGTACGCTAATAGTCGGGAATACATCGAATTGTGTTTCCTTTTAAGATGTATAGCTGGCAGTCTAACATACCCAAACTCTTGCACACTTACTTTGGGTCAGAACTTGTGACTTGAATGTTATCAAGCCTCGGCCTCATTCTAAAGCGGCTCTTTGTGAAGGTTCTCGATAGGAATTGACAAGGAGTATAGCGGGGACGCCAATCAGATCTATACGGTTTTGGGCCAGCGGCCAGCGTTTTTGGGCTAGGGAGTGTCATTTTGGTTTAGGGTCAAGTTTAGGGTTGTGCTTGCAGACGGAAAAGGACGACCAATTTCATGCGGGCCAGATGTGACCGTGATAATACATCTTCGTGCATCAAAGACATAGGCTGCAGACGCTGCTGCAATAGATGGCCAGGATCCCGAAGCAGGGAGCTTTGAGTTGCGTGACATATCTTTACGGCCCAAGCAGGGGATGAAGGCTTCAGGGTCTTTGGGGTTTCGGGCTCAGGGTTTTCAGATGTTTTGAGGGGTTGCGGTTAGGACCCAAGCCCCCAACCAAGTAGCCCCTGTGTGATCAAGCGATGCGAGAGGGAAAGAGTGGGCTCCGTGTGATCATGACACGCCCTATGACCCCATGTGCACATAGAGTTGCCTGAAAGGGCTTCCTAGACAGGTACTTCAGGGCTTAGGTATATAGGTACTTAGTTCTCCAAATTAGGGCCCCTTTGAGGGATCCTTTTTGAAGGGTGCCGTGCTAGTCTTTGGGACTTACTAACATGGGACACTTCTTCCGGGAACTACCCATATACTACATGTGTACATAAAGCCTTATACCAGGACCCTCCTTGTACCCTCAAACAGGGGTATATGTCCCAAATAAGGGGCATTTTGGGTCTAATAGAGGGTAGATGGAGGGTCTAGGTAAGGAAGAGCAAGCTTCGGGTGAGCCCTGGGCTGCGTGTTCCGAGGACGCCTCAGCTGGCGTGCCGGCCGGGAGCGGGGTCTGGTCTTGTGGGCATTAGTGGTGCTTGGGGTTTAGGGAAGGCTTATTTTTCAACGTCAAAAAACAGCCTTATAGAATTTCTACAGAGCTTGACTAAGAGGTTTTGTATACAGAATCTATAGTCTATAGAGTTTGATTGCGGCTTCATCTGTTTGGTGAAGGTTTTTGGAGCTTACAGTCTGGTGGACAGGCTAGGGTTTGTTTATCGGAGTTGAGGGTTTCGAGACTGTTGGTTGCCTGGGGATTCGTTTAGTTTGATCTTGATAGCCTTAATGCAACTACAGAGGCCTTTATGACAGGGATGGCCGACATGAAGCTTAACTGGGCTGGCAAATACCGTAAGGTTTCGAGACGTTATGCACCGTGAGGGCCCTGCAACCTCGACCCTGAGCCCTATACCCCACACCCTACTTCGAGGATCATGGGGTAAGTACGGTCAGAGGCAGGGTGACAAGCAAAGCAAACTACGGTTGATGATATAAACCCTGCATTACCTTAAGGACCCTAAACTATGGGCAGTATGGTATATTCCTTATTATGGGTAATGCAGGATGTATATCCCTAAACCTTCAACCCCCTATAGTACCCTATAGATCCCTTAAAGGTACCCTTGATAGAGCCCTTTAAAGGAACCCCAGGATTTATATCATCAACCGTAAGACGCCATTGCAACGGCCAGGTCCGATTGGTCGGGGAGAGCGACTTTGCCACTTTCTCGGCTACCGAGGAGTGCAGAGTCCGGCTTAGGGTTTCGGGTTTAGGGTTGTTTTGGGTTTAGGGTTTCGGGTTTAGGGTCTAGGGCTTCGCAAAACATCGCAAGACCCCGAAGTCATCGGAAATACCTCGCTTTTGGCATCAACTGACTAGTGGTTTCAGTGTTATACCTTAGCTATGACTGAAGGTTGAAACTAGCTTCGCATTTGGAAGTCTGACGGTTCATATCTGAGCCATTTACAGGTGGGTAGTTATAAGGTGGGTAGTTTCCCATAAGTCTTCCATACCACTCCTATAAGGTAAAGGGGGCCTTATGGGAGTACTATGGAAGAGGAACTACTCACCTGTAAGGGGCTTCTATCATACCCGTGGATGTCTCCAGGGACCTCGTTGACATTGGAGCTAGAATCCCACACATCGCTTCATCAGTTGGCATCCCATGTTTTGCACCCGACATGCCAAATCTAGCTCCGAACCAGAGGTCGACAATCCAACACCCGAAATCTATAATTTTCACACCTCACTTAATAATGCTGAACCCTGCCTGAGGCCTAAATTTCGCCAACAGCCTAAGGCCGAAAAGCGTAAACTTCCCTCAAACCAGCAATCTTGAATTTCCTTGAAGTCTGCAACCTGCGCATGTACCCTACAATCCGAAAACCTCCGACCATGAATCAGTGAAGGAGGTACACGTGGAGTTGGATCGCAAGGCCAGCTTGGAGGATCTCACGCAAGAAAGAAGCAACAGACCAAATGTCCCAGACCCTGGATGCCTGTCTCATACCAGTTTTCATCAGGCTTTAAGGAGCTTATCGCCAGTTGCTAGAGTAAGGGCTTACCAGCACCCCCCCAACTACCCTCTGTTCTAAATTAAGTACCAACTATCAAAGACCATAAGGTCTCTATTAAAAAGGTACTTGGGGGGGGGGGGGGGCTGGTACCTGGCCGTCTAGGTTTGGCCTTGGGTTTCTGACTCTACCTGCAGCCAATGCACTGCCAGATCTCTTGGCTCTACTGCTGGGTGTTTTGGGATGTTCCGGTTGATTAAAAATAGGGGCCTAAATAATTACCAACAAAAACTACTTTGAGGGCTCCTTATTATAAACGTAGACAAACGGGTCCCAAAACCCAATAATTACCAATAGTACCATTTTGAGGTTCCTTATTATAATTACAGAATTATGGGCCCCAAAACCCTACTCTAAATATTAAGGCCCCTCTATTACACGGCTACCGCTAAGTCGTCGCACCCAAACCTCGATGCGCTCCCACCTCTCCCTGAGTCCTGGCCTGGAAGTGCCGAGAACCAGGCTGCTCGAAGAACTCGAGGGCTTTACGGTTCTTAGTAGCTGAGTGCATACCCCGTACACTTTTGGGGATATTATGATCCCTTACAGACCTGAAATTGTAAGGTTTGGTGGGGCTCGTGAACTCGGCAACTAATAGCGTTCATATGGCTGGCTATAAAGGTTGTAAGTCTTGTGGGGTTTGTAAGGGTTACTCTAAGGGTTTCTTTAAGGAGGAGCTCTTCGCTTCCTTGGTTACATCAATGGAGAAGACGGAAGAGAACACCCTGTGCTCTCTACCACCAGACCTTGCTGAGCCGTAATACTAAACCCTACTCAACCTATCTGAATAGTACCCATACAGCGCCCATATGGTTACTGTATGGGTTTTCGTAGCATTGCGGCATGCTTATCTCCTGAATCCGATAAGCTCTTGCAGTTCTATTGACGTACACGGCAGGTGGGCGACGAATTGTGCGACGAGGCCAGCCTGAATCGCGTTTACCTTTGACGTTTGCAGCATCGAAATGCAGGGAAGTGGAGGAATGGGGTACAATTATTGCCACTATTACTACCATTCTTCCATTCCCTACTAACCAAAGGTAAGTATGAGAACTATTTCTGTTAGTGGCCAAGACCGACTGAGTTGCCAGGACGTAGATCTTCGCAGCCTCCTCTCTGGGCGTGCAGCCCACCGCGCCACCCGCGCGCGGCGCCGAACACACACGGGTGGGGGATAGCAGAGCTGTTTTAGGTTTAAACAGCGCAGTCGTTTCGTGTGCATAGGTGTGGTTCCGTACGGAGTTTGACGCGTTGAAATGGTTGCAGGCTTACCTGGACGCCTCAGTGTGGCACAGATTTGTATTCAGGGTGTGGCAGCTTTGCTGTGTTGGAGTGTCCTTCTTATTTTGCCGGGTCTGCTTGGGCTTTGTACCTACTCAGCTAAATGCTTGCGTAGAGGAGGCCAGAGGTAAGGGAATTTGACAAAATCAAGGACCCCTCACTATAGTTTCTGAATCTAGCGTTCAAGTTCCGATCCCCACAGAGACCTCCCGGTCCCGGATCAGGTACCCATGCCTGATTTTGGGGTTTTACAGCTTTAAAATTCTGTTGAGGGATATTTGCTCCAAGATCCTCATGCCTGACATGCTGCATGGGCCCAATAAATAGAACCAAGGCTTGGCCAAGTTTGGGGTACAGTATAGCATATGTATTTAGGGACGCCGTGGCCGGGGATTATCATGCCAATTCCTCAGCCTTCTATATAGCACCCTGCCACTAGACGTTGGAGTTAGAGTCCGCAAACCCTGTATCCTAGCACTTAACACCTATTCTCCTCATCGACTTTTGTTTGCGGTCCGCTAATGGTGGGCGGATTCGGATTTCGTTTCTGACGAGTTTCCCACCCGCTAGCAGGCGTGCCCGATACTTCAGAGCACATTACGCACGATCTCCTGAACGTGAGCAGTAGAACACTCAATCCCTAACCTTCGGGACAACGATCGCTAAGTCAAACGATGGCGAACTCCAAGGTGCGACTGACAAGCCACCGTCTCATATGGAGAGCGACCGCACACGGCTGCTGCCTGGCTTCATGCTGGCACGACTGGAGTTTTTGTAGCCAGTGATACTTTTGATACTTTCCTTGAAGTGGCCTTGGATGCTCTGTCTATCTCTAGGTTTCGAGGGTCATGATGACAACCGAAAGGCCGAAGGCGTGCAAGTGCATCAACTCCCCAGCCCCTGTCGTCTGAATCACTGAAGTGCCAGACGACGCACACCCATTTCTTGGCATAACGAGGCTGCTTTGGACTTCCCCACGAGGCTGTGCGTTTTCCGATGTCACCTTTTTGTATGTTCGAAGTGATGTTTCAGCTAATCCCCCGTGTTTTCATTAAGTTTATCATGTCTCCTGTATAGTTGACATTCGGGTTCTCCTTCGAGGAACCAGGAAATTGCCGGAGCTTTAGGTTGCTTCGGTACGGACTACGGCATGCAGTGCTCTAGCTCTTACGCCCGCGCAAGTCCATTCCCTCGCGTCCTTCAGTTGGATTCAGCCTCAGGGGCTCCAGGAAATCAAGACAGATGTTCGAAAATCCGATGCCCTATAGCCTTGCGAGATTTTATATTTTCCCTTATTGGGGTTAAGAGGATCTTGCTTACGAATATTTTTCAGAGGCTTTGAGGGGCCAACCTAGGACCTTAACCGGAGCTTCAACTTGACTTACCTAAACACCAACCTCAAACCCCTAAGCCCCAGACACAAAACCCTAAAACCTCGCTCCTCTTAGAGAAGTCTCACTCATCAGACTCCGAACCACATGCCTCGCTGCGCCGACAACCTCAAACCGGAAGTTGAGGCTGGCTCGCCCTCCGCTTGGACGAGGCACTTCTCGCCGAGGGCTCCTCTTTGTGCTTCATGGGGTCGCAGACTTAAGGTTTCTCGTACCGGGTCCTTGAAAGGGATCCATAATGGTTCCTGACAGGATCTATAGCAGCGTTTTGGGGTTAAGGGTGTTTAGGGTTTTGGGGCTTTTTGGAGGGGGCTTCCTCGATGAATTCTTTAGGGTTTACGGCTTGAGGATTTTGAGGGCTTGGGACTTAGTAGTGTGTATATTGCGACTTGAACCGTGAGCAGTGAGCATTCCTAGGATTGCTTTATGGGTAGGCGTCTGAATAAGGTTCGAGTAGAGCTTCTGACATGCTGTCGCCTATAGGCTTTGCAAAGCGGTTTGAAGCAATAGAAAGGGTGTGATGAGGGTGTTGGGGGAGTTCAGCTACGGGTTCCGTCAGGGCTTCTCTGAGACACACGCATCCCGGATGTAGTTCAAACAGAAACCTTCCCCAAAATTACAAGCATCTACAGCAGGGTTTGCGGCTCGTGCCCCACGGTAATGTACTGTTCCGCCCGACCGTGAGCCGTTGGCAGATTGTGTCCGGAGCCGAAAGCCCCGTGCGGGGTTTTTTGAGTGAGCCACGAAGCCCTGAAGTGTACGATCGGAGTGCGCACCGTTGTGACTTTACGTCTATACCAACCACGACATGTTCAAGCTGAGCGACCTGGTCGTCTGAGTCAATGCTACAAAAAAAAGCCTGAATTGTATTGCTTCTGACGCTCCTTCAGAACAAAATTGTGGCAAAACAAGCCGCAGATTCTAATGATGCGCCCCTACCTGCAACCCGAATGCATCTCTTACAGGCCCCTTCAAACCGACTCCGTGCAGGAAGCCTTTTCTACTTGTTGAGGCCGCTGTTTTTCATACTCAGATGCCGGGAAATTCCTTGTAGTTTCTCGGAGGTTCTCGAAACGGTGCACGTAACTCTTAGGTAAACTCCAGGTACGCAAATAGAAGGATATATACCTCGGTAACTTATTGCTATCCCAGCCGTGCGAGAGAGGAAGAAAAGCTACCCTAGGGCGTAAACCCCAAGACTATAATCCCTCTGTACTAAGTTACTACGAACCAGAGACCTCGTCAGGCATGTCCGAGTTGCGAGAGCGTAAGTGCTACGGTGGATGATATAAATCCTGCATTACCTCACGGACCCTAGACTATGGGAATTATGGTATATTCCTTATTATGGGTAATGCAGGATTTACATCATCAACAGTATTCAGGTAACAGGCGCCCCGGGGATGCTCAGATTCTGTGGACCTCTGCGGAGAGGTCGCTAGCGTCGAGCCTCTGGGCGGCGTGATGAGGTCCAAGCGCTGCCTGCCTCGACCTCAGCTGCCGCTGGTGCTTACCTTTGGTTAGTAGGGAATGGAGGAATGGCGTACAAATATAACTACTATCACTACCATTCTTCCATTCCCTACTAACCAAAGGTAAGGGTGTTGGGGAGGTAGTGGGTTTAGGGTTTTGCTGTTTAGTCAGGACCGTTAGGACACGAGGGTTTAGGGGTCGGGGTTTTTCAAGAATGAATGTCAGTTTCAATTGGTTTCAATGCAGTTCGCAGTTTGATGAGTCTTCCCTCAAGATCATGGTGGCTTCCATTTTGGTGTGCTCTGTTGGCGAATGCTGGAGTAGAGTCGCCTGTAAAAGTAGCCAGTCTTTCTTGTCGGTCTTATGCAAGCTGATGAAAACTTGCAAGCATCAACTTCTGTGTGGGCTATGAGTTGAGCAGCAGAAAAATTCGGCCCCGGTAGTAACACGTATAGAAGCTGTCTACGGGTCTACAAAGATGCAGTTCTACATGGCCAGGCTCTCCGTTCATTTGCAGACGCGTTTCCGAACACAAGATCGCTCCATGGCTCCAGGGCCTGTTGGGATCTCTGAAAAGTAAACCCTAAACCGCCCAAAGCCCTCATGTAGGGGCCTTAATAATTAGAATAGGGTTTTGGGGGGGGGGGTTCCTTATTATAGTTCTCGTATACCATGCCCCCCAAACCTTATTCTAAGTACTGAGCCCCCTACATTACGCTAAGTTGTGCAATCTCTGGCCTCCCAGGCTGTCCCCAGTTGTCAGCCTCAACATGTATGCCTGTGTACACACAATGAAAGGAGGTCATCTATTCGATGGTTACACAGTGCAACATGCAAAGTCCACGATCTACCTTGTATCGCAGATAAGGCTTTCTGACATAGACTGGCGAATGTCGAGACGCAGAACATACCTCACAAGAACACTCGCTAAAACATAGCCTCACTTAGATGGAGGCTCCGACTGCAGAGTGGCCTTCCTGTGCAGCAGGCTCAGCCTAGCAGAGCCTTTGGTTTCTCTGCTTGTGATAGTACAAGTGGTTGCGACAGATGAGCAATAGAAGTTGTCATGATAACTCTGCTTCGACATGCTAGAAAGAGTCGTAAGAATTCGGTAGCTCATCTTCGTAGATGGTTGTTCCTTGTGTTAAGACTGGCTTGGTTGATAGTTTACAGCAGGACCCCGAGTATTTCAAAAACAATAGTATCTACTTTCATGTTTCGACCACCTACGACTCGGGCTACCCATGAAAGGGCACTTTGATGAAACAACTCCGAGTACAAAGTAGTGCTGCTGTACGGCTACTGTTGCCACCACCATGACTACTGCTACTAGCTTTGCTTCCACGTCTGCTGTTTGTGACCCTGCAGTGCTGTCACAGGCGTGCCATTTGCATACAAAAACACGTCTACGCGCTGCTACTGTTCTACTAGCCCCAAGCCAGCACCAAAAACACTACCACCAACTACCACAAACTCAGACTTCTATGGCTACGGCTGCTATTTCTGTGATGTTGTTCTTTGCACTACCACTGCTCTAGTACCACCACCGCCACCACCACCACCACCACTACCACCACCACCACCGCCACCACCACCGCCACCACCACCACCACCGCCACGACCACCACACCACCACCACCACCACCACCACCACCACCACCACCACCACCACCACCACCACCACCACCACCACCACGACCACTACTACTACTACTACTGCTACTACTACTACTATCAGTAGTAGTAGTAGCAGTAGTAGTAGTAGTAGTAATAGTAGTAGTAGTAGTAGTAGTAGTAGTAGTAGTAGTAGTAGTAGTAGTAGTAGTAGTAGTAGTAGTAGTAGTACTTCTGCTACTTCTACGAATAATACTACTGCTACTGGTACTACTACTACCACTACTACTACTACTACTTCTACTACTACTACTACTACTCCTCCTCCTCCTCCTACTCCTACTGCTACTGCTACTGCTACTGCTTTCGCTACTGCTACTGCTGCTACTGATACTGCTACTACTGCTCCTGCTCTTGCTCCTCCTCACCCTCACCCTCCTCCTCCTACTATATGCTCCTAATCCTGTCTCTGGCACTGCCACTGCCACTGCTGTCACGGCTACAGCCACGGCCGCTGCAGCAACGATTAGCATAAGCATAGCTGAAACAGCTCTGAGCAAGCCTAGTTTTCGACATGAGTTGGTCTCCGACCTTCCATTCTAGACTTGGGAAGCCCATGGAACTGGAACTTAGGTACATCAAAGGTGCGACCGAGACCATGACGGATCAGTTGATAAAGACGCTGTGTCTGCAAGCAGTTCTGGCGGAGGTGAGAGATGTGGAGGGTCTGTGTATATGTACTTCGATAGTGCCAGGACCGTTTTTAGTTAGTGCATATGTAGTGCCGTCAAGATTTCCAAAACGAGCAGTGTTTCCTCTGTAAATGAATTTCGTTTTTCGGTGAACCAGTTCCGTTTTGTTCTGGGGTCCTGGCAATACAGAACGGCTAACACAATGATGGAACTACATACTGTAGCTGCATGGTCAAAGTAACAGCAGACCGTCATTCCAAGGCTTTCTTCGCCACCAAAGACCTTGCTCTGGTTGTAGCTGGCTTAACGGATCCTACGAACCTTCGTAAGACCCCATAGCTTCGTGATGCCTTAATAATAACCTATGCTATCTTGGGGCCCCCTTCCCATAATTATAGAACAACGCGCCCAAAAACCGTTTTCAAACCATTAAGGCCCCTATTTTACATACTTATAGTTGCCCTCGAAAGAATCAGGCTCCTATTTTAATCCCAAAGAACAAACTTGAAGCTCCCTCAGGCGAAACGCTTTTCAAAGTCTGTTCAGGTCTCTAAGCCTCTAAGACAAATACGAGGGGATTCATCCCGCCCCAGACCCCGGAAACTGTGACGCTTTACCCAGACCCCCGGGAGGATCCAAAAAGTAGATCCCTTAATGGGGGTTCCTCTAAAGCACCCTGAGAGCAGAGGGCCCCAAATTAGGGGATCTACTTTCTAGATCCTCCCGGGGGTTTGGGTAATGCCCGATAGTATCCCGTGATTGTCTCTGTGGAATACGCACCCCAGCCCTTCTTCTAGTTCTTTGAGGCCCGTCTGGCACGTCCTGGACCAACCCAGATGAACGGGTGGCAAGATAACAAAGAACCCTAAACCCTAAGCATCCCTTTTAAACTCTCAGCTCTAGTGGACGGAAAAAACGTGCACAGCAAGGACATTGAAATCAGAAAAAACCGGCCCAACACATGGGTGGTTGTCAAAATTAGGGTCCCTTTTTAGGTACCCTAAATAATAGGTGCCGTACTATAATAAGGACCCCAAAAGGGACCTTAATTTTGACAACCACCCACATGGGTGAAACGAGAAGATCTGAAGAGACCGACCTGTTGGCATAGGGACGCGCAACGCGCCTTAGCAGCTGCCGGCTGGAAAGCTGGCTCCTTCGAGGCCTTGGTAATGTCCTGCTATGCTTCGGAGGCTTTTCTGGTGGGATGTTGAGGGTTTTTTGGGCTTTAGCGTTGCGCGTCTTCGGGATTTACGGAAAGGTCTCGATATTTCTGGGGGTTTATAGAGGCTTGAGGGTTGACAAGTTTACCCAGAGCCTGTGCAGCTGAACGAGGTGGCAATTCGGGACACTCTGCTTCCAGGAGTTCTAGGGCGCAGGGATGCCAAGGTCATGAGGCATTTAGGAGTTTGGGATTCAGGATAATGATGAATGCTGCCGGATGCATCACAGCATACCGTTCGATTGGCAGAGCTTGCTGGACAAAGGACAACTTTTTTGGGGAAGCCAAGCGCAGTGTCTCATCGACTCGTCACCAGTCTTTCGCCAGTCTTGTGCTGCGATGTGAATTTGCGGGGATCTTTTCAAGAACAAGAACATCTGAGTGTTGTCGAAGAGCTCTCTAGCGCCTATGCTAGGATTCGGAATTTTTCTGGCATTGAGATGCCACCAGCTGTTAGCTGGGAAGCACGGGGAGGCTTGATCTGCCCAACGATGCAGCAAACCCGTGGCCTGATGCGTAGTTCTTACCTTGGGTTGGTAGGGAATGGAGGAATGGGGTACAACTATGGCTACTTACTATTACTACCATTCTTCCATTCTCTATTAACCAGAGGTAAGCGTTGCGGAAGTTCTTGCACAGCTTCCTTTGCCGCAGGACTTTCAATCCAAAAGGCCTAGGCCCGGTACCCAAGCCCTTGAGCCAGACATCACACACGGTTTTCTCGTCCCGCTATACCATAATAAGTCCAACAAGGAGCCACTAAAATAGTGTAGGTGATTATTTATTCAGGCCCCATATTACACCCTAGTCATGCAATTTGGGCCTGGGCCCAACTCCCGAAACCCCCCTAAACCCTTAACCCCTAAACCCCCAAACCCTAAACCCCTAAACCCCTAAACTCCTAAACCTGGGCCTGGGCCCAACTCCCGAAACCCGTAAGCCCCAACTCGACAGCCCGGAAGTGATTCCCGCCATGGTGTGGTTGGCCATCACTGCAGACTCCTGGGACTCCGTTTGGAAGGCAGGAACGTACGGTTGATGATATAAATCCTGCATGACCCATAGTAGGGAATATATGGTATATTCCTTATTATGGGTCATGCAGGATTTATATCATCAACCGTAGCACTTCATCAAGAACGGCTGCAGGGACAGACAACGGCAAGACAACAACACGGCAACGGTAGCGAGGCCAACGATAGCAAAGACTGCAACACGTTATCGTGACGACGGTAGGAGCCATAGCAAGATCGACCACTGCACCGCTGTTACTGGAAAAAATCTACCCTTGCCAGCACCGCCATCGCAAGCTACCGTGACCGCCAGCAGCAGCAGCAGCACCACCACCACCACCACCACCGCCACCACCACCACCACCACCACAACCGCTCCTGTTTCCCTGACGTGGCTGCTGCTACCGTCGTTGGTTTGAAGATGTTGCCTTTGGTTTGTCTTCTGCTTATCACCTTCCTCATTGTTTACGGTCTTGTGTTTCCTAAGCCCCATTCGAAACGCTCTATGCGCTGTTGGAGGCTCAAAGAAGTTGTTGGCATGGTAGGGGTCTTTAAGACGTAGGACCGGGCAGTGTGCAATATGAATCAACGGACCTGAGAATATGCCCCAGATTTCAGTGATTGACTTGGCTTGAGGTTGTGGGTCATTCCCGGATCAGATTTTCCCTTCAGGTCAAGCGTCAGCTCGAGGAGCTTGGCATTGCCTCGCCGGGCTCGGCCGTTTGGCACGGAGAAACGGGCCTCCTGGGGGGACTTACACATGCAGACGCAGGTTTGAAATCTATTCCTCATTGAAACTCATGACGCAAGTGTACTTATCACTGTTCGATGTACGTTCGGGTTCTAAGTAGGAGAGGCGCTACTAGGTTCGGGATCTCACGAACCTTGTCCCACCTGCCTTAATTGTGCTTGCCTTCTGGCAGGATCGGCTTGAAGGTTGGGTGTTTGGGCCCAGACCTTCCAAAATCCCTTAATTAAGGAATAGACCTTAAATTATAATAGGACCCCTAATATGATTTAAGGTATATTCCTTAATTAAGGGATTTTGGAAGGTCTGGGGGGTTTCGGCCATAAGGTTTGTATGCGACTGCCGGTCGCTACTATCCACTCTAGCTATCGCTGGGCACCCCAGGAAAGCTGTAACGAAATATCTCATGTCTGAAAGGTTCCTTAAAGGGATCTAAAGGGTTCCTTAAAGGGATCTAAAGGGTTCCTTAAAGGGATCTATAGGGTTGATGCTTTAGGGTCTATTTCGTCTGAAGTACCTGAGGTGTCCATCCACGGCGATGGCAAGATCTTCCTCGAGACCTCCATGGAGGTCGGTGTCCGAAATTGGAACTCCCGATCCCGAGTCAGAGTTCGAGTACTATAGTATAGGGCCGAAACAATTTCCTATACAGTATAGGTACACCCTAAACCCTAAACCCTAGAATAGTATAGGCTATACTATTCTAGAGGTTCCTTATTCTGATTATAGTGTAATGGGCCCCAAAACCTTATTCGAATTGTCATTAAGGTCCCTATAGTACACGAGCATAAAGCCCGCAATCCCCAACCGGGATTCTCCAGATTCTGGCTTCAGGGTTGAACCTTGAGAGCGAAACCTGGGATTGCAGAGCGTGTGTATTGTACGCCAGCTTTGATTTCTGCCTTCAAGTTTGACAGCGTCGCAGTTCCAAGCATGTCTGATGAAGCACAAATGCATCTCTGGGGTCAATTCGTTGTTGAGCTTTACCTCAACCTCTAGAACACGATGCCTCAATGGCAGCAAGAGCCCAGTCTATTCATTCCGGCCTCTTTATTAGATAGCTTCATTGACCGTCACTAACCTCTTCACATCCGACCGCACTGGAAGACTAGCTCATCCGTCAGATACTGCTGGAGCGCGTGGTCTGCCTGTCCATGGTGGAAAGAGTCTTCCTTTGCCACCTGGCTCTCAGAAGGACATGGAGGATCATGGGACTTAGTAAGTAAGGTTATAAGTACCTTAGTTGGGGTTATAAGTAGGTACACGTATAGTTGCCTTGCTTATAACCCTCGTTACGAAGTCCCATGATCCTCTAAGTACTGGCGGCAGAAGTGGCAGGTCTGAATCCGAATCGGCAGGTGTTGCTCCACGTCGTCGCCAGGCTAGGATTAGCAGTAGCAGTAGCAGGGGCGATAGCAGTAGCAGTAGCAGCAGGAGTAGGAGCAGGAGCAAGAGGAGAAGGACTAGGAGTAGGAGTCGGAGGAGTCGAAGGGGAAGGAGTAGGAGTAGGAGCAGCAGTACGAATTCGCTTAGAAAGATAATTGCGGACCCGTGGCGTCCAACTGTCTGCAAGCGATTTGTTCAGTTTGCATTGGTGAGCTTTATCGAACCTTCCACATTCCGGGATCCTGTGAATCAAGAAACGTGTTAACCTTGCGACGGCGTGAGCTTTCCAAGATTTGCCACACGAGTTACCGAACAACTCAACTCCACGATGCTCAAACTCAGAGGTGTAGAGTGTAGATTTCTTGGCCTGCAAAAACTCTTGCGCTCGTCCTGGTGGTTTGACCTCTCACGCCCTTTCTTTCGCTCGGCAAGAGCACCAGGTGTTCATCGGGAAGGTCTGCACGAGGAGCACGCTATCTGCCACCTGGGTCCCAACTACAAACTTCTGCAGGACAGGCGTAAGCCCTGAATATGATACCTGTTCTAGAAACCCTACAGGCTACGATATAGGTACTTAATAAGACCGTTCTGTTGAGTTTTTGAGAGCGTGTAGGACATGTGATTTGTGCCCCGGTACTTACACACGAAGGACACCGAGCTGGACTCTCGGCCGTACTCCCCCCAACTGAAGCTGATTCCACAGAATGCTGCCATGCAAGCCGGGGTCATCCTGCAGTACAACAAACCGACCAGACATCAAGAGCAAGAATTGACCTTGACTTGCTGTGAACTGATAGTTTGTCGTATGTGGAATTTGTTTCCGTGTCCCAGATGCCTTGCATTGATTCCGGGCAATACCTTGGTTTCTATCTGGTTTTTACCAACAGATTTGATGGTTGGGGCGCAATGATGTTTGCATGGCGCAACTGCATGAGCCTATATCACATAAAACACACTGCCAGATGCATCGCCCGCTGGGGCAGGAATGGATCTATGCCATCGATTGGCGGGAAGTCTTTCGCGTGATTGATGTCATTCATGGAGGCCATCGCCCAGAAACCTGGCTCCTTGCCTAGCCAGTCGCACGCTTGGGGCGGCGTTTGAGAGAGAGAGAGAGAGAGAGAGAGGCTCAGTGCAGGTAAGAAGTTATGTAATATAGGGACTTTAAGATAAATACCTATATTATTTTAGCGGTTCCTTACTAACTCTAACACGCAGTACAATGGGCCCCCAAAACCCTATTCCAGTTATCATGTGAGGCTGCTCCAGCCTCGTAGTCCGAAGGGTCCAAGGAAGGCAGGTCACTCGAAACTCTCCGGGAGACTCGGTTTAGGGTTTAGGGGTTAGGGAACCTTGTGGGGAGATGGATGCGGTTCAGGGTTTGGGGTTTAAGGTTTAGGGTTTAGGTTTTGGGGTTGAGTCAAGCACTGACGTACCTTCCGCCCCCTTATAGAAACGACGTCAGGATGCTGGACTCCAAGCGCCACGGCGCAAAAGGCTCTCCCATGCGAGCCTTCGATCGCCTCGAGATGCAGCAGAAGGCTGGGCACCACGAGCGAGCAATGCCCACGAATTCCGGGTTCAGGGTTTAAGGGTTTAGGGTATAGGGTTTATGAATGATGCTCTCGCAGCGAAAACCCAGGAACAGGGTACGTCCGATCCGCAGGATGAAGTAGAGGAAAAATCGTTTTTGGCGGCGCATAAGTACCAAGGCGACAGCCATTCTCTAAGGGTCCAAAGGACCCAATAAGTAGGTACTCGGGTTTAGGATAGTAGTTAAGTAGGTTACTAGTTTGGAGAGTATATGATAATCAGGTACCTGGACCCTTAGGGATTATTGAAGGGGTTTTAAGATTTGGACAAGCGCTAGGAGAGGTTTTGGACTTGCTGAAAACTGGGACGGGGCGGGTGGCCGTCCCTGATCGAAAATGCAGCCAGTATGCAGCCATTAAGGCTTGCATCAGCCTCAGGCCTTCAACTACAAGACCGGGCAAGCAATATATCTTTATTTATGTGCTTTTGGGCCTATACTATTTAGGTAGACGGACACTTAGGGTCAAGGTTCATGGGTAGTTGCACGTGGGGTCGTACCAATATCAATCAGCAACGAATAAGACACGGCGACAGATGTTGATATCGTTCCTCGATGGTTTCTCTTCAAGCCCAAAACCCTGAGCCTCCTCGCATTGCGGCAGATGCAAGTAGGGTCTGTTCCCGCACCAGCAGGTGCGTGACGTGCTGCATGAGGTGCTGTCCGCCTACGGTCTTTTGGCGCGACCGTTCAAGCTTTGGAGCCCCAGAGCAACAGGGTTTTGTTTCAGGCGACTCCCGGCAAGAGAAGCGGCGATCTTGGGAATCGATACAGACCTGAACCGCAGTTGAAGTCTTGAGCTTTCCAGCACGCTAAGCCTTAGACTCTCAAGTCTAAACCGCAAATTCTACACAGCTTCTTAACAACAAAAAGGCGCTAACAAGTTTATGTACAGTTTCAGAAGTATCCAAGTATGAACTGAGTCACTGGAGACATGGAAACTTCCGGTGGTTCCAACAGCTTGCTGGTTGAGGGCTGTACTTTAAAGCACCTAAAAAAACTTGTTGTTCTGTTGGGTTGGGGATCAGGTCAAAGAACTTCTCTCGCAACACTCGGCTGATTATAGCAGTGGTGATCAGCGGTTTCCATAAAGCATTCCAATTCAGTACTGGCTATGGTAGTGATATCGAAACTACAGGCCCTCATATGCACTAAAACAATTCCATGTGCAGTGGCCGGAAGGAGCATCGCTCTATAAGCATGTTGCTCAAGGTCACGACGAGGTCAGGACAACGTGCAGACGCTAAGCCCGCTGCGTATCGAGGTTGCACTCGACAACAATAACTCCTGATCTTTGATCCGAAAAGATGCCTACCCGCCTCCGCCTAAGCCCGAAGAGTCTATGAGCACAGACTTTAAGTTTAACCCAATATAATCAACCATAAACATGAGCCCAAGCAAGAAAGAATAGCCAGCTCAGAGCATAGTGAAGACGGCAAGGTTGCTCTCACCATCCCTACAACGCGGGCCTGATGGTCTATGCCTTTTGGACCAATACGTTCCCGCTATGGCATTGCCTTCTTGAGTTCAGCAGAGGGGCCCACTAGAGTGTGTTACTCGGTTTTGGGAGACCAAATGAAACTTCCGAAAATAGGGGACCCCAATGTAGTACCCTAAGTAGTAGGATCCTTATTCTAAGGACCCCCCCAAAAAAGGTAAAACCCCCAAATGCAGCTGGGAGCCGTGCACTCTCGGGTCGGTTCCAGTGGCAAGTTTGAGCTTGCAGGCTCGGGGCTGCGGCTACCCAAAGGCCCCAGAGTAGTTCCTTTTTGGGGTTCATATATAGAATCCTATAAGGTACTCCCAAAAAGGAACTACTTTGGGGCCTATGGGTAGTTGCAAGGTGTTTTCTGTCTATGTGGGCTCTACTCTACTCGTAGTGCTATGAGGTTTCTGTCCTGTTGATGAGATGTGGGTTTCCGTTGTTGAGAGACTTGACTTGGGTCTGGCGCTTAGCTTCGTGCCCATTTAGGATGTAGAGTCTGCTTGAATCTGAACCCGAAGCTCTTTTCTGCCCCAGCGAGGTCTTCTTGAGTGCTTCACTCGCCTTCGTCGGCATACCCATCCTCCACCGCCGGGTGGCTTTGTCCCAGTTAGGGATCGTATTTACTGTTGTGTTTTGGGTTTCCGAACAGTTTGAGAGCGAGCCCACAACATTGGTAGTTTTGTGGTTTGGGCTCTCGGCTCTTTCGAAACGGAATTGCTGCAAATCCATCCTTGCTCTTTCCTTCTTGAGCCGCCAATTAAGACGGACCCAGGTGAAGCAGGGCTACTTCCCCCACAAAGGCCTGCACCACAGCCTGCCGGACTGCAACGTCAATGTTGTTGCGTTTTTTTTGCGCCTTAAACCCCATAATGAAACCAGGAGGAGAAAAAAACCCTTACTAAACCCCAAACCCCAAACCCTAAACCCTAAACCCCTAAACCCCTAAGCCCTAAACCCTAAACCCTTCTAAACCCTAAACCGTGAGGCCGAGGAGCCTTGCACCTGCCCGTTGTCCGTGAAGGTCCTCTAAAGAGGGTTTAGGGTTTAGGGTTTAGAGTTTTATGTTTTAGGGTTTAGGGTTTAGGGTTTCAAAAGGGCTTTAGGGTTTAGGGATGATTCGAAACTCAGCCCGAAGACCTGGAAGCCTTCAAAGCCCAAGTGTCCTCATACACCCAATCTTTAAAAACGACCCTTGCAAGCCATGAATCCCAAACCCCGAGGGTATGTGGCAGTATAAGACTAGTAAGAATATGACATAGCGTAAGTCATGACCACATACTAGAATACAATGTCAAACGGTCCATGACATGATAGATAACTAACCGCCTAGTAGTAGAGTAGGTAACCTTTCACCTTTTCGGGGTAGTATAGTCTCTACATAATCCCTATGTACCCAAAACAAAAAGGTTAACCTTTAGTTCCGCATGATACCCGACAAGTAGGACCTTACATGCATAATATGATAGATAACTATTCGTTAGCCTAAAACATAAGCCCTAAACCCCTAAACCGTAACTAACCTTGCATGCATGAAACAGCTTCACAGAGAAGGTCTATGAGCCTCGGCTGCAACTGTGGCGCGTGGTCTTCGGCTTGGGTCGATTTTGGGCTGTTGGGCCAGGGGTTTAGGGCTTAGGGTTTAGGGTTTAAGGTTTATAAGGTGTAGGGTTTCAGGGTTGCAGTTTGAGGCTTTGCGAGGTTTTGTGTTTTAGGCTGGGTTGAGACAGATGTCGGAAGCTTCGAGGTGAGGCGGATCATGAGGGCATTTACACTGTAGCCTCTGCGGATCAGGGGCCTCGAGGATCGCAGGTTTATTTTTTTTGACATTGCAGGGTTTACCGTTTCTTGTTTTCTTATATATGATGCTTTGTTTATGGTTTGGGACTGGGCTTGTGGCTGCATGCGAGACCACCGGAGCTCATCCATTGAGAGATAAGAGCGCGCCAGGCTTTTTCATCCAAGCTGCGAAGTGCTGGGGTGCCAAGCTACGCAGCCATGATATGCGTCTAATCAGAGGTGCAATTGAACACTACCGGACCTTTGCCCTTTCAATCACCCTTATACCAAGCCTTCTGCTCCGTCTCTATCCTACTAACCCTAGAACACCGAACTCTCTGAACCCTTGTAGAAATTCTGGAACCCTACATTCTTGTAGCAACCCCGCTGCTGACTGCTAGAAGGTTGGGGCTTGGCATCCGTGGCACGCTTGCAGGCATGGCTTTTTGGGCTTTCGGGGTTCAGTGGTTCTGGGCAGTTTCAGGGTTCAGGGTCTGGGGTCTTGGTTTTCGGGGCAGTTATTAACTTGGTATTGCAGAGCTTCTGGGACCGCTCATGCTCCTACGAGATCTGGTGGTCAGGCACCCTGTGGCATGCAGGGTGTGGATTGGGCCGGATTGCATTACGGGCGTGCGTGGTCTTCACAACCTCATTACTCGCTTGGGGTTTCAGAGTTTCTTCCTATAATATAGTATCCATTGCAGCTCCTTTTTGGGGTTAGCTTATAGGATCCGTAGTCTATAATATGCCACAAAAAGGAACTACAATGGAGACTATAGGTACACTCTTCGGGGTCCTTGTGCGGCCTGGGGCCAGTCTGGCTCGTTTGCCGCAGCTCGGATAAATCTGTGCATCTTCTTATCACCGAAATTTATAACCATGCAACCCACAACAAAGCCTGAACCCCAAACATCTTAAGCCTTAACAGCCTAATCCCTATAGACCCGAAGAGAGGGAAACATACCGGAAGTTGATAAGCCCTCGAACCCGTACGCCGCCGCTATGTATGCAGGATCGCGAACTGGTCCTGGATCCCATGGCGGGCAAAGGCAAGGAACTCCTTTAAGCCTTGGGATGTTTATAGCGGTGTTTATGTTGATGATAGCTCATAAGATCTGCAAGGATGTTGTATGCTTTGCATGAAAAGTGTGGCACGAAACAGATCGAAACAGCACAGGCCTCAACGAACCCGCGGTGGCAAGCTGGCAGGATCCCAAACGTACAGCGGAAGAGTTTTCGCATGACTGGGAGTACCATGAATGGCCAGAGCTGCCACAGTGAAACCAATTTCACAGTCCGTGCCAGAACGCGACTCTCGGACAAGCTGATGCTTTTTTGTTGAACCTAGGTACCCTGCCGAGCTGGAAGACTAACAAGACTGCAGCAGTTAGTTTGCCTGTGGGTTTCGCGCAGAATCAGACAGATAGGTTCGCACCCTAATGAGGGTCATGAAAATCATCATGACCAGCCACTATTCAGCCTCAGTGTGGAGGCGTGGTCCTACTCGAGGCAGCTGCATGGAGCCCTGGCCGGAGAGTTCGGAGGTTCAGGGCTCTTGGAGTGTAGGGCCTTGGGGGCTACCCATAGGCCCCAGAAAGTAGTTCCTTTTTGGCATTACCTTATAGGTTTCTAGATATGAACCCCAAAAAGGAACTACTTGTGGGGCCTTGGGGGTTGAGGGTATTTGATGTTTAGAGCTTTCCCGTTCCATCTTTTAACCGCTGAGGGCTTTGGGGATTTCGGGCTTAGGGCAAGTATGACACTGAGCGCCCAGCTGCAAACAGGCAACAAGTGTGGTGGCGACCGTTCTTGCAGATGGTTTGAACCTGCATCAACCCTTGGACATCAAGATTCTGCCCGGTCCCGTCCATGTGTGTATATATATATATATGTTCTATAGTTATACAGATAAAGCATAAGATCGCACGCGGAAGGCGACACAAAAGCATCGCAGCGAGCTCCCGTCGGGATAGATGGTTTTGTAAAGGGTCTATTGGGGCTCATAGGGTTCATACAGCACTTCAGAGTCCAGGGCTTTGGGTGTTGAATCTTTGGAAGTTTTTCGATTTCCGCAAACGAGTGAGAGGTTGCATGAGTGCTGGCCGGCCCATCGGTTCGTGCCGAAAAAGGGTGCAGGACTGTAAAGTTTATGGCTGGCTGTAGGGTTTCAGATTTCGGCGGTACAGTGTGCAAGGAGTGTAAATACTTGTACTGCGGCTCCAAACAAGTGAACACGGAATCAGTTCTCTGTCCCAGGTGGCCACAATGCCATTTCTTGGGCCTCGAATTGGTCAGCGAGCAGCTCGCATCTGGATTGCAAGGCGGTGGTTTTGCATTTTAGGGATTTGGACTTCGTGCCTTTGGGGTGTGGACTCGATCTTTGGCAATTTGGGAGCCGCCATCCGCCGTAAGGTTGTTTCCGTTGGGCTCGCATCCAGAGGTCTTTTTGGCTTCAGGTTTTCAGTTTCCCATTCCGTGCTTCAGCCAGAATTCAGCGCTGCAAGCCGAGACTGCCCATGAGGTGCAGGCCGTGGAGAACTTGCGCCACTTGCCAAACTTTGGTGTCTGCCCACGGGCGGCCTAGGTCTACTTTACATGGTAGTTTCATCAGGGCATTATGTATAACGTAGGAGCCATCCCCCAAAACTGTTATGAAGTACAACCCTATGACTCGTAGAACCTCCGGAAAGCCACGACCGTGCGTGTATGTTCGTCTTGGGTGCAGGGGCGTGGACATAATGCAGTCTCCTTTCAAGATCTTTCAAGCTAAGCTTGATATCGCCGGGCATAGCAGCATAGCAACCGCGAGAGTAGTCCACGTGCGATCACCAGAACGCTAGACGGAGAGAGAGAGAGAGAGAGAGAGAGAGAGAGAGAGAGAGAGAGAGAGAGAGAGAGAGAGAGAGAGAGAGAGAGAGAGAGAGAGAGAGAGGGAGAGAGAGAGAGAGAGAGAGGGATAGAGAGAGAGAGAGACACATGGAGGCCGGGGGGCCTAACCCGCCCCTTATGCCCTGCTGAAGAAGAGCGAGAGCGAGAGCGAGAGACAAACAGCAAAAGCGGCGGGACAATCATATAGGCGGAGAGGAAGGAGATGATAGCGGGCTAGAAAGTGGCGGGTATTTCGTCATCGACCAAGACAGGTTGGGTGAGAGAGACAGAGAGAGTGACAAATAGACGAACACAGACCGCACAGAGAAAGAGAGCAAGGGATGGAGAAAGCCACAGACAGGAGCAACAGGGAAACAAGGCAGAGGTGAGGGATGCAGGGAAGGAGGTCTGGGAGGTTTCGTCAGGAAGTACTCTAGGCGGGAACTTACCGGGTTTGCTACTGCAATTCCTCGACACCCGCCAAGACGGGACGAAGTCGGCGACCGTATTTAAACCCGTATGTTACGTGCCTGAAACCGCACCATTTATTTCGGCGACCCGAGCCGAGAGAAGAAAGCCTCGGGGGGCTCAGGTTTGAGAGTGCTAAGACTCAGCATTCAGGTTGGGGAGCGCTAAGTACACTTCGTAGGGTTTCGGGTGCCGCTTGGTTGGAACTTCCGTCTTGTCAGATCTGGATTTGGCTTTAGGGACCCAAAAAGCATAAAATGCTTGTTATATATGTTTTGCTCATGTGCCTTTTTGGGGCCTATGGTTGGGGAAAAGTTCAATCCTTGAGACCCTCTGGCCAGGCCGTCCTCTCAAACGCTGAAACTGTCGACTCGAAGCCCAGAGCCTCCAGGAAAGCCTGCCTTTCAATACTTACCTTTGGTTAGTAGGGCATGGAAGAATGGTAGTAATAGTAGTTATAATTGTGCTCCATTCCTCCATTCCCTACTAACCAAAGGAAAGATAATTTCAGGGCTTTACTGGCGAAGCCCCCAACATTGGTGCCCTCAGGCAGAGCTCTGGCTTAAATCTTGACGCCAAATCTCTGTCAACACCCTGTCTTCGCCATAAATTCGCTTGTGCCCAGCATAGCTCTGAACCGCCCAACAGCACGACCGCATTTCCAGTGGGATTTCCAGGCCCCCTTACGAAACCCAGCTATTCAGGAGGGACCAATAAAACGATGAACGTCCACGAAGATGTTCTGGCTCACACTTGCGGCTACTAGTTATTGGCTGTCAAGTTACTAGTTACATGCATTTATCGTCATTCTTCGCGATTTTTCAAGGGATAGTGATCATGGTGATGACGCTGATTATGATGGAAACGTTCAGGTTGTTACTACTGACGGTTTCTGTGGCCGGACGACCCTCCCCCTCCTTTCGCCCCCCCTGCCCCCCCCCCCCCGGGTTTTGGTGGGGTTGGCGGGGCGGGGGTGGGGTCGCAGAAACCGGCGGTGCCAGGTTGTTGTTGATGTGACTAGCATGTTTCAATGACGACCGCTGTTGTGGTTACAGGACGTTGAAGGTGATCACCTTGTTTTGACTGTCACTGTGTGTTGTTGCGCCGCATATGCAGTCTGTTTGTGCATGGGCAGATTAGGTTTGCACTCGCAAGTTTCGTTATGAGGCTACGCGAATGAGCGAGGAGTGCTGCCATGTGGCCAGGCAAGGACACTGTATCTGGTTCAACAAGCCATGAACCGTCCTGAAAGCCCAAAGCCCTAACTGACAACCAACGTTCAAAACACCCAGACTCTAAACCCAAAACCCCGAAACACCAAGCCAAACCCTCAAAACACCAAGCTCGCAGCCCAAACCCTGAACCCTAAACCCAAAAACATCCTATTCACTCTAAACCCTAAGCCGAAAACCTAAAATATCCTATTCACCAGTCTTTCCAGTTTGGCCTTTGCCCCCGACAAACAGCAGTTTGCTGCTCATAGTGACTGAGGTCTCCAACTAGGTTATCCGGTAACATTGGAGAGATTCCAGTGAGAGGGACCGCCCATTAAGAACAGGTCTATCTCTGAGGAATTGTGTTGTCATGCTGTCCGTGTGCTCCCACTAGCTCAGTTTCACACATTGTTAGCAGACCTCGAACCATATGGGAGTTTCCGAAAATTAGGGGTGCCTTATTTTGGGGGTCCTTATAATAAGGATCCTACCATTTAGGTGCTATATTATGGTCCCCTCTCCCTCGCCTCGGTTGTCCGAGTGCGAGAGCCGCAACCCGAAACACAAATCCTCCAAGCACCTAGGTTTTTCTGAAAAACATAGCTTGTATTTAGGTTTCGTTTTTAAACATTTTTTCTCAAAAATTCACACCCACGACCCCAAAATACGTGGAAGGCCGTGGGCTTTGCTCGCGCCGACTGCCGGAAGCTACCACTGGCGGCAAAGTGCGTGGACGTGGTGGGCTGCGAAGAACGGGAGCTTGTTTAGGGGTTTAAGGTTTATAGGGGTTTGGGGTTTGGAGGTTTAGGGCTTACGGGTCGCAATAGGCCTGGATGCAAAAAGGGCTTAGGGTATATAGGGTGTATTGGGGATTAAAACGTTTATAGTATAGGGTTTGGGGCCCAGGCCGCACGGTGCAGTCTTCCAGGTCTTAAGTTTTTACAGCTATGCCCTCGGAGGTGGATAGTATGGCGTAAAACGGATTCATACATGTCCCTTCAGTGTGCATATCCGCTCATGAACCCAACAAAGCCTGTCGTAAGAGGGCTTATACTTATAGGGGCTTAGGGTGTCAGTATGTGAATTCTGAATGGCTGTAATTACAGCCCAAACAGCTTACATCCTGCAACTTGGAAGAAGAGCAATTCCCAAAAGGGAATCTTATTACGGGACGACCTACGCCTGGCTAGTTAGGTTTAGGGTTCCGTTTAAGTTTATCAAGCCTGGGTACAGCTCTGGAGCTGAGGAGATGACTGGGCTTCAGGGTTGGGAGGGCACAGGAAATCGGAAGACTTGTGCCGGCACTCTGCAGCGCCTTGAACTCCAATTCCCGAAGCTCCTAAAGTGCTGGAGGCAAAGAAAAATCAAAGAGCGCTGAGACCTTTTGCAGGGATCCTTCAAGGATCCCAATCCTATCCTTGCTCCCCTAGATCTCCCCCGATACTTGGTAGAGGTAAGATTCGAAGCCGCAAACTGTCTGACAGCACCGCGAGCCTTTTGATGCCGAACGCCTTTTGATTCCACGGCTTTAGAGGGCCTTCCAAATTCAGATTTTAGGCCTTGTGGGGTTCAGGGCTTTGCTTTTGATGTCCATGTCTGTTGAGAAACTCACGAAACGGCAGAACCCTCCACACCACACCGCCCGCCCCCACCCCAGATGCCGCAGACTTTTCGTGTTTGGGGTATACTTGGCAGAGCAGGTCTTGTGTGACTTGCCTTATGGTCGGCAGTATGGCACCGAAGAAGCCTCCAGGCTTGCAGATCACTCCTGTGCTTCCAGGGTTGAGTATATTTAGGGTTTAGGCTTTAGGGTTTAGGCTTTAGGGTTATCAAGGTTTCAAGACCTATTGGCCCATCCCACAGGCAAGTGCAGTGACATCATGACCAGGCTCTCTGGGGGAATTGGATGAGGATGTCTGACTCATCCCCAACGCCCCGTTCAACAGAGCCTGCGATTTGAAACAACTCGGCCCTAAACCCTAAACCCCAAACTCTTTTTTTTCAATGTGTAAGGCATCGCGTCAAACAGCTACGCCCATCAAACCTCAGCAGTTTTGAGCGACACGTTTTTTGGGAGGCCGTGTAAGAAGCGTTTGCCATGAGCCTCGATCTTGGGCAACGGGGTTGATTCTGCGGTATAAGCGAGTGTTGTCCATCATCGGCAATTTGTCGGCAGAGTGAATTTGTCTTACATCCCGCGCCGAGAGAGACTTCCAGTAATCATGATGGATGTTGGTGATATCTGGTCTTTCGCCGCTGCTCTGTTGAAGTCGTAGATACGCCTCCGCCATGGAAACCTCCGCCCAGTGCGGAGTGGGCCTGCCGGACCGATTCCCGCCACGGAGAAAACGGTATGCTTTGGAGGACATGAAAGTAGACGTACTTTCAAAACTGTCCGGGTTTCGCAGAATGTGTCCAAGCAGTTTCAACCGATTAAAGGAAAATTGCTGCGAGGGTGTGGGTAGTACCAGAAATCGATTGGCGAGACTTGTGAGATATTCAATTGAACATGGGACGTCCGAAGGCGCTATAACCCTGTGGTAGTATGAAGACTTCTTCCGAAAGATCCGGCGCAAGTTCTTGAAATGTAGGGAGTCTACCCTACGTTGTTGGGACGGGGACAGATTGCATGACTCCATCCCGTATGCCAAAATCGACATCACAATAGTTCGGTACACCGTGAGCTTCCATTTACAGGGCAGCCCCGAATGGCTAAAAAATGGCTTTAACTGCTTAGATGCAGCAACTGCTTTGGAGATACGCTGGCTGACGGTGCTTCCGGCACTACATGTTGCATCCAGACATACACCAAGATATTTTACTTCATCTACAACGGGAACATGTCCACCATGTACCGGCGACTGGCCTCCACAACAAAGGCACTGACACGCACAATGCGGATCCGCAGTGTATTGGACTCTGTGGTGGGTATGTATGGGGAGGTGTTTGCACTTGTCCAGATTGAGCTGGAGCCCTATCTTAAGAGCGTGAAATTGCAGCAAATGGAGAAGTCGATTTAATTGCACATAAGAGTGTGACATGAATACCGTGTCGTCCGCGTATTCGAGATCCCACAAACAAGATGGGACCCTTAGTACACCCGTCAGAATACCGAACTGCTTCTCATAGGATTCTTCAACATCTGCAAACAAACATGTCAAGATGACGTCGAAGAGGTAAGGAGAGAGTGGACAACCTTGTCGAACGCCACGAGATTGGACACCAAGTTCTGAAGTGGAGCCCGAATCCTTCACTCGAAACTGAGGGTGATTGGAAATGGCCATGACGGCCTGCACGAACGCTACGGGGACACCCAGTCTAACCAAAGAACGCTCTATAGACGCAAACGACACGCTATCAAAAGCTTTGGCCCAATCGACAAACAATAAATGCAGCGGGCTCTCTTGTCTTTCATGCGCTTCAATTAATCGACGCAAGACGTGAATGGGCTGAGACGTCGATTTACCCCGACGGAAACCAAATTGCGTTTCTCTAATGCGAGGATCAATGTAGAATGCTAACCTCTTCTGCAAAAGAGCGGCATACAACTTATAGAAAACATCTGTCAATGAGATAGGCCGATAGTTGTCGAGCGAAAGCGTGTCTTTGCGAGCATCTTTAACCAGCATGACCACTTCCGAAAGCAACCACGCGTCCGGGATGGACCCCGTGCGGAGGCACTTGTTATAGTGGGAAAGAAAAAACATTTGGACTACATACGGCGCACGCTTAATCAACTCTGCAGGGATCATGTCTGGCCCGGTGGCTTTACCAATTTGCAACTGCTTCAAACATTGGTACAAGTCCTCTTCCGTAAAGGGGCGGAAGATTTCCGGAATTGTTGCGTGTAAGGGGTTTTGAGGTGGAATCTGTTCGTCAACACTCTTCCAAACATGCTGCGTGAGATACTTTCAAAAGACTTCGGGTCTTTGTTTGGCGGAATGCAGCTTCCCCTCAGAGTCCCGGATTCCCGGAGTTTTCGAAGAGAACGGTTTTCGGAGCTTTCGGAGAGTCGTCCATTGAGACGGAGTGCTTTCGTAGTCTTTCGAAAGACGGCTCTTTACAAACAAGCGCTTATCCCGTCTGGCGGACTTTTTGATACACTTCCTGAAAGCTTTTACCTCTTCAGGAGAAAGCTCATTGGAATCCCTGAGCTTAGTTACGAGTTCCAAGGTATCTCGCGAAATCCAAGGTTTGCGGGGTTGAAGAGGTAGAACGGGAATCAACTTTTTCGCCTCGTCTATGGTCCTGCGGAAAAACGTATTCTGATCATTGAGCGTCATGGTTTCCCAAACAGTGAGGTCCACATTAGAGTCAGGAGGCTGTAGGCTACGTGACGGAACTCGTGCAAAACGGCCTACGCTACCCGAGGGAGTCATTCCCTGCACGCGCCATCTTATCTGCCAGCTCGTTGCCGGGAATACCAACGTGAGAAGGAACTTTTTAGATGGAGATATGAAACTTACCTCGAAGAGCGAACCAATACTTTTGCAGTCGCGCGACTATTCTGTAATGTGTTGCCGGAATAGAGTCGCCTAACAATATGTTCATAGCATATTGTGAATCTGTAAACACGTGGATCGTTTGTCCATCGGGCAAGGAAGCATAATGAAACAGATAATCGAACAATTCAACCAGTGCTTGTAGCTCTGCCGTGTTATTTGACGACACCTGCGCCACTGCATACTCTGGATAGTCCGGGTTGGTGCAAACGCGACCATGCGAGGATATCCACTGCGATGTGGGAGTAGGGTGCACGGGACAATCCCGATAAACATTGGAAACGACAAAACCCCAACCTGCAGGATTGTCTTGTGAGATAACTCTGTTGTTGAAACACGAACCGTCTGTGTAAGCAAGAACATGACCGGGAGCCGTAGACGATGGGCTCAGATGGTGATTGCACAAATGAAGAAATGACGCTTCCAATTTTTGGAAGTACATGGCGGTTTTGGTGAGGTCTAAAGGAGGAGGGGCTTTAATTTTTGGGGAGCTGATTGGAAGGGAAATGGACATAGAGCACAGGAGCGGTAAATGGCGGGTGTTGACAGCCTGCTGAAAGTGACTACCCAAATCAGTTATTTCGAAATAACCCCAAACTCTAGTGGAGGCAATCCCGCAGCTCAATGCACACCTGCAAAAGCCTGGCATCATGACCCGGGTCCCAAGGCTCCGAGAGCCTCATGTCTTAATAGTACTAGTAACATTCATATTATTAGTGAAAAACAATATTGTAATTAACCAATAATATGAATGTATTACTGTTATTGTAACAATAGTACGGCAGCACCTCCAAAACCCACTGAAGCCTGAAGCATTCTTCGTCGATTCGATCGGGACACTTTTCGTGAGGCGGCTGTGGTTTCGTTGGGGTCAATACAGGGCCTTATTCAGACGACGGCTCTGGGGCACATTATACGAAACATATTTTCAAGAACCCTTTGCAGTAAGAACAACGATTCGTCAATGTTTTGGGCTTGGAACAGTCTGGTGTTGTGAAATGCACACCCAGGACAACCACTCGCTCTACTCGGCTGCCTTGCTCGAGCTTTCGCGCGTTCTCAGGGAGCCCCGGGGACGACTCTTGAATGCAGGATGACATGTTCGTAGCTTAACGGTGCAGGAGCTCGATTTTAAATTGTGTATTTTTTGGACCTACTTTGCTTTTGAGGGTCCAGGGCTTGCTGGTTGCTATTCTACTCCCTTTGCCTGTGGAGTCGGGGTCTGCAGTGGTAAGGGGTACTGGTTTCATTCATCCAAGTTGTTTGATTTCGGCTTGGCTGCTGATGGTAGAAGCTCGGTCGACAACGACGACGACGACTACTGCGAGTTCGTGTGCATGACCGAAAAAACTAAGCCCCATTTCAACATATTGTTTGTGTGCCTGTAAGGTGCCATTCTCATCACCACAGCCACGCCCTCCAACCTGGCAGCTATGGTCATGAGCTTAGCGGCGAGGGCCATGCAAACAACATGCTTTGAGTTGAAGGTTATGGAGCTGTCAACAGTTCGAAGTCCCCAAGCGTTGAGAATTTGAATCTTGTGTGCATGTCCCTGCCGTGTATATACTTAGCTTAGTTTTGCTTTATTCGTCTGACCAGCTATTTGCATGTGCATTCATACGTATTTATATGTACACATTGTTGTTACTTAGATGTGTGTACGTACATACATGTATCTACATATACATATAGACATATATACAGTTACATACATACATACATACATACACAGACATGCATATATACACACATATACATGTATATATATATATATATGTGTGTGTGTATGTTTAGAATACACACATATGCACACATACCTACATACATGCACATATATATATATATATGTATGGTAACCCCCCCCCCAGGACCAACCTCGGCCATTGTCCTGCTCATTACTGTCTTCACAGCGTCATGAATAAGAGCCGAAACCACTGTAAATACCGATGGTGTTTGTGTTCCCGTACAAAGTTTGCACTCTCGACGCCTCTTGACAGACTGGTAAAAAACAGGGTCCAGTTTTATGGACACCATTTACACTCTCGGCGCGTCTTGTCGGAGTGGTAAAAGACAGAGTCCAGTTTGTGTGCCTCATCCTTTATTAATTATTGTCATCTTGTCAAAGTCTTATTATTAGTTTCAGTCTTAAAAAAACAGTGTTAACATTGGTCTTGACTTATTTTTGTTCTAAGTTTTAACCTCAACTATTGTGAGTAGTAACCTTAATATTTTTGCTAGCGTTAGCATTATTATTAGTTTTGTGTCATTACTAATTTTAGAAGTTCTAACAATGCTGCTGGTATCTGTCCAATATTACTGTTCGTTTGATTAGTGTTCCTGTTAGTGCTGATGCTGGTGTCAGTGTCAACGTCAGTGTTAGTCTTAATATTAATATGAGTATTAGTGCTCCAGTTTAATTTAATATATGTCTATAGCAGTGTTAGTGTTAGTGTTCGTGTTAGTATTCGTATTAATATTAGACGTGGGCTGGGCTTTAAAAACTTAGTCTTAGTACATTATGTGTATAAGTATTCATATGTGTATATTCAGTATATTGGTATATAAACAAAACATATATATTCATTAAAAAAAATTTTGGGTATACTCGTATATTGGTATATTAGTAACAATGGTCTATTGGTATATCAGTTTCTCAGTATATTAATATATTAATTTATTAGTATATTAGTATAATACTATGACCGTACATATTGGTAAATGAAAACATTGAGTTTTTAACAATCTGATGCATTCATTTCCTTGTGCCTTATTCTGATGTATTCTTTAGTATACATTACAAAAACGATATTGACATTAATATGATGTTTGTAAATTCATATTGGTATTGATATTAACATGAGTTGTCATCTTGTCAAAGTCTTATTATTAGTTTCAGTCTTAAAAAACAGTGTTAACATTGGTCTTGACTTAATTTTGTTCTAAGTTTGAACCTCAATTATTGTGAGCAGTAACCTTAATATTTTTGCTAGCGTTAGCATTATTATTAGTTTTGTGTCATTACTAATTTTAGAAGTTCTAACAATGCTGCTGGTATCTGTCCAATATTACTGTTCGTTTGATTAGTGTTCCTGTTAGTGCTGATGCTGGTGTCAGTGTCAACGTCAGTGTTAGTCTTAATATTAATATGAGTATTAGTGCTCCAGTTTAATTTAATATATGTCTATAGCAGTGTTAGTGTTAGTGTTCGTGTTAGTATTCGTATTAATATTAGACGTGGGCTGGGCTTTAAAAACTTAGTCTTAGTACATTATGTGTATAAGTATTCATATGTGTATATTCAGTATATTGGTATATAAACAAAACATATATATTCATTAAAAAAATTTTGGGTATACTCGTATATTGGTATATTAGTAACAATGGTCTATTGGTATATCAGTTTCTCAGTATATTAGTATATTAATTTATTAGTATATTAGTATAATACTATAACCATACATATTGGTAAATGAAAACATTGAGTTTTTAACAATCTGATGCATTCATTTCCTTGTGCCTTATTCTGATGTATTCTTTAGTATACATTACAAAAACGATATTGACATTAATATGATGTTTGTAAATTCATATTGGTATTGATATTAATATGAGTATGTAATAATCTTTCTATATTTGTATGAGCACAAATAATTTTGCTAGTATTATGCATGTTCGTACTAGCCGAAGTATTAGTGCTCATATTAATATCAATATGGTTCTAAAGAGACTATTAATGTCGGTATTCGTACTGAGAATAATTTTGTTAAGAACATGAGCATAAATACCCGTAGGAATATTCATACCTATGCTTGTATTGGTATTAATACTCGTATTAGCATGAGTACTAGCATTAGTACGTATCTAGGCATGACGATTCTTATATGAATATAAAAGGGGAACATGATTATTAGTATTCGTAAGAACATTAGTTTTCCTATACATTAATGCTAACTAATATTACTATGCATATTAGTATTGGCAAGAACATTAAAGTTCGTGTTCACATCAATTCTAAAATTGGTATTAGTACAGTTTTTTCAATATTAGGAGTAGATACTAGTAGTAGAATTAAAATTAGTATGAACAAAACATGCGTTGGTATTCGTCGGAATATGAAACTTGAGGTTACTCTTCGTATGAGTTACTAGTACTACTGAAAAACATACCAATGCTGATATTAATACGAATGCTAACATTCATGTATGAGCATGTTATTATGCACGTTCGCACTAGCCTTAGTGCTAATATTAGCATGAATATGAGTACTCCAAAAATGAGTAATTTCACGAATATGCATAGCCAATATTCATACTAGCGATAATACTAGCTATAGTATGTATATTAATATTCGCATCAAGACTATTCATACAATGTACATGATTTCAAGTATTCTTGGGAACATCAGTATTCATACTAGCATACTATCTGCGAACGGACTGCGATGCCTTGTCATGTTCTAAGGTGTCACTATAAGAGCTGTGAGCAAAACCGTGTAAAGTGCAAGAGAAGGGGGCACGCTACGCGTCCCTCGACTCTAGGGGGCATGCTACGCATCCCTCATCTTTACCTTTCTATGTGACCGCCAACGCAACGTTTGGCTCAAGTCAATGCCCATAGCTAAGTGCTATATGTGTCTTCTATCCTGAGCAATCAGAGCTATCCCGTTGCACAGACGAACCGCCGCCGGCAGTGAGTGCAAAAGGAACGGCCGCCGGTTCTGCCTGCATAGGATTGCACGTGTGGAAGTAAGAGGGAGAGACAGGGTCCAGTCTGTGGAGAGTGCTAGCCAGCCACACCTACATTCATTACAGCTCTGGTGGGGAGAGCAGCAACCAAGTCGAGATCAATCCCCCACGCAGGTTATCAGCCGTACGCGGCTCTGCCTTTCTACAGCAACGACTACTTGATCTACTACGACCACAATGAACTCAGGATCAAGTCAAGATACGACAATGACTTTCGGTGCCGATGTGGCAGCGCCAGCCGTTGGTGAGTCAACAGCTGATGACACAGTGGTGCAATCCGTTGATAGCTCCACGGAAGATGACAAAGGTCAATCTTCTGCGCTTGCCATTGCAAAGGCAGTTCCCAAGGGGAAAGCAAAGAGTCTACCAAGAGCATCTACGCCTTCACGTCCGACATCCACAGGTTCGAGGACGGGCAAGGCTTCAGAACGACGGGCCGAAGCGTCTGGTTTTCAGGCACCTCGGACTACGTCCAGGGCCAAGGACAAAGGAGTCAAGACCTTGGAAAAGAAGTCAAGACCATCATCTTCGAGAAGCTCTTCAGCACGATCGAGGACTTCGGCTACTCGTGGGCGTGACAAGTCCATGACTTGGAATCGGATGGTTACCAATCAACCACGCGATACTGACGATCTGGACATGACTCTGGATACGATTCCTGTACGTGGTGATGCGTCATCCGTGGCCACGCCTGCAATAGCTGACGGTCCGAATGCCTACCAGGAAGCTGACGATTTCGCAACAGTTCGAAGCATCGAACCTTGCACAGCAGATGTACTATCGCAGTCAGGTGCAAGAATACGAAGGAATCGTCCAGACCCTGATGGACAAGATCAAGGAGATGCAACAAGAAGATGAAGGATCTGGAATTCGCATTGAGGAATTGGAACGACAACGTGATCATGCATGCTTAGCCATGAGGCACATCAACAATGTCAATCAGGAGATGAAGCGAGACTATGAAACAGCTTTGTTTCGCATGGATGAGCAGAACTCTGCTCAACAACGTCAAGCACATGCCGTTGCCGAGGATTTAGCTCAACAGCTACACGTGTTTCGCACGGAGGCAGCCACCAACTTTGTGCAGTTGGAGGCAAGAGCGCAAGGTGATGGTGAGCTTATGGCACGTGAGTATGAGCGTCTGACTCATGAACTTCATGAACACGCCAGAGAGAACTTGGTCCTCCGGTCAAACACAGCAAGTTCGGAACAAGCCTTACAAGCAATGCAGGAACGATTCCACTTGGTCAAGAACCAGGAGTTGCGGGCTGTGAACGAGATCCAAGGGCTAGCTGGAAACAGCGCAGCCATTGAACAAGAACGATTTCGGCTTCGCGAACGTCTTGGTGAAGAGGAAGAGTACCGCAGAATGGCTGTAAAGAGGATGCAAGAAGCAGAGGAACGACTTCATCAGAATGAAGATCATGCAAGGCGATCATTGCCTACCTTGCACGACGAGCTGAGTGAACTCAGGAAAACGCTCAAAGCACAAGAAGATCTTCAAGCGAGGACACGCAGCGAATTGGAGGCAGCGCGAAACTCCAATCAAGGAGGAGCGACGCGACCTTCGAGCATGCCCATGTCTTCGAGGACTACTGAGTCTGGCTGGGAGCACGTAGGAAAGGATGTAATGCCTGCATTTTCCGTAGGAGATGAGGTACGATCCCCTGAAATACGGTCCCCAAGTCAAGTTAGTCCAGTCGCCAAAGAGAAGTTCGCATTCTCGGAATCGGACAAGGACAAGAACCTTGTGATGGACGGAATTCCATTCACCGGTGGAAACTTCTTCACTGGCCGCAGTTCGATGCCAATCGTGGCGGATGCAATGCCCGAGCACCACGTGCCAGGTATTAGCAGCCCAGCACTTGCGCGTTCCACGCCTAGTGCAGCCACTTTGTTTGGCATACCAAGCGGATTTCATGGGAAAAGTGATGCGGCAGCCGTGCGTGATCGACAGCTACGCGAACTCTTGGGGGATCGCGGGATGTTGGGATCGAAGTCCACAGCATCGGCCAGCTCCTCAAGACCTGTTGGCATCGACGGTGTCACCGCATCTACTAAGGGCAACGACCTCATTGGTCCCCCTGTCGCCTATGACGATTCCATCCATGAGGCAAGGAGGCGTCAGATCGAGAAAGAGATCGCGGAACAGTACGAGGAGAAGATTGCTGATCTGCGAAGTGAAGTACTCAAGGCTCAGAAAGCCGAACAACGTCTCAGAGCTGATCGTGATGAGTGGAGATTATTCGCTGAAACGATTCAGGAAAACAATGGAGACGATGACGGTGATGAAGCTGGCGACGAGAACGGAGAGGAAGAGCATGATGAAGGTACCGGCACGGGGTATGATCCTCCAGATCCGCCTGACGACGATGATGACAAGAAGAAAGGTGGAGGGGGCAAACCCGAATCGGATCCTGGTTCGCATGCGCGTGATCCTGATGGAGATGCGGATCCTGAAGTCACAGAGGTGAGAATTTCCAGGAGGGAAGCCGACAAAGTTACTGTTCCTCCATGGCCTACTCTCACTCATCTCAACAACTGGCGATCTGTGTGCACGGCAAATGTCTTAGGGGCATCAGCCGACCCACATCATGAGGACTGGATGTTATGGCTGGCACCAGCGTTCAACCCATTCCCTGATGTCGAAGCATTGAATGATTCAGGACACAAGAAGTTCAAGAGCATAGACGTCAAGTTGGGGATTGCCATGGTCGCAATGCTACGTGCCGGTGGTGACAAATCAGCTGACCTGTACCTTGAGGTGAACCGGAAGGCCAATGATTACATCAGCAGGCCTGACGTGAAGATCATCAAAGGGCGACAAGTCATCGCGATGATGTACGAAAGTTTTCGAACACATGATCGTCTTGACATGATCATCACTCTTGAGTATTTGGTGAAGCTCCAGTACCAAGGCGACAACAAGCTCCATACGTTCAAGCAGACGTGGTTGGAAGTTCTGGGACGGATGAGACCAGAGGACATTCCATCCAAAACAGCTCTCCGTGATTGCTTGTACAGCAAGATCAAGGACTCGCCCGCAATGAAAATGGACTTGGGCATGCACTATGAACACCTGCCCTACAATCATGAAGATCGATCGTACGACAACCTGATGAAGATCATTGATCGTACCATCATGCGGAAACGAGAACAGTCAAATCTCACTCAGACTCAAATTGGCTTGCGCCAGATGCTTGAGGGCAAGGATTTGCTTGCTGCACCGGCCAAGGTACCCGAGAAACCTACGCCTAACGCGGCTCCATCCGCAAAGGTCAAGGCTTCGCCGACCAAACCGGACAAAGCAACACCTGTACTACCTCAAAGCAAAGCGAAGAGTCATGCGAAGACCAAGCCGAAGCCCAAGAAGAAGACGAGGAGTGAGTCAGCGGACAACAGAGGTGACAAAAGCAAGAAGCAAATCCGCTGCAAGTTCCATTTCACAGATGCAGGGTGTCGAAATGGCGATAAGTGTCCATTCAGTCACTCGAAGAAGACTCCAGAACGACCCTTCACGCCGAGGACGAGAACCCCAAGTCCATCTGGAGGAGGAGGAAACAGGATTTGCTACTCGTTCAAGAACACAGGCTCGTGCTCAAGAGAGAATTGTCCTTTCAAGCATGAGGCAGCAGCTACCCCAGCTCCGGAACCAAAGGCAAAAGCTAAAGCCAAATCCGAAGCAAAAGGCAGCTCCAGCGAAGCCGAATGCCAAGGCCAAGGCACTCCCTGCTGCACCCGCCATCAGATTGTGTCGAAGGTGGAATCCATCAGCTCCGGCTATATGGAAGCGATCTTCAAGACAAGATGAGGAGGAGTCAGATTGTCCATCCGTTGACAGCGACGCTGATTCGGATTGTTCAACAGATGACGAATCCTCGGGAACGACTACGTCGACCCGAAAAGTGATAAAGCGCAATGTGACATTCGCCAATGACGTGAAGTTCATTTCTTCGTGTCCTAGACGATCGAAGAAAGACAAAGAGCGGAAGGTGAAGTACGTCGACATGGAAGCGTTTATCAATGATGAGGATCGCGCCGTGAGCTTGGAATTCGCCAAGCACAAAGCGAGATTGAGGGCACAGATCATGAGAGACATGGTTGACGACGATGATGATCAATGCGGAGATCGAGTTTCATTCGTACGAATCCCAGGAACGTCTCGAGTGGAAGAAGTTTCGTTCTACGACGGTGAGGATTCCATCGTTGAGCGCGAACTCGACGCCGCACACAGCAAACGGATCATCAATCAAGGCTTGTTCAAATGTATGGTTCAACCAGTCATCCTTAAGAAGAAGATCAAGTTTCTCATGGACACTGGGTGTGGTCATGACCTCATATCTCAGAAGAAGATCGAGAAGCACAGTCTCGATACACTCGTGACTCCAGAGCCCATATCATTTCAGACAGCCAATGGAATCACCGATACCGATCTCGTGTCGAACTTCCAGACTGAGTCGTTCGAGGAACCGATCAACGCTTATGTGTTGGACGACACGCCGTCGGTGCTTTCCATAGGCAAGAGATGTATGAACTTCAACTACGGGTTTGTGTGGCCTCCCGGAAGGGAACCATTCATGATCAACCCGCAGGGCAAGAGAATATCTCTGTTCGTGAACGGTGACATCCCGTACGTTCGTGCCGGGAGTTCCAAATCATTGGTTCATGATGATCCGGAGGCCAAAGCGATCACCGAAATCTTCAAGGGTGCGTTGACAGCGGGCAATGTTGACGTCAGCGTCGCAGCTGCCGCTGAAGCTGCACCGGGCGAGATCGAAGCAGAAGAAGAAGGTGATGATCGTGAACGACCTCCTGATCCTGAACCCCAAGAACCTCCTATAGAAGAAGTACCAGAGTCCGAGGCTGGACGCCCTCCGGACGACGACGAAGGAAAAGGAGTGGGTGAAATTCCATTGGATGGTGACGATGAGGTGATCATTGATGTGGAAGGCGACGGTGCGCCGAGCCGCAAGGCCAGAGTCGGAACACTGAAAGCCGAAGCGAAGACATTGGCACATCTGTGTACTCATCGCTACCGCAATCCATATTGCGAATCGTGCATACGCGCGAAGATGAAGCACTTGCGAACACAACGAGGTGCATTTCAACGTGTGATCAAACACTGGGGAGATCTTGTGACGTTCGATTTCCTTGACATGCGCAAGGCCGCCGAAGCAGGCATTGGACTCGATGACGGGGCACGCGAGGTTCTAGTCATCAGGGACATCGCCACCAAAATGATTGCAGCGATTCCCACGGCTTCAAGGAGCACTGACGAAGTCGTCATGGCCATCAGACGCCTCATGGGAAGACGCAAGATTCATATGGCGTACAGCGATGAAGCACCAGAGTTCGATTCAGCTATGGCACAGTTGAAGATCGTGATTGATCATTCCCTTCCCAGGGAAACCCAGTAACAATTCACTCGCTGAACGGTCAAATCAAGAAGTGATCAACACAGTCGCAGCATCCATGCTACACGCCGGATTGCCCGCTCAATACTGGTCCTTTGCGCTTAATTGCGTGATGCAGAACCTCAACGTTGAGGACGTGGAAGGCGATGGTGATTCAGCATGGAAGCGAATGACTGGAAAGGACTTCGAGGGAAAAGCCATACCCTTTGGTGCCAAAGTCTTCTTCAAGCCGACGGACACAAGGCCGAAGACATATGGCAACAAATTCGATCCAAAGGGGATTCCAGGCATTTTCGCCGGATACATCATCACTGCTGGTCAAGGGTGGTCCAAGAAGTATCGCGTTTGGGATATGAAGGAATTTGCCAACGCGAACTTGTCGATGGACGCATCTGTTCCCAGGAAGTTGATGAGACCGTACGAGACAGAAGTTATCTACTTCCCAGAGGAGATAACGTTTCCCCTGAAAGCCGAGTACGAAAGGATGAATTCAACCATTGAGGGACTCAGGGACAACGTTGACCTCGCTGGCAAGGAGATAAAAGACGTCGATGACGGTGGTGACGGTCCGCCTGGAGGAGATGGTGGCGACGGGGATGACGATGATCCAAGTGGACTTCTTCCTCCACCGGATCCCGGAGAAGATCCTGACTTACAGGACATAGATCCATCTGACATTGAGACGGAGCCTCTCGGCGAAGTCTTCAAGTCAGCAGAGCATGAAGCTATTGATGCCATAGGAGACAAAAGACTCGAAGAACTAGACGAAGAGCTGGGTCTACGTGCAGCACCGCCTCCTTCTGAACCAAAGGTCACTGGGAAAGATCGACGATCGCCCCGCGAAGTCGGTCCAACCGGTAGACTCATCCCCGAAGGAGACATCGAAGAACCTGGAGAGATTATCAAGATCTTGAAAGAAAAGAAGTTGGCTCCCGAGGAGATTGAACATTGGAGTACGGGGAAGAAAGGAGACTTACCGATGACGGTGAAGCTTGCAAGATCGACAAAAGGGGAGTTCCGTACAAAATCCGAAGCGATGGTCGACGAACTCTTCCTACACGGCGACCTATCCATTCTTATTCTCCGGAAGCATGGAAGAAGATGAGCGAAGCGGAGAAGAAGGCAGCATACAAGAAAGAAAAGCGAGACAAAGCTCGAGTTGCCAAGAAAGACCGGAAGAAGGCTGTGATAGGAAAGAAGATAGTCACCAAGACTTTGGACAACATGATCTTTCCCAAGATTGTCCCGTGTGAAGAAATTGATCTGCAACTCAACGTGACCGTTGACGACGACGATGGTTGGTCATGGGCACAGTCCTATGTGGATCAATATACACAAGAACAATTCTTGGCAGATGTCGTGCCGGCCGTTCCGGCGCATATGGTCATGGATGATAACTGGATTCCTTCTATGCCGTGTACGACTTCTCACAGAAACGTACATCGGGAAAAGAATCATGCAGGAGGATCGTGCTTCAATGCCATGGTCACTCGACCCGTCACACGCAAGGAGATGATCAACAATCCCAAGGCCATGGAAGCTTTCATGAAAGAATGGAAGGGATTGTGGGACCAAGAAGTGTTTGACTTCTCAACTACGCGTGAATATGACGACGTCGTCGCTGAGGCAAAGAAGAAAGGTGAGAAAGTACATATGGCGCGAGTACACGGACTGATCTACGAGAAGAACTATCAGCTCAAAGAGGACGATCCTGCCAGGAAGTTCAAGGGGCGAGGTGTACTACTCGGTGATCAGGTCAAAGACCAGAATATGGAAGCCGCATTGTTTCAGGATTTGGGGAATTCCCCGGCTACGTTTGACGCCTCACGATGGGCAGATTATTACGGATGTCTTCCTGGCAATGATGTCCAGATGGCGGATGCTATCCAAGCATACATTCAGGCTAGATTGTCGGGCACTCCGTGTTGGGTTGAACTGCCTGATGAAGCCTGGCATCCATCTGCGAAACGGCACAAATTCCGTAGGCCGGTATGTCGCCTGATCAAAGCTCTATATGGACATCCTGACGCAGGAACCATGTGGGAACAACATTGCCACACCGCGGTACAGAAAGTAGGATTCAAGCCGATTGGTGATGAATGGCCATCATTGTACTTTCACCCGCAAATGAAGCTCTTACTTGTCATCTACGTGGATGATCTCAAGATGGCAGGACCCAAAGAGAATCTACCCAAGGGTTGGGACATGCTGCGCCAAGAACTTCGATTGGAAGAAGAAACGCCGCTGGGCTTGTATCTGGGTTGTCGCATCTCCAAGGGCGAGGCAACGTTGCATGACAAAACGAAGGTGCAGACCGTTACCTACGACATGGAGACGTACCTGGACATGACAGTCAAGAAGTACTGCGACGTGACTGGGTTCGATCCGACAAAATTCAAGACGGTACCATCGCCGAGTCCGGCTGAGGAGACTAAGAATCACCCAGCTCGCGCTCCGGCACAGTCAGGTAAAAGCCATCGATGCACGTGGTGTGGACACACCATGCCTGTTGATAAGGATGGTCGGCTCGTTCCGCCTCCACCTATTCCCAAGGCGCCCGAGGAAGAGGAAATCAACGAGGCCAATCGCGGCGCACTTGCTCCGCAGGCAGCCAGCATTCTCATGAAATTGCTTTATGCCGCGCGCATTTGCCGCTTTGATCTTCTGCGCAGTATCAACAATCTCGCACGCAAGATCACGAAATGGACCAAGAAGGAGGATGCTCTTCTTCATCATCTCATGGCCTATGTGCACCAGTCCAAACATCACATGATGATTGGATGGGTCGGGAACTCCTTGGAGGACTCGTCCATCGGGCTGTTTGCAGATGCGGACTATGCAGGTTGTGGAGAAAGTTTGAAATCTACCTCCGGTGCTCATTTGCACATTCAAGGTTCTCATACAAGATTTCCCTTGGCAGGACTTAGCAAAAGGCAGGGATGCTTGAGTCATTCCACACCTGAGGCCGAGATTGTCGCGGCCGACTTTGCTATGTCACGTCTTGGATTGCCTGCTATCACGTTGTGGCAGCAGCTTGGGGGGCAAGACCCCAACTTCGTCTTCTACGACGACAACCAGACCATGATCGGGGTGATTCGCACGGGCAAGAATCCGACTATGCGTCACTTGGAACGTACCCACGGTATCTGCATTGGATGGATGCATTCTATCTTTCAGGAAGGTTACGTTTCTCTTGCCTACGAGGTCACTGCCAAGATGTCCGCGGACATACACACCAAATCGTTCAAGGATTCCGTGTCCTGGACACATGCGTGTCAGCTCATCAACATCTTTCCGCCGGATCTCATCGGCTCCCAAGAGATTATGGATCTGATGCGGCCTACTCATACCCAAAGCACGGATGAGAAGGGCCAGCAGCACTACTCGTTCAAGAGCGAGGTGCCTTGTTTTCCTTACACGCAGACGCCGATCCTCCCTCAGGTGTTGTATCGCGCTGGATTGTCGAGTAAGGAAGGCTTGCAAGAACATGACAGTGTGGACCCCATCCTGGTTGTCAAGTTCCCGCGCATGTTGCGGGGGCCGCCTTCTGCGTTGCCGCCTGGTCGTTACCTTCGGTCGACTTGGATTCTTCGTGAAGGGCAGTGGCACCAGATGGAGGATCGTGCTGCTATCCTTGACACACCGGGCAAGTTCGACCGCTACGTGGAACGTGCTGTGTTTCAGTACCATCCCGTGCGGGGGCATTTGCGCCCCGCTGCCATTGCGGACGTCCTTGCGCCGCCGTTTCTGCCTATTCCTGAGCCGCCTCTAGGCCAGTCTTATGTGCGCGCCCTGCCCGCCAAATGGCGAGCGGTGGTTGTCACACTGGCGCGTGCCATCCATGGGGGGTACCAGGGCTTTACATTACACCAGGGATTTTGTTTCAACGGCCAATCCAAAAGTCAAGCCTCTCAATTTGGTTATGACCAATGGTCGTCGGTGTACGAAGATGTATGGCATGATGCGGCGGAACAGAAAAGGGAATATCAAGGATATGATGGAGCAATTGTGCCTCACGTGGTCAATTTCGCCGAAAACAAGCCCAAGGAGGGTCTGGTGATCCAATTCCTCGACCACGATGGAAGGTTGGTCCATGCTTACAAGAATCCTTACAGCCGGTGGAAGTACCGTATCACTATCAAAGATGCTCCAAAGGCAGTGACGGTATGGACATTGATAGGAGTCGATGAGGAGAACTGGTGGAATGAGTATGCTCCAGGCAAGGATTGCATCGCCCAGCATGCTCCCGATTCTCACTACGACCCTGGGCTGCAAGTAAATGTTCTGAGTATGGGGCGAGAAGTTGACGACGCCATGTGCGCCTACATCTTTGATGTGGTGCAAGCAAGGAAAGACAACCCTAACTCCGTAATCTTCATTGGTGCAGGGGTGTTGGGCAAGAATTCGTGGCTGAGTCGGAAAATCGCTGACAACCCTGAAAGGGCCAAATTGCGGACAGACTACCCATGGGGGGAGGTCGTCCAAAGAATTGCGCGCAGAGCGGCGTCATGGGGGTTCCAAATCATCATCGAAGTGCCTCCTCGAGTACCAGTCCAGGAAACCAAGCAGTATAAGGGACTTCAGGAAGATGCCATGTGGAAGAGCATCAAGATCCAAGGATGCACTCACGGGCAGCGTTATACCTTTCGGGATCCTGTATCTCCCGGAACCGCCGTTGAGCTCGGCTACTGCAAGGATGAATGGGAGTACATTGCCGCAAACGTCGCGTTGCATCCTAAGTCGTCTGATGTGTGCTCGTCCAAACATTTGCACATGACTGATTCGGACGCTAAGGATCGATCTGATAAATGCGAGTTGACTAGCCAAATCTCCAGAAGATTGCTTAAAGCCTTGAAATTTCAGGCAACTGGCGATGGGAGATTGGTAGCCATGCCGTCGAAGGCTGGTGGACGGAAGCCAGACCGCATGATTGTTGACCTCTGTGGCTTGGGTAACGGCTACGCCGTACCTAAGTCCACTAAAGGTTGCTCTCGCATAACTTGCAAGGAGCTGATCAGCTCCAAGGCCGATGAGGACAGCCTTATCGGTACAATGAAGGATGCGTGCCGGAACGACCTGCGCACACCTGTGCTATTCGTGGCATCGCTTTTGCGATCAGGTGCTGGTCCTGGAAGTAGTGAAGGGGCTTGCGTGGGGGGTGAAAAACGTTCGGTGGGAAGTACAAGGTTTTCAGAAGTGTCTTGAAATCTCTCAAACGCCTGCTGAAGAAGTGTGCGGAATTTTCCGACGTCTATTTTTCGCTTGACATGCCTTCTTCATGCTCATGTTGGTCTTGGCCAGAGTTGCATGCTCTTGTTTCAAGTGGCAAGGTGACGAAGGTTAAGGTTGATGATCATGTTGGTGCTGATGGCGATGGTGGTGGACGCAGGATCATGTTCTCTAACATGCCTGAAGCGGACCGTTTGGTGATGAGACTGAATGATTGCTTGGACCATGATTCGAAGAACAGTTTGTCGCAGCGCATTGATGTTTCATGGCGGTCAATTGCGAGGAATGTTCGCAGCCTTGTTCGAGCTCATGTCAGTGTCAGTCATGTTGCACATGAATCTGAGGACATTGCATGGCAGCAACATCAGTGTGTAGACGCTGATGAAGGGGCTATTAGACAGCCCCAACTAAGGAACAACTAAGGTCTGACCAGACGGATCGGGGAAGGGTGCCTCTTACGGAGAACCCGGAACCGTGAAGTCGAGTAGGGTGTAGGGACTTCCCTCCTACGGAGGAAGGACCGAAACCCGAGCCATGGCTGAAAGCTACAATGCCTACGAGCTGGCCTTCGAATGGAGTGGACCACGAAGAAGTTTTCCCGTCTGGTGGGATGATGCGAACGTTTCTGAAGTTCCACAAGTTCCTGGAGATGTATTCTGGGGATTCGTCGCAGAGCGTTCTCGCTCCCGCCGAAGATTACGAAAGACAAAGTGGTCGACAATGATCTCATTCGCACATGGGCAGCGTTCAAAGCACCTCCGTTGGTCTTGCTGTTCACGTGTGCAAATCTGTCGTCAGGAGGAGATCTTTCCATTCGAGTCCGAGAAATCCTCAAAGCTTGCTTGCTTGCTGCTCCTGAGGAGTACATGGACAAACCCTATGGGGAGATACTCGCCATGGTCACTAAGTTTGGTGGAGGTCTCAAACACATTGTTGCTGACCACGAGGGGAAGTACAATGCCATCACCAGGTTCATGGTGGATGAGGAAGTGATCCGCGATGATGCAAAATTGGCTGTGGTTGAACTGGAACAAGAACGAAAGCAAGTTCGGTTCGACTTGAACACTGCAACAAGGAACATCGTCACTGCGGACGGCTACTACAACCTCGCTGTTCTCATCAACTCCGTGGAGACGCCCTACCAGACTGTGACAGACACGAGAATTCAACAATGGTATACGGTGAATCAGGACTACTACCACAAGTTGCCAATGTCGGGTAGAGCACCTGACCAATCAGACCTGTTGGCGGAGCCTACGTTATGTAGGGTGTGCAAGCTGATGTACATGTTCGCGAAACACACTGGATATGGACTACGGACCTACAACCAGGAATGTGCTGCGAACAACGATGGCGCCACGCCACTCAACGTTCACCAGCTGGCCCTGATGATGCGCACAATGCCTCAAGGCATGGGACACCCGCTCGCCTTTGCGATGAACTCGCTCCAGGCGTTCAGTGTCTGTCTCCACGTGCTTCATTCCTACGTATCATGGGTTGATCCAGATACTGGACACCCGCATTACAGATGGTCCAATGATGTGCTCCCTGATTCCGACTACACCACGTACTCTTTCCTCAAGCACCACGTGGATGCTGTATGTGCAGATCAAGACAGGAACGGCTTCCAATTGCCGGATGCGTTCCGTAGCTACACCTGGAATCAATGCGGAGTTGAATCTGGGTATGTGGTCGACTGCTCTACCAAACGCGCCACGTTGAGCATATGGGAAGCAGAATTCCAACAGATGGGGGCACCAAGACCGCTTATGCAAGATGATGGCCTATTTCCGCCCAATCTTCAACGGCATCCTAGCTGGGTGTACTCAACGGGGAGGGTGGCGATGCCTACGGCAAGCAACCTCGAACCGGAAGGAATCGTGCACCCTGAGCATGGAAGAACGCCGGGACAACCACAAGGATCCGCTACCGAGCCTCGAGCCACCCCTAGCCACGGACCAAAGAGGGCAAGGACGGACGAGGCAACGGCATCGGCGTCATCATCTTCTGCGGCACCTCCTCCACAACCACCGACTTCGCAACCGGAAGAGGAACCATCGCAACCGACATGGGAGGAAGCTCCAATCCCCGCTGGCGCTCAGGAAAGTTGGTACCATTATGTCAACATCGATGAAAAGGGCTGTCGCTCGAGCTTGCTGGCGACGACCCGTGATCAAGACGAGTACCCACCTACCATTGATGAGACGCCAAAGTTCGTGGCCAACCACGACGTGGGGACCACACCGATTCAGCATTACGTCAGAAGACTGGTGACCTACTTGGCAAGGATTCGTTCCGTCTCTCAAAGTGACGACAAGGGTCTCAACCTGAAGGTCTACGTGAAGCTGAGCACGAAGATGTGGTTACGGATGTATTCACGGCTGTACCATGCATTGGCATTGGTGTCGTGCGTGCATCTTCCTTCTCCTCCAATGCTTACCTCGGCTGTGATGATCGAGGCAGACAGCGATCTTGTCGACAACGATGAAATTCCGGCAGAAGCAAGGATCAATACCATGAACACGCTGAACGGATTTCGCAATAGTTTGGGTATGGGTGGCAAGCCTGATGCCGCGACTATGCGCTCTCAATGCACGATCCTCGTCCAAGACTTTGACATGGTCGCAAGGACCAGAGGGTCATCGCATACAGTGAGAGAGAATCTCGTCATGCATGGATGGAGTGAGATCTACATTGTGAGCCCGTCGATCACCGCAGGTGCCAACTACAACTTCCAAGTCACAAAGGGATCGTTGGAATCTGTGAATGAGACATTGGATGGCTTGACTGAAGAGCAGCTTGCAACCGTCACGTTGCACTACCATCTGTCTCTCCAAGCGATCCTCATCGAGAACATATCATTTCCGATGAGTGAGGTCGGAGACGGAGCAGCGATTCGTGCTGATTTGCAGCGACAGCTCAAGGCCACGTACGTTGACCCCATCATTGCGGCAGGGAAGCGTACCACGCGCCCTCCAATTGTCAACATCAACCACGACTTACGGTTCGTAGGAGCAGCCAGCAATTACCTTCGACAGAAAGCTTCTATGTTCAACGGTTTCCACGCGCTGGGAATGTATATTGAACTGGAGTTGCGGGCCCGAGCATGTGTGGTGATTCATGGATCTTCGTTTTGGTCAAGAATGTACAGTCAGGCGAAACATGCGTCGTCGGGCGTGCATACACTGTCAGTCGAAAAGGTACCACCACCGGACAATCGGGTCAGGTTCAAATTGGGCCTAGCTATCTATGAGAAGCAGCTGTTCTGCGAGAAGATGGTATCCACGTGCTTTGTTGAGGCATCGAAAGTTCGCTCATGGGACGAGACAGTCAGAACCGACTTAGTCGCTCACCCGTCGCTTGTCGAGATTTGGGAGGACAAGAGTGAAGTCAAGACGTCCACCAAGATTTCGCAGACATGGTTTACGGGGGAACAGCAGCAACAGATCAGGTCGGGTGCCCAGGGTGACACGGTCGCTGAGTCGTCCACAGTCACCTGGCAGGATTTTGACATCGCCATGACCGTTCCCGAGGCCTACTACGACAACAGGCACTACTGGTTCAGGATCGACACCTATGCGACCCCGAACACTGGTTATGTCAAAGGGAGAACGTTTTATTGCCAAGGATGTGAAGGAATGAAGTTGGCTGAGTGCTACGCACAAGCCTTCTTCAAACCCACCGGAAACGGGTATCCTGGGCACTGCATTGGGTGCGCGCATACTTCAGCTTTGAAGATGCAGCATCAAATCAGCTCCTTCAATGACTTGATCGCGTCCCAGAAGTACACCTTGGCTTGCGCAAAGCACCTTTATGACCTGAGGCTTCAATTCGTGGATCCTCGTGTGGACATCAAGGAGTTCCTCAAAGTCTGTGCAGAGATGGTCTATGAAGACATCGGCAAGACGGTTTCTCACTACGGTGGTCTCCGAATCACAGCCAGTCAGGCCATCGAGTACGCGGCATGGGGAAAGGCCAAACAGTTGGCGTGGGACAGAGGGTACGACTCCGAAGGCAAGACATGCTACATCTGCTACTACGACGCCGGGAACTGCGCTTATGCTGGTTTCATGAGGATGCTTTTGACTCCAGAAGAGCGCCAAGAATGTTACCGAGGGTCAGTCTCGCCCAAGGAAGAGCTCCTGGGTGACACATTGGAGCTGGCGCTCGGGCTTCTTACGATTGCCATGAGACACCCAAGTCATTTCATGAATTGGGGTGGCCTTGAGGGAGCAAATGCGTGTGCGAGAGGAATCGAAAGGTCATTCTTCCGCTACGCGTCAGCCGAAGCCATCGAGCTGATCACGGTTGACTCCCCGCGCAAAAGGACACCGCCCAAGAAGAATGAAGCAGTCGCTGAGATCGTCAACAACATGTCCGCTGACCTCGTGATTGATTTCACAGTGATCGTCGATGGTGATATCTACCCTGTAGAGATTGCGAGAACCGACGAGACACAGGCCGCTGACAACGTCACGGACGATCCAGGGTTCTCAGTTGCTCCACCAATACCTGCACAAGATGTGGATGTGGATGCGCAACCCGAAGAAGAACAAGGTGCAGAAGGCCCTGATCCCAGGCATGCAATTCGTGAAGGATTTGTCACGCAGCTTCAGGACTATGTTGGCATACTCGCTCAGGGCGAGATGTCAGTCGGAAGCGATCGCATCACATTCTGTGTTGCTTGTGGCAGTGACCTGCATACTCTGTCAAATTGCACAGAGAATGCTGCAACCCGGGACCTGGTACTTCGAGGCGTCCAGATCATCAAGGAAAGTCTTCTTCGATATCCACGTCGAGTACCTTCACAAGAGGCTGAACCAATGGACGTTGACGCCACAGATCATGTGAGTGTTGCATCCTCGGACCGACGACCCAAGGCCAAAGCCCGACCGCGACGCGGAGGCGAAGCCGTACGGGGTGATGTGGTCTTGATCCGTTATGAGAACAAACACAATCTCTGCACGGATGTGGAGAACCGTCGGGGCCTAAATGATGCTTGTGGCGTACCACTGCAGGAATCGGGACCAGAGAATAGCCAGCGAGTGGTGGACATCATTGAGCAGCTTTCGGACCATCGCGACCGACGCCTACCTCAACGAGGAGACCGTCCTAGCTATGTGTACGACGAGAACACTCATAGCTACACCAATCCAGGCTATGAATCCATCGGCGGCGGAAGGCCAATCCGGTGCGGGATTCTCGACCTGATCCCAACCAATGGTGCAAGCTTCATCAACAATCGGTGGGACATCGTGAACGAAGTTGTCCTT